>CAWUFW010004214.1:1200000-1599261 GCA_963921515.1 Calotriton arnoldi
CTGCATTTAGGACCTAAGCCAATACAAAAGATGGGCGGAGATTGGGCGGAGCTTAAACGAAGCTTCCACACTATAGTATATACTGCATGTCTCAACGAGACAGCGCAAGCGCTGCCTAGGCGAGACCTAAAAAGGGATCGGAAATGAGGTGTAATGCTTTGTGGGGCGAATTCCAGCTGAGTGTTAACACAGCCTTAGTGCAGCCTTAGACGGCCATAGAGGGGGTATGATTGATTTGTGCATTCGCTAGGCTATGGGGTTTCTTTGAACTTATTTTTCCCAAACTAATGTTCCCATTATTTTCCTTTATAAACTTCAAAAAAGTACTATTTATTATGCTTTTATTTAAACTATAACGTCAATCTTCTAGCTAGAAAAGACAACATGTACACTCACTACTACCTTCTTTACCTCCCTTCTCTTAGCCCTCCTTTCTTACTGCTTCCTACCTATAGACCACCAGCACTTGTCTTCTTTCTGCTTTACCTGAGTACTTCCCACTTGAGTTACCAATGGCCACCAGGTGGACCCCGGCTCCTTTTGTCTGTACCTCTAAAGCCACAGGCCATGCCTTTAATCCAGGAGTGTTAGAAGCATTGATGGATCTGAGGCAACAGACTGTAGCCCGTTAGGTCGTTTGAAATAAGACACAACTACTTTAACTTGAGTAAAACTTGAGTGGATGCATAAACACCATATTGGAGACATCGTTTCTTTAATACAATCAGGACCTACCTAGAAAAGTATATATTTCCTGTTTTGATCCTGCCTTGGTTGTTCTCCTCTGCACAGGGCCATCTTAGATGGCTCTCATAGGTCTGGTGGCCATGTCCCAGGTTGAATCAGCTTCCAGCTTTCTGATGTGATAAAGATACAGGGACACTCTGCTTTCTTTACCTTTCCAGGAGTCACATTTCGTGATTTTCTTAGCAATCTAGGGGGCATATTATCTAGGAAGTGGCGGTAAGAGGCGTTAGCCTCCTTGGCTTAACGCCTCTCATCGCCACTTCGGAAACGCAAGGCTGCACCATATTACCAAGGATATGGTGCAGCCTGGCGCTCCCTGCGATGGCGCTAAGTCTCACGACTTAACGCCAATGCAGGCACCCTTGCACCAGAGTGCAAGGGTGTTCATGAAGCAGGGAGGTTTGTTTATGTACAGGTAGGTGTCCCTTCCTGTACATAAACAAATCTAAAATGCCATTTTGCAACTTACATGTGTGCTGTTACATGCAGCACACATGTAAGTTACAAAATGGCATTTTAAAAAGGTTTGTTTATGTACAGGAAGGGACACCTTCCTGTACATAAACATACCTTAGCATTTTGCTTTTTCTCATGTGTGCTGCACAAGGCAGCACACATAGAAAAAGCAAAAACGAGGAGAAATGAAGCATTTCTTCTCGTATCGCCACCTTAAGACAAGGATTTTCCTGGTCTTAAGTTTGGCGCTGGCACCTATTATCGCCTCTCTTCATAATAGGTGGCAGCGTCGAAGTGAATGGGTGTTGCAGTGGAGCGCCCACCGCAACACCCACTGCACGCCCCTTTCAAGCTAAGTTTAGCGTGAAAGGGGCACTATTACCAAGGCAGCGTTAAGCCACTTAACGTGGCTTTTAGCCAAATTATGTGGTTTAATGCTGCCTTGGTAATAGGGCGCTGACCCTATCGCCACCACAACATCCAAAAAGTGACGTTGTGGTGGCGATAGGGGCTTGGTAATATGCCCCTAGTTGTCTTCTATACTGTTCATAAATTATCAAATATTTCTTAGAGAATTCAGATATTTTATACAGTGATTGTTAGACCTGGCATCCTTGGGGTGGCTTTCCCATAACTTTTTGCCTTCAGACCTCCGGTTTTTGCTGGCCTTGGGACTCTGAGCACTCTCCATCTGCTAAACAGTGCTAAAGTGCTTGTGCTATCTCCTTAAAACATGGCAACATTGGCTTACACCCAATTGGGACATTTAACTTACTTATAAGTCCCTAGTAAAGTAGAACTACATGTGTCCAGGGCCTTTAAACTAAATGCTACTAATAGGCTTGCAGCACTGATTGTGCCACCCAATTAAATAGCCCTTTAACCCCTTCCATGCGCGGCCGATTTTCGCCCTGTGCGAGGCGTTTCATTAAGCGGACGGGTTCATGACGAGCTCAGCTCGTCATGCGCACACGAGCACTGCGCAGCATGACGAGCTGAGCTCGTCATGAGCATGGAAGGGGTTAAACATGTCATAGGCCTGCCATTGCAGCCGGTGTGTGCAGTTTTAAACTGTTATTTCGATATGGCAAAATAAACCTTTGGCCTGGCCCAAATCTTCCTTTTTAGTACATATGTGTCACCCTAAGGGTACGTCCTGGACAGCTGAAAGGGCATGGTGCAATGTATTTGAAAAGTAGGACATGCATTTTTACATTTTACATGTCCTGGTAGTGAAAACTCTTAAATTCGCTTTTCATTACTGCAAGACCCACCTCTCCCGTAGGATAACATTGGAATCACCTTATTACATTTTATAAGTGTAATTTCCAAATAGGAACAGGTAATCCCTAAATGTTTGATGTCTCTGGAATCACAATTTCAAATCTTAGCTTATGGTGAGTTTGGATTTTAAATTGCAGTTCTGAAAATGCCACTTTTAGAAATTGTATCCAAAACAAAGCACTCTTCTCGTGCTCATTACTGTCGCACTGCAAAAGTCGGGAACTTATCCCGCCAGAGTTTCCAATTCATCCCGGTATTCCAGAGTCCACCAGTATTCACTTGCTTTCACCGATCATTTTTCTGACATTTCCTTAGTACTCTTCATCACAACGGAGACAGTGTGAATCAATCTGCAATCTTTATTAAACGATTCCACTACCGACTGTATGCCATTCTGGGCTTTGTACAACGGCACGTACAAATTGATCACAAAATAGATTTAAAGTTAAGCACAGAGTTTTGTTTCTTCTCCAATGCATTTCGAGCCCCTAAGGCTCTTCGTCAGGGAGTTCTAAAACAGATAAAATAAACAGTTTCACTGACTGGTCCTCACTACTGCGTGCGAGTAAATTACAAACAAGAGTCTATTTATGTAAACACATGACCCCCATGCCCCCTCACATACAAAACCTGACGGAACCAAAACCTACACTACTCCCCGCTGAGCGCCGATTACCCAAACCAAATTAACTGTGCCTTTAAACTCGTTTTCACCCTTGCTGTATCATTGTACTCCCCTTCCCTCTCCCTTAATCACCTCCCTCTCTAACACCAAATCCCCTGTGTTACTCTCTAAAACAAAACTTCCTATAACTAACTAAACCCTCATTCTTTTCTCCAAAAACCCACTCCCTCCTGTAATCCCCTTCCCCTTCTTAACCCCATCTCTCACTCTTTTCACTTGCGAACAGCAGCCTGCAACAGTCTCACCTCCTCATGCTTCTCACCTCTAACTCGTCAATCCCACGTGCTTCCTGACCAACAAACCGTGTTACCTCCTCCTCGCACTCACTAGCTCTTAAATAGACTAGAGTCATGATGTTAATTGCTACCACATGGCTGCTTCCCCACTACTGCACACGATGTTTGCCGAAGTTCTACCTAAAGACTCAGATTCCCACAATGCACCTGCCTGAACCCGCTAATGAAAAAACCTAACTACCTGCTAGATCAATCACACCCTGCGACTAAACTACACTCCATTATACATCCTTGCTCCTAATAAACATCAAAAAATACTATGTGCCTCAGTACAGTACATAAATACTCGAAAATAAGAAACACTCTACGTGACCTTTTGCATTTTGTGAACACTGAACCCGAAATTCAAAACTGTGTTAAATGAAATAAACTTCATATACACTAGACGATTATCAAAACGATGCGAAAAAACTCCAAATACTCCCCGTGAATCAGAGAAACTGATTATAATAAATGTCAAATGCTTCTGCGCTTCATATCAGTTCATGCTTGCTCTGTCTCCGTGGTGATGAACACAATCTTGTAATCTTTACTCAAATTATTCAGGCTTCAACTTGATCCATAGGGTGCTAAACTCGTATTTGAGGCAATAACATTGCAAAGCAAATCTAACATTATTTGAGCGTGCACTCCTTCCCTTAGTATGACACCATGCTTTAAGTCTTTTTTGAATAGTGCGTGCGATCAGTGCTGTGGATCGCCCCCACCACAGAAAATACAATTGTATCCAAAACAAAGCACTCTTCTCGTGCTCATTACTGTCGCACTGCAAAAGTCGGGAACTTATCCCGCCAGAGTTTCCAATTCATCCCGGTATTCCAGAGTCCACTAGTATTCACTTGCTTTCACCGATCATTTTTCTGACATTTCCTTAGTACTCTTCATCACAACGGAGACAGTGTGAATCAATCTGCAATCTTTATTAAACGATTCCACTACCGACTGTATGCCATTCTGGGCTTCGTACAACGGCACGTACAAATTTGGCATCTTCTTCCCTTAGCAATTTGGTGCCTGGATTCTGTGTCTTGGCCACATAACTGAGTGTGGGTGACAGTTGAGCTTTGTATATTCCTCCTGAATAGCCACACAAAATGGCGAGCTTAGTTGTGACTGGAGGCGCCATCACTAGAAGGATGAATGAATGAATGAAAAGATTTATAAAGCGCAACAAATTCCAAAAGGCGTCAAGGCACTAATGGCAGATAGTCTCCGGTAGAAGAGAAATAAAAGAAGCTAGCTAGTGGTTGTTATCGGGTGAACAGCTAAGCCTTTGTAGGCTAGAAATTGATGGGGAAGAAAGTTCCACACTGTGGATGCCGCCACTGAGAAGGCTCTGCCTGCCCATCTTGGTCTCTTGTACCTAGGCGTAATCAGAAGATATTTTCCTGAAGGTCAAAGCTGTCTGGAGAGAGTATAGGGTTGAAATAGTTTCCTGAGTTGTTGAGGGTCTCTGTTGTTCAGAGCATTGTGGACCAAGCAGAGAGCCTTAAAGGTAATTCGCTTGTTAAGAGGAACCCAATGAAGTTTCCGAATCCCTTCAGAGACAGACTGAAATTTAGGGTTATCAAGAATCAGTCTAGCAGCTGCATTTCGGACTAGCTGCAATTTAGCAAGGACAATCTTGTTAATGTCCAGATAAAGGGCATTACAATAATCTAGTCTTGACATATCAATTGGCAAAGTCACTTTTTTCATTCCCGAAGAGGAAAGAAGGGAAATACTTTTCTCAGGGATTTAATTATCCAGGAACAGGTCGAAACTGTCCTGTTTACCTGTAGGTTAAATGATAATTCTGTGTCAAACAGTACTCCAAGATTTTTTGCCGAATCAGTTGGGGTAGGTAAAGTCCCCAACCTGTCTGGCCACCATAGATTGGACCACCTGGAGGGTTGCCCGCCAAAGATCAGGACTGCCGTCTTGTCCCCATTCAATCGTAAGCAATTTCTCTCCACCCAAGTGGCAACTGCCTGCATGCAGTTTTTTAAATTAGAGGCAGTTGCGTTAAGATCCTTTGAGATAGACATGATGATCTGGGTGTCATCAGCATAGGACAATGCTTGGAGCCCAAAAGATCTAATAAGTTGTGCTAGTGGGGAGACATACAAATTGAAAAGGGTAGGGCTCAAGAAAGAGCCCTGCGGCATCCCACAATGCAACATTATGGAGTCCACGCTGTACTGTTCCACCATTATCATCTGAGATCTATCTCTTAGAAAAGATGCCAGGAGTTTGAGTGCAAAGTCTGTGATTCCCAGCTGCTGGAGCCTCTCTACAAGCAGGGTCGGGGAGACGGTATCGAAAGCTGCAGATAGGACCAAAAGGACCAGCACTGAAGCCTCCCCAGCATCCACCATGGAACGGATGTTATTGACTGCAGATACCAATGCCGTCTCTGTCCCATGGTTACTCCTAAATCCAAATTGAGAAGCATCTAGGAGTTGGAATTGCTCGAGATAATTCATAATCTAAGAATTCAGGTGTTTCTCAAGGATTTTGGTGGGCACAGGCAGCAAGGAGATAGGGCAGTAGTTTTTGGGTTCTCCAGGATCCAAATTGGCTTTTTTAAGCAACGGCTTAACTACCGCCTTTTTCCATATTGATGGAAAAACATCCAGATACAATGACTTTGTTGATAGTTTTCGTAAGGCAGGGGACAATACCTTTGGCCCCTAGTTGCAAAATGTTAAGGGGGGCAGGGATCTAGTGGGGAACCTGATTTGATATCAAGCAGATAACATTCTGTCTGGTGTTGTGTCAATAAAATAAACTGTGAAAGACATGCTGAGGAGTTATCTAGAATGGGCCGGTTGCATTGCAAGTCAATTGATGTCTGAGGACCTGTATTTTAACTGTTAGAGAAATTAGAGTTATGAAGCTCCAGAACTTTATATATATCCACCACTTTGGAATAAAAGAATTTGACCATTTGGTCACAAAATTCTTGGGAGTTTTCTGTACGCAGTGGAATTGAAGGGACAGTTAAATGCCTAAATTACTTAAAAAGATATTTGGAGGATTTAGCTAAGGCAAGTTCATTAGTGCAGAAACACAATTTTTCCTCCTTGTTGACCGATTTGAATCCTGCCAACATAGCCTTATATGCCAATTTTTCAGGAAAAAGGTCAGATTTACACCATACTCGTTCCTGACGATGACATGCCTGTCTAACGAGCCTATGTCATTCAGACAACTATTGTGCTGTGGGCAACTTTCTTCTTGAGTGAATTGCCTTAAGTGGGGCCAAGATATCACTAGATGCTGTGAGCCACGAGAAGAGTCTATAGCCGCTAGCTCGACGTCCTCCTGAGCTGTCCATTTGAAACTATTCAAGTTATGGGATAGGGCTTCTACATTAAGTCCCTTCCAATTTCTTTTGGGAGGTAAGTTTTTGCTGTCAGCAGGAGAACTGAGGGCAAGGATATGGGAAAGAGAAAAAGGGACCGCAAGATGGTTGGTCCATGTAAGGGTAAAGGGCTAGCTGCTTTAAGCCGGGCATCGTTGGTAAAGATGCCATCCAAAGTATGGCCAGCTTTATGAGTTGCAGCCGTGACTATTTGGGACAGCTCACAACAGGCCATCACTTCTTTAAAGGCCAGGGTGTCCTTGGAGGTGTCACTTTCCAGATAAAAATGAAAGTCTCCTAGCACTGTAAAGTTATTTGTACCGAAGTAGGGTTCTAATAGGTGTGTGAACGTAGAAATGAAGGTGGACCTGGATCCAGATGGTTTATAAATTAAAATACCAGAAAGGGATTCATTAGGTCCAATTTTTAAAGAAATAAATAAGGCCATGCGAAGATCGGAGTCATGGACTAGAGTAAGGTATAATCACTTTTATATATCACTGCTAGCCTACCTCCTACTCTACCAACTCTATTGTGACGCTCAATCAGGTATCCCTGGGGGGACAGCAACCACCAGGTCAGGGCCAGAATATTTTTTGGCCCTGGTCTCTGTGAGAAAGACCCAATTTGACTTATAGGTAGTAATAAACTCTGTAGCTTTTACTTTATTTTTGATGAGGGAGCGAGCATTGATCAGGACTCCTGATAAGCTCACTGCAGTATAAGTAAACAAATCCTCAGAAGGGGATAGCCAAGCCAATTCCTGAGCCAGAATATGAGAAGGTGAAAAGGAGTTTGCCTGGAATCGACATGAGGGGCAGCAGTTCGTCTTGTTGTAATTGAGAGTGTTGAAATTAAAACGACGAGTGCAGGATGAAACTGACTACCCAAATTTAAAAGCTGTTTCCTGGTGTAAATGAGCCCCGGGGCCTCTTTGCTAGCAAAAATGCCAGAGGTTTGGCACACGGCACAATCCAGGCATGGAAGGATGGGACAGAGGAGATGGACCCAACCCCACTTGTACTTGAATAGGCTGTGTCTCCACACAAAGGGCTGCATACCCCCTGTAGTTAGTCTATACCCTAGGATAGACCGCCATCTCAGCATACTATGTCACACCATCCCTGTTAGCCGAGACCATCCGGAAACACTCAGCGGTCTCCTGATCAATGTCAGATCACTCTGCAAATACGCCATAGAAATATGGGACACCATCTCCACTCTCTCCCCCGACGTAACCTTCATCACAGAGACCTGGGTCAACCCTGCATCCACCCTGAACATTGCCACTGCAACACCCATTGGCTACAAGATGAAACACAGCAACCGCACCAACAGACACGGAGGCAACATTGCCATCATACACAAAGATTAGATCACCTGCACCACCACTGATGACAAAACCATGTCGATCATGGAACGCATGAACGTACAGCTCCACCCCGACGACAAAACCACCATCAAATGCATCCTCGCTTACAGACCCCCCGGGACCTCGAACCAGCCTCAGCGATGCTATCGCTGAACTCATCACCCCGCTCACCACTGAATCAGAACACTACATCTTTCTGGGAGATCTCAACTTTCACCTGGATGACCCCACAAACACCAACTGCAAAGACCTCCTCGAATGAATGGACAACATTGACCTCAAGCACCAGGTCATAGATCCCACGCACATAGCAGGACACACGCTAGATCCAATCTTCATGTTCAGTAACAGATACAGCCACACCATGGAACTCACCTGGTCACATCACTCCATCGTACACTTCGCTAGCATCGGACCTTCCCGCACTATCCCCAACCACCACAGCACCCCCTTCCGCAGTTGGGCCAAGGTCACTCAGCACCAATGGACCAACGCCCTCAGCATTACCCAACCCAACGTCACCAAAGACCTGAACGAGGCAGTAGAGAACTTCAGCATCTGGATCGCCAGCGCCGCCGACCAAGTCTCATCCACCAAACCTGCCAGAACGCATAGATCCAACAAACAAGCTACCTGGTACACCCAGAACAGCTCAAGGCAGATGTATACAACTGGAAAGAAAGTGGTAAACCAGCAGGAACAACACGGACTGAGCCACCTACAAATCAGCCCTAAACAACTCCCACCACGAGCTCAAAGCCATGAAAAAGAATACCCTTACACACCGGATTGAGACCAGCGCCAACCAAACCAAGAAACACTTTACCATTATCAAAGAGTTCACATCCCCGTCTGCCACTGAAAACTCGATCCCATCCTCACAGGAACTCTGTGACGCCCTTGCAAACCACTTTCACAACAAGATAGTGACTACATACAGACACTTCGATCCCCAACCCACTGACCTCCTCCTCAGCACCCCATCGGCCACCACCACCGACCACCCACTCTCTGCATGGGAACAGCTCAGTACACCGAACACAAATACCCTAATCTACTCTGGAGCACCCGCTGACCTCTGCCCCACCGACTTTACCACCTCAGAAGAGACTAGATCAGCCACTAGCTCACCACCATCCTCAACACCTCCATCACCACAGCCACTTTTCCCGATGCTTGGAAACATGCAGAGGTCCAACACCTCCTCAAGAAACCATCGGCAGACCCCAGCGAACTCCAAAATTACTGTCCCATCTCTCTGCTTCCGTTTCCCGCCAACGTTCTGGAAAAGGCCATCAACCTTCAACTCACCGAACACCTGGAGAGAAACTACAATGCTAGAACCTTCTCAATCAGGGTTAAGGGCCAACCATAGGATAGAGACAGCACTAATCGCCACAACAGATGACACCCGCACGCTACTCGACAAAAGAGAATTAGCCGGCTTGATCCTGCTTGACCTCTCTGCAGCCTTCCACGCCATCTCCTCCTACACACTCATCACTCAACTATGACCGATTGGAATCACAGATGACGCGCTCAAATGGATGACTTTCTTTCTCACGGAGCACACCCAGAGAATATATCTACCTCCTTTCATCTCTCAACCAAGGCACATTATCTGTGGCATTCCTCAGGGCTCTTGCCTCAACCCAACCCGCTTCAACATCTACATGACAACACTCACAGACATCATCAGAGCCCACAAAATCAACATAGTTTCCTACGCCTACGACACCCAGCTCATCCTCTTGCTCTCAGTGGACACCACCACCACAAAGATCAACTTCCACAACTGTATGAAGAACGTTTCAGCCTGGATGAAGAACAACTGGCTGAAGCTCAACGTGGACAAAATGGAGGTACTGATCTTCGGCAGCTCAGTTCCATCTGGAAAGACTCCTGGTGGCCATCGGAACTTGGACCCACCCCACTCCAAAAGACCACGCCTGCAACCTTGGCATAATCCTGGACAGTGGACTCTCCATGAAACAACATGTCAACTCTGTCTTCCTCAGCCTAATTTCCACATACTCCACATACTACGCAAGGTTTTCAAGTGACTCCCCATCAACACCAGAAAAACTGTGATGCAAGCACTCATCACTACGGCAACGCACTCTGTGAAGGCACCACCACCAAAATCATGAGGAGACTCCAGACGATCCAGAACGTAGCATTCAAACTCATCCTCAACATGCCAAAGAGGACCCACATCACCCAGCACCTGAAGGACCTCCACTGGCTCTCCATCCAGAAAAGATGTTAATTCAAGCTCCTAACCCATGCCTACAAAGCTGTCCACGACCAAGCACCCGCCTACATGAACCACCGTGTGAACTTCCGCCTACCTTCCAGGAACCTCCGATCCGCTCATCTCACCCTCGCAAATATACCATGCATTCGACGCTGCCACACCGGAGGACGCTCCTTCTCCCACCTCGCCACCAAGACCTACAACGCTCTCCCCCTCCACACTTCACTCTCACTGACTCACTTTAGAAAGGGTCTCAAAACCTGACTTTTCGACAGACACCGCAGCATAGTGCCTGGATACCCTCTCAGTGAGAAGCAGCGCTTTATAAGTGATGGATTTATTGATTAGGATAAGGGAGAATGTCTATGATGTCACAAATATGTGAAAAGGTGAATCATTCATGGGGTGGCCCTTCTCATGCTTTGAACATCACTTTGAGCATTTTGATTGTCAGCAGTTGGAAACTAATGCAGAGGGAGCACAGATATGGAAGAGAATCTCAAATCTCGGTCTACTTTTTGAATCATGTAACTTTTTCACAGATTATTAAGCACAAGGTTAGAAGGTACTGTTTATTATTTTCCAATCTAGGAGATGCTCTGGTACCTGGGTGATGCCTAAAAATTCAAAAACGACTGTAGGTATTATTGCTTTGACACCTGGAGTATAAATTTAACAAAACTATTGTTAGCATTAAATAATTGTCTTTCTAGAAAATATTTTACAGTCTGATAAAACAATGCTCATCTCTCAAATAATTCACTTTCCCCAGTAATTTTTCATTTGTAACGTCTCCAAGCTAAGTAGTAGCAACAGCTTCGGCCTTCTGTCACTTTTCTAAGGTATCTGTTGCATTGTGAAACACTATGATGCTAAAATTATAGAAAACGGCTTTCTACACTTTGAAGATGACTGCCACGTTGTTGGAGGCATTACCATGATGCGGGCAGCTGTCTGAGAAATATATGACATCAAGATGGCCACTACCTGGCAACGTGATGATGCAACGCAGCATCCATCTACAAAATATAGAAACATGGGGGGATATGTACAAGGAAGTGGCGGAGCGCGGTGTTAGCCTCCTTGGCTTAACGCCGCGCTCCGCCACTTCTGTAACGCAAGGCTGCACCATATTTACAAGAATGTGGTGCAGCCTTGCGTTTAGCAACTTAGCGCCAATGCAGGTGTCTGCGTGCAGCGGAGGATTGTTTATGTGTAGGTAGGTGTCCCTTCCTGCACATAAACAATCCTAAATGCCATTCTGTCACTTTCATGGGTGCTGCTTCATGCAGCACATGAAAGTGACAAAATTGCATTTTTTTAAAAAGATTGTTTATGTACAGGAAGGGACACCTTCCTGTACATAAAAAAACCATGGCATTTTGCTTTTTCCATGTGTGCTGCACAAGGCAGCACACATAGAAAAAGCAAAAACGAGTAGAAATAATGCATTTCTCCTCGTTTTGCCAACTTAAGACCAGGTTTTACCTGGTCTTAATTTTGGCACTGCCTCCTATGTACGCCACCCTTGTAAATAGGGGGCAGCGTAAAAATGAATGGGTGTTGGGGTGGAACGCCCACCGCACCACCCACTGCCCACCCCTTTCACGCTAAGCATAGCGTGAAAGGGGACCTTATGTACAAGGCAGCGTTAAGCCACGTTAAGTGGCTTAATGCTGCCTCGTACATAAGGCGCACCCCTATCGCCACCACAACGTTTGTAAAAGTGACGTTGTGGTGGCAACAGGGGCTTGTACATATGCCCCCTTGCTTGCTATGCTTTCAAAAGGGCCATCAATGTAGGCACGTCACACAACACTACATTAATTGTGTTTCACAACATGGCAGTAATCTTAAAAGTATAGAAAGCAATGTTTTCTATACTTTATGCTGGTGGCAACAAGCATTACCAAAGCCAAACGCACAGCCTGCTAGATCCAACACCCATTGGCTATGTCATTGCTTCTTTCATTTTGTAATCATTATTTGCCATGTTCTCAGTTAGCCTTTTGGATTTGTGCACAATTTATTTCTTTGTTTTGTTGTAACCCCATCTTCCACGAGTTTGATGTTACGGTAAGTTAAATGAGCCCAGACCATGGTTCAAAAAGGATGATGGTTAATTAATACAGTGAAAAATCGCACACATTCCCTCTCTCGGTCAGCACAGAATTGTCTCTAAGAGATAGAGTTACCATTCCAGATGTAGGTAATGCATCAGGTATAGTACCACTGATCCCAGGGAGCCATTTCCTGCAAAAACGTGTACCACTTCCTGTCCAAGCAAAGCGACGACGTGGCAGAGAGAAAGTCCCAATGTGAGCTGAACTTTTCAAGTTGCTTGCCTCGAGTGTTCCCCTGCCATTTAAAAGTGATGACAAGATGCTTAGCTGGCAGAGGATGACCACTGTTCCCAATTCCCTTCACATCTGGAATAAGTTCATTACCAGAGGAAAGGAGCGTTGAGATCGAAGAGTCAGCAAGCCTTGGTTTATGAGACGCGAAGAGAGAAGTTGAGGGCTCCCACCGACAGCACGCCTTGCTGCCTCCTTACAAAGGGACACCTCCCTGGAGATGCCCTGTTGGCTGCCATGTGACTGCCAAAAAGGATTTTGGTATTGAGGTGAAAATATGGAAGTCCAGATGTGCAGATACTGCTGAAATTATTTTTGACTCTGTGCGAATTTTTTATCAAGTAAGAAATTCAAACTAACATTAAGGGGCATATTATCAAGGGCCTTATCTCCGCTTTTTTGGCTTTAAAAGCCAAAAAAGCGGAGATAATGTTTACGCCCTATTAACAAGGCAGTGCTAACATGCGTTAGCGCATGTTAGCAGTCTTGTCACCGACGCCTCGCTTTGTATCTCTAATGAGATGCAAAGTGGGCGTTTCGTGTCAAAATAACACAGAAAATGTACCTAACTGCACTTCTCCGTATTACCAAGCCGGCCCAGGACACCCATAGCGATAAAAAAAGCCGCGCTAAGCACGGTTATCGCCGTAACCTAACGTCTGCAAAATGTCAGACTTAGCTATATTTGTAAAGGGAGGTGGATTCTGAGGCTAAGTCCACATCTCCCTATTACCAAGGATTCCCTTATCGCCGCATTTGTATCGCTGGATTTCCAGCGATGTCCCCTTATTTTGCCGCTATCGCTGGATTTGTTATCGCTGTGGAGATAAACGTTGATGATAACACGTTATCTCAGCGATTCAATCCATCGATAGCCGGCGATACAATAAATAGCGCTAATCGCGCTCAGCGATATTTATCGCTGTGTGTTGATAATATGCCCCTTAGTTCTTAGAGGAACTATTTCACACAGATACAATCAAGAACAGTATTTGTAAAAAATGTGTTTTCTAAAAAGAAACTGAAGCAGGGTAGGCCTGTATATTTTGATTTTTGCCTCAGCATCGAAATAAAATATTATATCCATAATTTAAGTAAGCTGTGAATCAGTGCAGGCATTTATGTTTGGATGTTGGATATATAAAGAGGGAATAGGGTGTATATATGCAAACGTGACATGACACTGGCTTGCATAATACTGTAGAGGAAAATGCACAATAACAAGGCAACAAAATGTATCTGCAATTAAGGCGCTCAAAATAGATAATTCAATGATTGGGGTTGTTGCTCAAAAAGCTATATCACCTAAAAGGCTATCAAAAACAACACAAAGTCACGACTAGCGAGGAAACTAACCAGCTCAGGAAGACTGCTACACCGGGAGCCAGAGCTTCACCAGGTTGGAGACTCAGAAATGCAGCCAGAAAAAAGAGGGCAGGCCTTTCCCCTCTATACTTTCAGTATGTGGAACAATATCATCAACTGCTTTATAATTTTCACTGCTTTCCTGCAATTCAGAAAGAAGCTGGAAACACTTACCTTGGCAGAGCACTGCACACTGCACAAGATACGTTAGATGCCTCTCACTGTATACAATCTTGAACCACACCCTCGATTGTCACTCTCTGGTCGGCATTTCCTTGCTCTTCAGGTATGCAGTGACGGCCGCCACATACAAAAAGTGGTGGAGCGGGTGCAGGGGGCATGGGGGAGCTCAGGAGGGAGAGCGCAGGTGGGTAATACTATTTCAAATTTAAAAAAAAAGACTTACCTGCAGCTGCTGGCCACCTCCCACGTCAAGCCTCGGTGCTCTTCGCCCTACTTCCTTTTTCCAGCAGGCACTGGGGCATCTTCAGACTCCCTGTGCAATCCCCGCGCTGCTTCCATGCTATGTGAGCACCGCAGGGCTTGGCCTGAGCAGGCTACTTTGACCCTCTGCTCAGGACAGGGAGTCTGTGTTGTGCTGTACAATACAGCTGAGTTGGAGAAACCTAACTCCGCATGTCTTTTTGGTCGGCCTGAGACAGCTGGCCAAACACATATGGGCACTTACAGTGCAGGGACAAGTCTTTCTCCCCCTCCCATGACCCCGGCGACAGCCCCCTCCCCTCAGCACTGACTCAGAGCCAACAGCTGAAAGGTAAAACGATCTTAAAATATTGTTTTATTTTTCAGCTGCTGGCTCTGAGCCAGTGCGGGTGACGCTCCTCCGCCATTGCGGAGGAGCAGACCCTGCAATCACGTTTGCACTGCATGGATACCTGCATATATTCATAATGTATGAAAGCATGTTTTTTTCGGGCAGTCGGATGAAGGAGAGGGTGGGTCCTGAGTGCATGGGTGTCAGTGGACCCAGTTCCGTTACAAAGTTGCTCCAGTGAATGGCTGCTAAAATGCAAATACCTAAAATCTGAGTAGAGTGAATCCCTCAGTACATTGGTCCTTTCAGAGACTGACAGGGCTGGGTCAAATTTATGCCATAAAGGACAGAGTTGGTTCCACTGGCTCCTCTTCTGTCTCATCAATGTGAGATATATCAGTCTGAGCAATAGTTCTGATACCTTCATTAACACTAAACAATGGAAAACAGCCTTTACCCCACAGTTTTTTCAACAACCAGACTTTACAATGAAGTCAGTGCCCCACATGCAACATTACCACTTGTTACTAGAAACAAGAGAAAAAGCAGCCAGGGAATTTAAAGCTACACTGCCTGAAATAGTCACCTCAGTAGATTCAAAGAGGAGTGCTTCCCACTTCAATGGTCAGCTGCTTATTGGCCATCCAATAGAAGCTAATTATACACAAGATTTTTGAGAGGAAACATATATATCTCATTTACAACATGTTCAGTGATAAATATTTCACATTAAATAAATACTCGTAGTTCTTCATTGGTCGAAATCAATCTTGAGCTTTATTTTATATTTGTTCGGAGGAGCGCAGCCAACGCGTTTCGCCTAACAAGGCTTCATCAGGGCAAAGAAATATATGTCAAGGGAATGTAGTAAGAAGTATAGTTCTTCAAGAAAAGTATTCAGCAGCGTAACCATCAATTATCACTAGAAATAGTGCTTCCACTTTGTGTCATCCATAAGTCCAACAGCGAAAATCATCAATCAGTTGTTAGCAATGCTGGCACCGTTTTCCAACTAGTTGAACAAACCACACTCCTGTGGTGTTCAATAATTCTTACACGTGTGGTCTCCTCCTAATATTTAAAAAAAAAGTGTGAGTCGACAGCACCGAACAGAAATGACAGGCGCCGCACCTAGACAGCCCCTTTAGGGTAGGCAGGGTGTCATGAATTTATGACATCTATGGCACACACTTTTTTTGAAATATTAGGAGGAGACCACATGTGTAAGAATTTTGAACACCACAGGAGTGTGGTGTGCTCAACTTGTTGGATGGTCAAAGGCAAGGAGTGAAAAGAGCGGTAGCTGGATTCTCTGGTTAGAGATATACTCTTACTTCAAAGAGTTGCATCTTCAACTCTTTCCTAAATTGAAGTAGCGTTGTAGCGGTTCTGCTGCTTAAGAGAATTTTGATTCAGAATCTTCTCCCTTGTTTTTTATTTAGTATCTAGTCGCATGGTGTTCTGGCTGTGGGAGTGCAGAGGTATACGAGGGATAGTGAGCTTGTCTATAATATAATGTATAGTGCCGGTTCTTCGACTGATACCCGCAGCACAGCACCTGGATGCTCTCTCGGGTGATAAGCGTGCAATATAAATACCGCTTGATTGATTGATAAATATCGCTTGGTTGTGATGAAGGGAGCAGAAGGTAGCCTATAGAATGTCATCATGATGGGCAGAATGTGATTATATTTCTTCAGGTCTTGGATAGGCCAATGAGGAGTCTGGAAGGCCATGCATTAGGATATTACTACATTCCAGTGCAAGATTACAAGTACTTGACCAGCAATTAAGTTGCTTTCAGGAACAAACAATTTATTTTCTTTAGAAGTGACACCTGGTAATAGAGCCCAGTAATTGGAAGCACAATTGATGCCATCATCCATATAAGCAGCCTTCCAAAATCCCACCAGAATTGGATGGCAGAAAGACAGCCAGTTCTGGCTTGCCATGTGTTAAGGAAGGTTTACAATGGTGCAGCTTTGTGGCCTGCCACAAACAAAAACACACAATTGCACAAAGAATTCTAACATGCATTTTGGGAAATAATAGCTATTAAGCATTCAAACGAAGTAGTCAATTGCCTATTCAAAGGGCTAAAACTTCATCCTTGATCACTTGAAGCATGTAATGCTAAAATCCATACATTGTGGTGTTACATTTTCATCGTTTTCTCAATGCAAGGTAATAGAAACAAGAAAACATGATAAAATGGAAGCCTACGGCTAGGCATTAATTAGCATTTAATGAGCTCTTCTCTTGGGAAGAATGCGAGAATGCCTCAACAGAAAAAGTACATGTATCACCAGCAAGAGCTAACTCTCTAGCTTTCAAAAATCCTCGTTCTATTTGCCAGCTTCAGAATGAAGCTATGCTTTACTAAAAGGTAGCGAGTCCTTGAAAGCTCTAGCCTTAGTCACAACCTCCATGGTCCCTTGCCATGCTCGATATACCCCCAGACACATTGTACGTCAATGTGCTCCGCCTGTGAACAATGCATTAGACTAGTTTTGCTTATTGTCTGCCAAACGCATGCATCAAGGGTAGTGTTGGTAAACACCCAGGGCAGTGTTGGTTTGTATTATTCTTAAATGTATTTTGCCCCTCTGAGCGATTACTTACCTGTATCTTGACCTAGCTATGAGGTTTGCAGTGCTCTCACAAGATCTCAGCAACTCTCAATGTCTATTTGACAATATCTTTGTAAAACTCAGCCATCTTGGGCGCTGGTAGTATTTAATCCTCGCCCAGGTTAGCTTTGCCTGAAGGATCCACTCAAGGAAGGATCTCAACTATGTTCTGTTTAGCTAGTCAGCTCCTCTCAGAAGTCATCAAAAACATTCGCTCCAGAGCTCATTGGTTCAGCTGAGGATGACAACCTTTCAAGAAAACCCATCAGTGGGACAAGATGCAAGAAGCAATAATCCCAGCCCCCTGATATACATCTGTAAAAAAATTGTTGTCCAGAGATTTTCTTTTTTGATCTGTGTTTTCGGATCATTAGAGAAGTAATTTAGCTTGGCTAGACATTGCTAGACCGGGACGAATTTTTCTGAACGGCATTTTTAAAAACTGCAGGAGTGTTGCAATGATGATGTAATATTTCTTGAACCATGAGATCTATATACTTCATTTTGGTGTGAAAAAAATTGGTTTTGGGAGGTCAAGTAGTCTTATAGAGACAGAAAATAACTCCCCAAAGCAACTCTTCCGCCATTTTCTAAAATGGCGGCTATAATAGAGGAAGAAGAGACATATATAAAAATGGAACAAATAATAATGGCTTTTAATCCTTTTATGGATACACCAAACAATGTTTATACAAAAAATATTTATCACTCCTGCTTTAGACACATTTTTATAGGTCACTTTACATTTGCAGAATGTTGAACATTTGAGAAGAGCATATCAACAAGGACATCTTTTTGTAGCACAGGTTTTGCAAGGTACATGTACGTGTAAGTTTAGCACCCCATCAATATCTTACCAACAAAATTCACATGGATCTTTCTCTACATATGCATGATCCAAAACATTTGCACATCTTCTGATCAAGTAGAATGCTCTTTTACTGGGTCCATGCACAGAATATGACGTCTGTGGAAGGTCACTTAGCAAGACTGATCTCTTGAACTCACTGTACCGAAGATTGTCAAATGTGTGACAGTCAGAACTCATTTTCCAATCACGCACAAGGTATTTATATACATCTTTAAAGTCACTTTCTTCTTCTGTCTTAGCAAATCCTTTCAGAAACTTAAGCGGTTCAGCAGTTAAAGCTCCAAGTTTTATTCCAATTTTGATCATAGTGTCATCACCCGTAAGATAAAGTGCCTTGATAAGAACACTGGGCACCTCTGGGTCAAATTTCTTGTATAGAGTATGAAGTGGTATTAAGTGTCTTTTCTCACTTGTTCAATAATGTATCCACAACTCTGACAATCCTTGACTTATGAACATTGCAATAAATCTAATTAACACAATAAAAACATCTGTGTCATTTAACAGTATAATGGTTCGATTAGAACCATTTCGAACATCCCACTCAACATGTGGCACACCACAAAGGTCAGCTTCCTCGAATTTGCTGTTAAGTTCTTGAACAATATGCCCCGTATGTTTTGAAAATATCCCTGCAAAGACCAACTCCTCATTGACAATCATTCTACTTGCATTAATTGGAAATTCAGTGTTCACTGAAGCATCAGCAATCTGAACGACCTCTCCGAAGTTTTGCATGGAGGAAATCTTGACCATTCGCAATTGTGACATATGGTGCACAACAACAACAGTTTTCAATGAGGACACCGATTCAAGTTGAAATTCTTCAAGTGAAAGATTTTTTTCGAGCTCTTGTACGAGTGTGTGCTTCACTGATTTAGTTTCAGCATCTTAATCAAATAATGTGTGTTGGAAGAAGATCATGCAACAGAATGTCCTTGATAAATTCACCCCTTTATTTTGCTACATCTATGTCTATGTGCTTGCGAAACCTGTTTTTTTTAACCTGTTTTGAAGTGAATGGTTGGACGAAACTCTTATCATGACAATCAAAGCGTGGAAGTTTAGCTTTAGTGATTATGTCAAAAAGCCTTTTCTCTTTCAATACAAATGTCTCCTGCTTCAGTTCTTCGTATAGTTTCGACCCATGTTCCAGGACAGCTAGTAGACATGTCTTTATATTGTTTTCCACATATGCTTGGTTACGAAGTTGTGTAGTCGCACAGGCTCAGTCATTTCAAAGGGGTTTCCTTGCTGCTGCATGAAATTAAGTAGGCTGTCAACATGTTTATTAAAACGTCCCCCTCTATTTCCCACATGTTCGTTGTGAGGAACAGTTTCACGATGGTCCCTTAATTTTGAATTTGTCATCTCTCTGAAAACATTACAAATAGAAAGGACTTCATGGTAAACTAGCTGTCATTGAGGAACATATTCACCTTTACGTGTCTTACCAACAATTCCCTTGGAGCTTTTCTGTGATCTCTGGATCGTCTGTTCCAGTTCCATATCTGGAGCCATAGCGTGAACCTTCCCTCTCTGTCTTTCATCACAAAATGTCTTTTGGATGAATTTTCTGTAGAGGTTTGGTTCTTCCACCTCTAGCTTCCACACTTACACCAGGACCCATATCTCAGGTAGCTTATGCCATCGAATTTGTGTAACACAGTAATCAGTGACTACAGAGTTTTCACGTGTAGCTCCCAATCACCTTCCCAATCAGCATGTACCAATCTTTTCACTAGAGCTATCATGTATAAAACATTTCCCCAGTACTTGCAAATTTCAGATTTTTCTTCACATTCTTTGACAAACTCTACGAACTCGGTTTTCAGGTCTTCCGATTTTGAACTGAGTGTATTGAACATTGCCTGCTTTTTATTATGTCTTTTGAATGAAGGGCACCCTGTGCGTTGTTCACTTCAAAGATAAGATATGCAAAACCTAATCTGCCATTTTTGTTCCAGAAAGCATTCCAACGCAATGTTTCTATAGCCTCAGATATAATGAGCATACCTTGTAACGTACGAACATACTACGTTCTGCTCAATACTGATTGGACAGTTTTGCTTCCAAAGATTACAGCCTCAATAAGTGCAGCGTCTATACCACATCCGCTGAGATAACTTTCTGCAGACCGCAATGCAACTTTTTTCATATGGAAAACACCCATCATTGGATAAAGATCATCAAATTCTACTGGATTGCTTATAGAAATGTCAGCTACAATACCGAAATCACCTACATCACAGACATTGGCAGGATAGGCTGGTCTTCAAGCTGGGCATGCACATTTTGTAAATGTTTTAGAGCTGTGTATACTGTTGCGTAGTTTGTGCTTGGAGATGGTATTACTGGTAAAATCCCAACCGTCTTCAGTGGAATGGTATTCTGGGAGATCATAGCATGAATTCCAGCCAACATAGGAACTGGCTTTTCTTCATCGTTCAGTCCACACCGAAAAAGTGATAGAGCGAAATGTTCTTGTGAATTGTAGGGGTGCATCATAATCACTGATAGGCCGCACCCATATGTATTCAGACATATATTCGTTTATATTTCATTGTATACTCATGCATGTTTAGTAAAGAATGAATAGTTCACTGAGACAAAGTGAACTCAGCAGTATAATGGTGTTAGGATAATGATGTAATGTAATGCTTTTTGAATTGTGTGAACATAATGCTTAGAGGAATTAGTTCGTGTATGTAATGTAATTGCAGTAGTTTAAACGTGCACCATATTAAAGTTGCACATGAAATTCATTGGTTGCATAAAAAATCGTAATGAATATGCTTATAGGGAAAAGTAAGATGTGGGTTTAAAAGTTATATGTAAGGGCCTGACTACATATATGCTTAAGGAAGGCCTGGTATATTCTTATGTTAGCTTATAATGTAGGCCGAAAAGGGTTTCTCTTGGAAAGGCTCTCTGGGCACAAACGGTAGATTTAATTAGCACAGTAGAAGGTTTCTGTTGACCGTATCTTTTGTTGCAGGTGCAAGGACACATGTCTCGTTAGTAAAGACTAACTCTTTGTTTTCAAAAGTTAGAAAGATGGGAGGCATGGTACGGGAAGTGCAATGGAATTTAGGGATGATACTTTCAGCGGAGAAGGCGCCTGGGACTCAAGGTCAACGAAACCGTCCAGGATGAAGTCACCGTTTCAATGGAAAAGCACAAGAAAGAAGACCTGGCCAAGAGGGCGTAAACAAGGCGTGTACCTTTGTAGTATGGTTTTGTATTAGGGATAGTGCCCTGAGGGAGGAGGCCAGAGAAGCGGTAGGGAAGACAGACCAGAGAGAAGGACAGAGCTGAGCTTAGGTATATGGTGATTGCACTTCTTAGGAAGTCTTCACAGCTGACACCTTTCATTCTTTCTTGCCTGGGAAAATCGTTATGCAGGGATGTCACTTAGCGTTAGTGTAGGGACAGCAATTGATTTTAAGCTTGTTTAGGCCCATGAAGAGCAACTTAGAAATAGGAGCAATCATAGTCTGGTTGGTCCTCCTAGAACTGTCTATTCTTCTTATCCTGAGTCGGATGAGACTCCTGCGTAGATTATTATTTGTATTAGTGCCCATCTATTTCTTTAACCTCGTGTTGAGGTGCCTGCACGTTCAGTTATTTTTGGCGATAATAAATTCTCAAACTTGAATTCGGAGTCAGTGGTCCTTTCAGACAAAATGAATGCTGATATCTAACCTGATGAGATTCTCTCCTTTACACTATTCAACAGGTAAAAAGATCTTGGCGGCCAGAAGGTTCTTATAGATAATTAGATAAGAATCGGCGTTATCAGTTGGTAGCAGAATAGGATGGTTACCTTTGATGGTAAGGGGAGATCTAGAGCAAGATAGGAGACTAAGTTGCCCCATAGAGCCCGAGTGACGCAGATCCAGAGAACCGCGAGAAGAGGATGTCGGAGGTCGTGGAAAACTGACGGAGAGTGACGGTGCGGCGGAAGTAGCAGTTCGTAGTAGAGTGAGTATGAAAAGAGTGATGTTTGGTAGATTGCGGTGTTATATTGTTGTGTGATGTCTTGCGGAGTTGGAACGAAAGTTGAGTGATTGAGAAACGGACCGTGAGCGCGCGCGGGACCGGGAGATTTATTGTGGTGTAGAATACACCCAGAGTTGAGAACGTTGACCAGAGTTGTGGGGGTCACGAGACGTCATTGACAGACCCACAGAAGATAGGGACACATGTGTGAGTGTGTGAATAACCAACGCAGGTCGTAGGTTATGGTGTGCAGAACATCGAGTGATTGAATCCTATCGAGTGTATTAGAGGCGATTGTCCGGTCGTTCGTGGACAGACGGTTGCCAGATTGAGGTCAACAAGCTCAAGAGACTGATCGGTCATTGGTAAGACTGACGGTCAGAGAGGTAATTGTTCGGTAGGACGAACATTATTTCAGAGTATAATTGGGATGGATGCAAGTGAGAACAAGTGAATTAGAAAGGAGGGGAACTGCTGCGAGCGGAGGAAACGTGACGTCAGACTAGTGCCGCGCTGCGATAGGCCGGTTGGTGTGAACCGCGCTGGGATTGGAGGACTGGAATCAGGAAGTAAAAGCGGACATTTTGAGTGCAAATACAAAGCTGATTCATCATGAAATGTTTTAAAGCTTTAAGGGAACTTTGCAGAGGTGATAGACATGTGGTTGTTCGGGAGGGAGAGGAAGCTCCTCCCGAGGACACACCAGCACATTATATGGCAAAGAATGTAGGATTGCATACTATAATTTGGCTCGAGAATTGGCATAAAATGACAGAAACAGAAGGAGATTTGTCGTTCCCTCGATATGGTACTTTCAGGTTAGAGGTGCTGTACCAGCTCAAGAGTGTAATGGCTTCATTACGACCACTACCTAGACCAACACAGTTTGAGGCACTACATGCGTGGATAAGGGCAGCGTATGATAGGAAGAAGGACAGATGCCAGGAAAGGGTGAAGAAATCGGTCAGGGCATTTCAAGATGCAAAATGGGATGCCTTGGAGAAAAGGTGGAGAGCAGACACGATCGAAGGAGATAAGTTATACCCACTGCTGATACAAAATGGAAAGATTACAAGAATTGATGAGGATGATAGTGATTTAGATGACAGTTTGTTGGATAGGATGTTGGCAGAGAGGCCACCACCATTTAACCCAGATTCAGAAGAGGGAAAGAGAACCCCAGCAGTGGCAATAGTTGATGAAAGCCAGAACCAGACTAGCATGAGAGTAGTGGGAAGAATTTCCACAGGAACGGAGGGGGCTACGGCGTCTATGATAACACAGCCTCCTGCGGGGAACACAAGATTACCGGACTCCTTGACAGTACCGGTTACCATTGGCCCTATAGTACCGGTATATGACCCAGACCGAGTGAGAGAAGGGAGCTCCGTGCCGATGAGAAGGGAAGAAGGAAACAGTGAGAGTGGGAATGGGTTTGGAGTAAGGGTGGTTCATTTCCCAAGACCAATAGACACAAGTACGCCGTTACCGGCTACTGCGGACTCTTCATGTGGGCGAGAAGAGGAGAGACCGGAAAGACCGAGGTCTTTACGGGAATCTAAGTCAGCTTTGAGGGAGTGGACACCAACAGTAACGAACCAAGAGGATAGGATGCAAAGAGATAGGGCACAAAATGTCTCGGAAGACAGACCAGGTTCCAGGAATATGGAAGGGAATAGGTCACAAGGACAGAATAGTGACTGTGATGAGCGGGACGGTTCAGGTTGTCGAGATGTACTGAGGAGTGCAGTACAGGCAAGGTTGCTAGATGTAGTGAGGCTGAAAGCAGAGGTAGACGAAATGATCAGTGGGGGTCTGCCTTTGGAAAGGATAGAAATCTATGGATCAGATGAGCTGCTGTTTGTAGCAAAAGATGTGACTCGAAAAGCTAGAATGGCACATGATAGATTGAGGGATTTGGCCAAAAGATATGAGGTGGACCTGAATAAAACTAAAGCGTTACAGGGACCACACAGATTGCATTACAGTGATCAGGAGTTGGAGGAGAAAAGAATCACAGGGTTAAAGACGCACACCAGAGACCTGATCATAGGAATGAGAATATGGATTTTGTTGGACAAATGGGAAGAAAGGTGGTCCAAAAAGAAACCAGTAAAGAGAGCAGAAGGGGAAACGCCGCCGCCAGGAGGGGGGCGACGGGTGTAGGAAATTTTCCTTTACGAGAAGTACAGAATGGAGGGTACGTGCATGTGCCGTGGAATAGAGGTGATTTGGCTGCATTTACAAATGATTTTCCTCGGCTGAGGGAAAAACCGGTGGAGTGGTACAAACAGGTTGAGCGGTTTGTGAAAATTTCAAAAGTATTGTGGATTGATTTGAACACCTTGTTTGACATAGTGGTACCGGGAGATTTGTGGACGGCATGTAAAGTCGCTATTGAGTGGCCGACTTCGGAACCGAAAAGAGAGGCGGTTACAAATGGTCCATCACCTGATGTCATGAAAAAGTATGAGCAGGTGATTACATGGTTGAAGTCGAAGATTTCACCTCAGGATATAGATTGGGTTAAGATAGATCGGACTGTACAAGAACCCAAGGAAACGGTGCATGAATACTATGAAAGACTTCTGCAAGTTTTTAAACAGTATAGTGGGTTAGATGTTTTGGACCCTAAGGATATGGGACAGTTTGTCTCAAAGTTTGTAACGGGTCTGAGAGGGGAAATCAGCCTCATGATACAGCACCATTTGATCTGCTGGCAGAACAAGCCACTAGATGAAATTTTGCGGTACGCGAGGTACTGTAGTGATGAGGTGGATTCAAAACATCGAAAGCTAAAAGACAAATTGATGCTTGTCCAGATGCAGACAGCACAGAATCAGCCTAGTGGAGGGACCTTGGGGAGAAAGCAAGGAAATTTCCAGGGAAACCAGAATGGGCAGGTACAGGGAAAGGGAAAACCAGTAGACCCCAAGACAGGAGTGGACGTGGCCACACTAAAGAAGACCACTGCGTGTCATCTTTGTCGCCAGGTCGGACATTGGAAACGCGAGTGTCCTTTGAACCCAGCTAATCAGGTACAGGAAGAGGAAGAGGGGGCTCAGGCACCCGCGCAAGAGGTGGTTAACACAATAACGAGACCTAGAACGATGAAAGGGGGGTTTACAATTCTCATGCTCAGATTCCCCAAGCTCCAAAGTTTTCACAAGGAACACGAACGTACCAACAGATGCCCCTGTTCGAACGCTATGCTGAGGATAGCTTAGACCCTTTATCCTGACGGTGCCTGAGGGGGAGGAAGACTGCACACTTGGAGCGGTCTTGGAGGTAGACCAGAGAGGACCTTTTGTAGAGGCAGAGATTGAGGGCAATCCTGCAACACTTTTGGTTGATACTGGAGCTACCCGGTCTACTGTAAGATCTGCAGTAATCCCTAACCTACCCCTCTCGGGACAATCAATCCAGGTTGTCGGAGTAGCGAACAAGAAGATGAGCAGCCCATTGACAGAACCGATCTTAGTAAAGATAGGTACTTTCCAAACTAGACATCAGTTTGTAGTATGTGACACGAGTCCAGTTTGTCTTTTGGGAAGAGATCTGTTGTGCAAATTGAACTGCACGATTTATTGTACACCACGAGGAGTGGAGGTCCAGACGAGAGATGATGATGCTGACTTTAAGATGGCCAATCAGCATCTGTGTATAGATCTGTACCCAATGGTGACTGTGGAAGAACTTCCACATGATCTGAGAGACGCAGTGTCGCCTGTGGTGTGGGATTTCGCAGGAGACGAAATAGGTTTAATCAGAGGGGTTGAACCAGTGCGGATTGAGGTGAAACAGAATGTTGATTTCCCCAGAACACCTCAATACAATTTATCGATAGAAACGATTGCAGGAATAAAACCTGTGATCGAGACTTTCATTGAGAAGGGTATTTTGAAGGAGATCAGAGGTAGTCCCTGTAATTCACCCATAATGGGACTACAGAAACCGAGCGGGAAATACAGGATCGTGCAAGACCTGCGAAAGGTCAACATGATAGTTGTCCCTTGTTGTCCAGTGGTACCGAATCCTTCAGTAATACTGTTCCAGATCCCATGTGAAGCCGAGTGGTTTACGGTTATCGATTTGTGTCAAGCCTTCTTTTCGATACCGCTCCACGAGGAAAGCCAATTTCTTTTTGCGTTCAGGCTAGAGAATCGCGTGTTAACATGGTGTCGTATCCCTCAAGGGTATACGGAAAGTCCATCGATCTTTAACCAGATCCTGAAGAAGAACCTTGAGAGTCTTGTGTTGCCGCAGAACTCAGTTCTCGTGCAGTACATAGATGACTTGCTCATTGCCTCAGAAACAGAAGATGCTTGCAGAATTGACACAGTAGCCTTGTTGAACCACTTAGCAGAGAATGGACATAAGGTGTCCCCGAACAAGCTGCAGTACTGTTTGAATGAGGTACAGTACTTGGGACACAGATTAGAAAAAGGCAAGAGGAAGGTGTCACCAGATCGAATTGAGGCAATAATGAGCATGGCGGTACCCACTACACAGAGGGAAGTTAGGATGTTTCTGGGAATGGTTGGCTATTGTCGACAGTGGATTCCTAGTTTCTCCTTGAGAGCAAAGCCTCTGCAGAGGCTTACACACAAGGATGTGAGTGATCCGGTACCATGGGACGAGGAGTGCTTGATGTCATTCCTGCAGTTGAGAGATGATTTGTGCAGGGCTCCCGCACTGGGAATGCCTGATTACAACAAGGCCTTTTCATTGTTTTGTTACGAGAGAGGAGGATGTGCATTAGCAGTGTTAGCTCAGAACCATGGAGGTGTCCGTAGACCAGTTGCTTATTTTTCAGCTACTTTAGATCCAGTAGCTTCTGCGTTGCCCGGATGTCTAAGATCCGTTGCTGCAACAGGTGTCAGCATTGAAAGATGTGAAAGCATTGTAATGGGACATCCATTGACTGTACATGTACCACATTCGGTTGAGTTATTAATGACCAGGACCAAGACCCAGCACCTAACGAACAATAGGTTAACAAGGTACGAGCAAGTCATACTTGCCGCAGAGAATGTGACTCTGAAAAGGTGCTCCATCTTGAACCCTGCGACATTGATGCCTATACCGAACACAGATGATGAAGATTGTGAGGACCATGACTGTCTCGATGTGACCGAACTTTGCACCAAACCGAGACCTGACATTGTCGATGAGCCATTGGATGACCCAGATGAAATTTTCTTTGTCGATGGTTCATGCTTAAGAGACAGTGTGGGGCAATTGAGAGCAGCGTTTGCTGTATGTACTATTTCAGGAGTGGTCGACGCCGCTTGCCTAGAAGGAGTACGCTCTGCGCAGGTAGCTGAGATCATTGCCTTGACCCGTGCCTGTTTGGCCGCTGATCGAATTCGAATCACGATATACACAGACAGCCAATACGGCTTTGGCGTGGTGCATGACTTCGGGCAGTTATGGTCTCAGAGGGGATTTTTGACATCATCTGGCTCACCCATTCGTAATGGAGAATATGTAAGACAATTGTTAGAAGCATTACAGCATCCGAAAGAAATTGCTGTTGTAAAGTGTTCAGCCCATGGGAAGGGGGAGGACTTTGTATCCTTGGGTAATAACTACGCAGATGAGGTAGCCCGCTTCTGCGCAGAACAAGGATGCATATACACAGGCAGGGAGATAGAAGAGAGCCAAGAGGGAACCGATCTCAGCATAATGTTGGCCATGGCAGACACTTGGGAAGAGCTTAAGAGATTGCAAGATGAAGTCTCAACCAAGGAAAGAGAGGGCTGGATCAAGGCTGGGTGCGAGAGAGGAGAAGTGGATGTGTGGGTATCAACCGATGGGAGAGCTGTGTTGCCGGAAGAATTGCTGAGTCCGATGGCAAGATTGATACATGGTCAGGCACACCTGGGTAGAGACGCAATGATGAGGGTGTTCAGACAGACGTGGTATAACCCACGGTTCCGAGCAATGGCTGAGACGGTATGTCAGAGGTGTGTTACATGTCAACAGATGAATGCTGGAAAGAAAACTGTAGTTACACTGAGTCATATTGGAAGGTCAGGAGGGCCCTTCAATAGACTACAGCTGGATTTCGTGGAGATGCCTAGGTGCAATGGCTTGAGGTACATTCTAGTGATAGTATGTATATTCTCACGGTGGGTGGAGGCATACCCCACACGCAGGTGTGACACTCTGACAGTGGCTAAATTACTGTTGAGGGAGCTCATCCCTAGATTCGGGATCCCGACCTCTTTGGAATCAGATAGAGGTGGGCACTTCCA
Organism: Calotriton arnoldi; assembly: GCA_963921515.1. Classification (NCBI taxonomy): domain Eukaryota; kingdom Metazoa; phylum Chordata; class Amphibia; order Caudata; family Salamandridae; genus Calotriton; species Calotriton arnoldi. Next base: position 1,228,701 of record CAWUFW010004214.1, read on the forward strand.
TAGCGAAATCATGAAGTTACTTTGTGCAGCATTGAACATTGACCAGAGACTCCACTGTAGCTACAGACCAGAGGCTTCTGGGATGGTGGAACAAGTTAATGGAACTTTGAAAGCCCGGATGGCAAAAATGTGTTCTTCAACATCCCTGAAATGGCCCGATGCCTTGCCACTGGTGCTCATGAGCATGCGAAGTGTCCCAGACAGAAAGACCGGGTTGTCCCCCCATGAAATAATAATGGGGAGGGCAATGAGACTGCCAGCAGTACCAACTACAGCCTTGATAAACATCACTGATGATTTGATTCTCGATTATTGTAAAGGACTCTCTGATGTGGTCCGTTCTGTATCCCAGCAGGTGCAAGCAGCTGTGGTTCCAGCCTCGAGTGATCTGTGCCACGACTTGTGTCCCGGTGACTGGGTGCTCGTCCGGAAGCACGTGAGGAAGAGTTGCTTGGATGCCCGTTGGCGTGGCCCGTATCAGGTGATACTTATCACGAACACAGCAGTAAAGTGTGGAGGATTGCCGAACTGGGTGCATGCTTCCCATACCCGCAGAGTTCCAGCACCCTTGGAAGAAACAGCTCCTCTCGTAAATGAAAACCCAGCTGACGTGGTAGGGCCACATGAGAGGACAAGTCAAGCTGTAAGGGTCGTTGACACAGCTGGTGGTGCACTCGAGCAAGCTGAAGGGGGTTTCCACAGTTCGAACCCTGATTCAGGCACTGAAGAAAGAGAAGGTGCAGTGGGCGGAGAAGAGTCAAATGCAGCAGAAAGAGGAAGTAGTGCACTGGGCATAGAAGGAGAAGGCAGACGAACGAACAGGAGTGCTGAAAGTTGGCCTGAAAGACAGAGGCGACTGAACCTGAGGCTAGCACCTGAGAGAGACCTTGCTCCAGTGTCCGAAGTATCTGAAACCGAAGCAAGCGACGAAGACCAAGCACAAGACAGTCGGCGAAGGTCCAAAAGAACAAGAGTGCCTTGTCGCAGATACTCTACCCCTGAGTGGACTTACACTGTGTTTGATGCAGGGGGTGGTGAATACAGGGAGACTGAAGTCAGTGGAAGTGTTCAGTCGGAGCCCGAAACTGGTGGTGAAGGTGGTGCTGCGGATGCCAGGGTTCGAGATAGATGGAACACTGACACTCACGATTCCGAATCCCCCACTTCTGAGTGAAGTCCGAAAATTGCTTTTGCATCGGGTCGAATTCCCGCCTTTCGGAGCTGAGCCGTTTTCACACGAAGTGCTGCTTTTGCGTCTTGAACTTTTGTATCACGTTCTGGTAGTGCTTAATGAGGATCTCATTATGGATCAGTAATGAACTGTAAATAAAAGTCTAAAAGAAGAAGATAACCTAGGTCCAAGTGGAAGAAGAATAAACTTAGGGACTTTCCACAAGAAGAGGAACGAAAACTAGGGAAGTCTTTTTCTGGACTGTGTAAATAAGTTGTGATCGGAAAGGGAAAGCCCGGAGATTTCATGGTTGCTCGAGCTGGTTAAGCAAGTCATAAATAAAGGACAGAGACTTTTCTGAGTTCTTTGCGATAACCAAGACTTTTTGAGAACTTTCGAAATCATGGAGCCGGGAAATCCCAATCGTAGAGCAAAGTGGATTATAGGCATTCTTATAAGTAGTGTGATAATTTCAATAATCATAGTAGTTGTAGTCTCATATACTGGTTCGCATGAGCCAGAAGTAGAGGCAGTGACAGGGACACCCACACCTATCACACCTAGTCAGAAGGGGGTAGACAGGGCAGCTGATAGAGCTATGATATTAGAAGAAAGTCGTAGATTACATGTAGATTTGTCTAAGGGTGATTTTAAGCTTAATGCGTATGCTAAGTTGTTGTATGAGTATGTTGACGTGATGGATGCGAAAGATTGTTATGTGTGTATGCAGTTGCCTACTTCGGTGGATGAGGGTATTAGATATCATCATCTTCCACTGACTTATGGTATTTCTTGTAGTCTTTTGCTTAGTTTGTTTTATGAGAGAGATCAGTTCGAGTATTTCTTTTCCAATTTCGACGCAGTGCTTCCTGAAGTTCCAGCTTACAAGCATTTGAATAAGTATGACTATTATAAGACCGAGGACAGACTGAGGAAGTACTTCATACCGAGTTTGGAATTGGATACAGCATTCGCACACAGACACAATCTGACTTGTTTGATGTCGGATGTAGAAAGAAAGTTTGTAGATCAGGTTGAAGATAGGTATAGAAAGCTGACTGAATCCCGAGATTTAGGGCATCACAGGACAGATTGGACGGAGGAAGAACGGTTGCACAAGACCAGGGGAAGCTATGGTCCTATAGCGTTAGATAAGGAGCAGAGGGGTAAGTTGTGTATAAGGCGTTATCAGACTTACTACGAAAAGGTTCCAGTGGGACAGAGTACTTGTGATCACGTTTTCACCATGGCAGATGAGGCAAAAGATTTTCTCCAAGGTCCTGTACAAGTGATACCTACGGTGTATTACGTATGTGGGAAGAATGCTTACGTGAGGTTGCCTGCAAATTGGTATGGAACATGTTATTTGTCAATAATATTTCCAAAGATTTACCATACAGAAGACTTGAATCTTCTGGAGGGTGGAGAGCATTCAAGAACGAGAAGAGCTGCAAGTGCAGGAATCGTTGTGGGGGATATCTTTGGAGCTATGATACCTAGTCTAGGAGTAGTCTTGAATGATGTGAAGATCCGGAGGTTAGCGACGGTGGTGGATGAATTTTCGATGAACACAGCAAAATCGTTGGTGTTGGTGGAAGGAGAGATGTTGTCGATAAGGGGAATGGTTTTGCAGAATCGCCTTGCTTTGGATGTCCTATTGGCAAAAGAGGGCGGAGTCTGTAAAATGCTGAAGGTTCAGGAGTGCTGCACTTATATACCAGACCGAAGCAAGGATCTGGAGAAATATATAAGTAACATCACTATGATCCACACAAAGATAGCGGATTTGACCGAAGAAGGGGCCTGGGAAAAGGTAGGAAAGGGTTTTGGTCAAGTGGGAGGTTGGTTTGCAAACCTAGGAAAGGGATTCCTTGGGTACTTCCTGAGACCACTCCTTATTTTGGTGGTTTGTGTGGCTGGCTTGTGGATTATGATCAAGGCTTACAAATGGTATCGAGCAGGCAGAGTCAAGAGAGCTTTGAGGGAAAATGACATGAGATTGGCAAGACTGCAGGACAATCAGTATAAAAGGCTCAAGAGCATGGAGAACTTCAGATCAGGGAAGATGGGAACAAGTTCTGTTTAGGTCGGTTCCTTCTCCGAGGGAGTAGAATGAGATGTGATGACAGGAGTCATCAAAGGGGGAACTGATAGAGCGAAATGTTCTTGTGAATTGTAGGGGTGCATCATAATCATTGATAGGCCGCACCCATATGTATTCAGACATATATTCGTTTATATTTCATTGTATACTCATGCATGTTTAGTAAAGAATGAATAGTTCACTGAGACAAAGTGAACTCAGCAGTATAATGGTGTTAGGATAATGATGTAATGTAATGCTTTTTGAATTGTGTGAACATAATGCTTAGAGGAATTAGTTCGGGTATGTAATGTAATTGCAGTAGTTTAAACGTGCACCATATTAAAGTTGCACATGAAATTCATTGGTTGCATAAAAAAATCGTAATGAATATGCTTATAGGGAAAAGTAAAATGTGGGTTTAAAAGTTATATGTAAGGGCCTGACTACATATATGCTTAAGGAAGGCCTGGTATATTCTTATGTTAGCTTATAATGTAGGCCGAAAAGGGTTTCTCTTGGAAAGGCTCTCTGGGCACAAACGGTAGATTTAATTAGCACAGTAGAAGGTTTCTGTTGACCGTATCTTTTGTTGCAGGTGCAAGGACACATGTCTCGTTAGTAAAGACTAACTCTTTGTTTTCAAAAGTTAGAAAGATGGGAGGCATGGTACGGGAAGTGCAATGGAATTTAGGGATGATACTTTCAGCGGAGAAGGCGCCTGGGACTCAAGGTCAACGAAACCGTCCAGGATGAAGTCACCGTTTCAATGGAAAAGCACAAGAAAGAAGACCTGGCCAAGAGGGCATAAACAAGGCGTGTACCTTTGTAGTATGGTTTTGTATTAGGGATAGTGCCCTGAGGGAGGAGGCCAGAGAAGCGGTAGGGAAGACAGACCAGAGAGAAGGACAGAGCTGAGCTTAGGTATATGGTGATTGCACTTCTTAGGAAGTCTTCACAGCTGACACCTTTCATTCTTTCTTGCCTGGGAAAATCGTTATGCAGGGATGTCACTTAGCGTTAGTGTAGGGACAGCAATTGATTTTAAGCTTGTTTAGGCCCATGAAGAGCAACTTAGAAATAGGAGCAATCATAGTCTGGTTGGTCCTCCTAGAACTGTCTATTCTTCTTATCCTGAGTCGGATGAGACTCCTGCGTAGATTATTATTTGTATTAGTCACCATCTATTTCTTTAACCTCGTGTTGAGGTGCCTGCACGTTCAGTTATTTTTGGCGATAATAAATTCTCAAACTTGAATTCGGAGTCAGTGGTCCTTTCAGACAAAATGAATGCTGATATCTAACCTGATGAGATTCTCTCCTTTACACTATTCAACAGGTAAAAAGATCTTGGCGGCCAGAAGGTTCTTATAGATAATTAGATAAGAATCGGCGTTATCAAAAGCAATATGATAAATTCAGTTAAATCAGCTTTGTGGACTCCAGCATGAGGTAGAAGAAGATCCATGTCATCAGTCACTTTGAAACTTTGTGGTAGACTGGGGCGTGTTGATGGCTTGTAGTGTTTTTGCACATGTTTACAAGGCAGTTGGGTTATAGGTTTGCAGCCCATTTGTTTATGCCTACAGCTGGCAGAGCTTGTTTTCCAGCAGCTACTTCATTGGTACAATTTTGGAAAAGCACCATGACAGTATCATGTGTGCTGGATGTTCTGTACAAAGAAAAGCTGTTTTCAAAATCAAAATTATCAAGAGCAGCAATTGTAAACCCTTTCCTAGTAAAGTGGCTTGGAAGTGGTGTGCTGTCAGATTCACAAGATTTTACACCATGAGCTGCTACCGAGTAACTGCTCTGTACTATGTCATTATAACTTGTTGATACACCAATCCTATTCACTGAAGTGATTAGCTCTCTACTTTTGCAGTTGTCATAGATTGTGTGGGCAGTCATCATGTGTAGCGGAGTTTTCTTTTTGCCGTGATGTAAATCATAAAACATGATTTGGAAAAGACAGTACATTTGCACAGCATAAGTCTGTCGTTTCATGGGATTCTCTTCCACTTCTTCGCTTAGATCTTCAAAGTCGTCATCAATGTTGTCATCTTCTGTTCCAAACTCATGAACATTAGTTTGTAACAGTCTTGCTATGCTGATATTAACCAATGATGTAAAAAATGTTAAGACAACATAAGGAATTCTTGTTGACTTCCTTGATTTGCGGAGTTCTGGGGCATCACAAAATTTGTCATTAAGCCCAAAATCTAAAAATTTCAGGACGTTTATTAAAAAATGGTTCCTGCTGATTTTACTGCATCCTGTGATCTTATTTTGACAGCAAGAACATCAGGCGTCAAATCAGCTGAGAACACTATTAGTGGCTTATTCTTTTTGTTAAGCTGACAAAAAATTCTGTCATGGGACCTCATTGTAAATTCATATTTTCGAATGTATGCACGCATGCAGTTTGGGTGGGCATACAAATATGCTGCAAATACATTCACCTCGCTGGTTAGAACAGCTACTCGGCTGAAAACTTCCTCTTGGAAGAAACTAGCTGCAGATAAAAACATATTTGGCCTTTGAGACTCATTATTCTTTGTAGAAAGAGTCCTCAGATCTTGTAGTTAGAAACACTCTGTCAGGAGGTAAAGATCTTCTGCTACCACCTGCTTCACTCATGTTTACGAGTTTGAATCAATAAAAAACCTGAAACAAAAACAATATTAAAAAAAAATTACCAATATGATGGCTAAAACACATCATTATAGAGCCGCCATTTTGGAAAATAGCAGAAGTGTTGCTGTGAGGAGTTATTTCTTGTCTCTATAAGGCTATTTGACCCCCAAAACCTATGTTTTGACATCAAAATGAAGTAAATAAGTCCTGAAATATTACATCATCACTGCAACACATTCACCATTTTTAAAAATGTCATCCAGAAAAATTTGGCCCGGATTAGCAATGTCTAACCAGGCTAAATTACTTCTCTAGTGATACAAAAACACAAATCAAAAATAAAAATCTCTGGACAACAATTTTTTTACAGAGGTATATCAAGGGGCCAGGACTACAAAGCAAAAAGATTGACCTATGCAATGTAACGGCATATATTACTTCAAAGCATGAAAGGAGATCATTCACAGAAATAAGAATGTCAGCAACTGTAGCGACACTGTACTATTGGGATTGCATGCATGTGAATTGATCTATTGGACTATTGACCACAGCATAGGTACTGAATTATTCACCCATCAGTGCAAGACCCTGTGGTGTCAGGAAACACCAGCAAAGAACAACTGAACTGGGAAATAGAATTACAGAAATTTAACATGGAGGGGGAATGGGGCTTTAGGTCCACAAATGCTGACTTTGTAACTGGGGATCCAGGTTCGAGTCTCAGCGTCAGCCCTACATTTTGTGTTTCTGGGCAAATCACCTAATCTCTTTGTGACTGATAAAAAAATGAATGCGATATTGAATAAGGTAATGGGTGCTAATCTAAAGCACAGAAATAACTTTGTGTCAAGTTTGCGCTATATAAAACTGCAACAAAAAAAAACAGGGGAGATAACGGGAAGGGACAGAGCAGCATGGAGTCTGGAAGTCAGTATTTCCCTTCTTTATCAGTCCATACTTTAATTAGAAAATATGACAAAAAAACACTTTAAAACATGCTCTAGAGCTGCCGTATTGATCCCTGACTGATAAGTAAAGTAAACAAAAACAGAACAGTCATGTGACATATGAATACAGATGACTTTATGTGCAGTTTTCTTTTAGTATACCACCCCAGTCTTTGCAGACTCTTAAAACATGGATAAATGGTCAGTACATTTCCTTTGGAAAGGTGGAAACCTGTGGAAGCCAATGTCAACATAGGGGCACTGGATTTCCCATTATTCATCTGCACAGGAAGTGACATCACTGGACTTCTCATCTTCCTTTTGCCAGAAAGAGTCATCACTGCTCCCTATGTTGTAGTGAGCCTCAGCAAGGCCTACCAGTGCTTAGGGGTTCTCCCTTCTCTGCACAGAGTCCTCAGACACTTAGGAAGAAGTTGGCACAGAAACTGAAATATAAAAGACAGAGTTTATTAAACCTTATAAGGTGGAGCTAACATTCACACATCACCCTTCAGTAATGCATGAAGTAGCACACTGAATGGAAGGATCCTGGTCCTTTTATACCCACACAGGGGCTCAAATGAAGGCGGTACAAACACAAATGCTGGTTGTAGGTACATATAAGGTCATACAGAGAATGCACAGTCGACAAGTGGGTGGAGATAACAGTTTCTACTTTTAGTAGACACATCCTGACATTTATAAACTTGAAACAGCTGCAAGCTCAACTGAGCATGTGCAAGGCAAGAGGAACTAAATTTAACTTGTCTCTAGGCAGATTTCAAGAGCAGTTGACAGGAAGGTAGGACAGAGCACATGGTGAGCACATGGTAGCACATGGCAGCCAAAATGGCTGCCAGAAATACAAAATGGATTCCACAAAGCGGACAATTTAGCCTCTAAATACAGGCTGTCTTTAGCCAATGCTTAACTTAAGTGCTGCCAAATTACAACAGACGGCCCTTTCAGCATTGGCTGAAGACATTCGTTTATCTGGGGTAATCTAGATATTCATCCCGTACATCTATTAACATTATTTCGGCCACCTCTTTATTCAACATTTGTTGGGCCTTTGTTTCAGCAACGTTCCCTTTGGTAGGTATACAAGCAGAGATGCAAATGGAGCAAAGCATTGGACCACATTGGATACATACACAGCATGTAAAAAGTATTAATCATTACACACAGGATAGTCAGTAGCTTCCAGCTCCAAGCAGAAACAAGAGTCCAAAATCATCTAGTCTAATTCTAAGTTTCAGGGCTCTGATGTATTTCAGTGACTATCTATTTCAATTAATAGCCAACAGCACATACTTAATAAAAACATTTTCAATAGACTTTTCCAGTATTTTTTTTGTGAGGGCTAAAATATCAATTTAATATATTTTTAGGAGGAGGGCAAAGTAATATTTGTCAACTGCTCAGGAAAACATTTTTCGTGTAGAATAAGCATTATAAGTAATGCAAATATTAAAGAAGTCAGACAGATTATTACAAAAACCATCCCGGCTCCAAAGGACCAGGAGGACCACACAGGGCCATAGGAATTAGGACAAGGAGCCGCAAAGGGCTGCTCCTCCTCAAAAATGGGACGACCAAAGGGGTACATTACTAACAAAAAAAGAGTCCTTGGGAAATTTTAGCTGCTGTGGAACCAGCCAGAGGGAGTCTTCTCCCTGTGTCCGTTTGAGCCTCACAGGCAGGCTCTTGTTGTTCCCACGGTGGAGCTGCACAACTCGCAACTCAAGAATCACGGCCCAGTTTGAGAAGAAAAAGTCTTTCAACGATCCTGTCCAGTGTCTCAAGCAGTGCACAAGTTCTCTTCACTTTAATCTAACAGGCACCAGAGGCACAGCACCTGTACCCTAAACTCAAGTCCTTCCCTAACTCCTATATTGCTCTGCTGGCGCACTGCTCTTTTGTTAGGGCCACAAAGTTGCATCCAGTGTGCCCAGGTATCTCTTGATCAACAAACAAAGGTGCAAACTTGTATTCACTTTGGGACCAGGATTAAGAGGCCTGATGCTAGGATCTCTGAAGCAACCCTTGTTTCAAAAGGGGTCACCTCAAGCAAAGCCTCCTTGCCGTTCTGGTCGGTCTGTGACTCTCTCAGCTGGGGATCAAAAACTTGATCCATGATTTCTCCTTTCTGATTTGTGACCCCGTCTTTCGCCCAAGACAGTGGCAGGGGTACACAATTCACATCCCAGGGCTTCCGCCTTCACTGAGGTCCTAGTTGCCAGCAACGCCTGTGCTGGTTACCTTCACTTTGGCTTCAAGCTGCAGTGGCGCTGACTCCCCAGGCTGGATCTGATGTCCGGGCCCTCTGGCAATGGTTGTAAGGCAGCAAATATCTATTGGTGGACAGAACAAGAGGTCTTTAGACAAGGCACAGAAATAATCTAACAACAGAGAGGATAGTCTCAGAATACTTCCTTAGTCTTGGGGCGCCCCATACATTAGCAAGGCACCCAAGAACCACTTCATCTATCTGAGAGTAGAAAACCCTGGACCTATTGGCAAGTATAAAAGGAACGTTTTGGTGAACTGACAAGAGTAATACATCACCCAATCCCAAACAGCCAAGGAAGTCTGTGTTCATTTACTAAATTCTGAGGAAAAGAGAAAAACAATACAGACATACTCCAAATACTTACATTGGTGTATTCCTATATTACCAATCTGAAGAACCCTCAAGAAAAAGGAAATGTTCTACACTTTTACTCATAGATTTTACATTACTTGTACAGGACTGCAGACACTTGTAAAATAATTTCTCTTACATGTTATGCTTAGGACCATGCTCTCATGTTATAGGCGCAGCAGGAAAATCTAAAACTGCTAATTTAACAGGGATTCTTATTGCAAAAAGAACTAAACTTCAACATAGTGGGTACATTTTCTTCAGCAGAACATGTTATGACAAACAAACTCCTATAAAACAATATTTTCCTTCAAAATGTTTGCTAAGGATCACATGAGCGTCTTTCCTGCATTGTACTTTTCACGATCTGGACTATGTAACATCATTTTCAAAAGGAAAAAAACCCTATCTCCAGCTCTAATAAGGGCTGTCAGCTTATTGACAGAGACTAGCTAATAAAAAACTAGCAATGCCCTTGCAAAACTGTATAGAACATGAGAATAACATAAACAATAATAGTGTTGCCACCTGAGATTTTTAACAGAAACCGCCACTATACAGTTCTCCTTAAACATCAAATAAGGGAACATCAATCTGTTCTACTCATTCTTTCATACAGGATGGGCAGTAACATAGCTTAGATTTTATCATTTTATTAATGCTAACAATTTTAAAACAGTATTACAGAATAGCCAATAACTGTCACATGGCCATTTCCTAGACAGCTTTAGACAGACTCAAAAAAAGTGAGAAAAAGAAGAGAGAAAACATAATTTTGCCTACCCTTAATTTGTAGAGGAGCTAGCCTCCTTTCTCCATTTTGACAGTAGGAAAACCTGAAACAGGTTTTACTTCTGTCAACACTTTCAACCCCTATTTGTAGCAACTGGGCACAAACAAACTTGTAGGAGATATCTTAGAAAGTGGCTGTTCTCTGATTCAGCCTAACACAAGCAAATTGAGTTAACTTTAAACCAATTCCTACAGCAATTGTACTAGATTAACATGAGGGCGCATGAATGCAAACTAAAATCCATTTCCTCCTTATCTTAGCCCCTACACAGTATTCTTTAAACTAAAACCATTATTTTTATATACATGGCAGATCAATGCTCAACTGAGGATTGTTTTTCCTTCGTTTCATATGACTGCGCGTGTTTGCCAAAAATAGGAAGCAAAGCTTCTCTTCCTCTCTTTGCGCTATCATCTCGTCTTTCAAAAACCTTTCGGAGGTCGAAGTGTCCCAGCAAACATTACCCTTCACCCTGCTAAGTTGCTAAATGCAGAACTCCGACCTTTGACCCGTTCAGCAGCTGCTCATTTGTGTGTGCAAGGCTTGCCATGCGGTTTTGTAATGCAAAGCAACTCTGGAGAATCACAGCGAAAAGCAGTCCTATACTTATTTTCATTTATGTACAGTGGTGTACAATCTAGTAATGCAGAGGCAGCTGTTTATTTTATACTTGCATATGTATACTTTTATTGAAGCCTAAGAGCACGTTAAAACTGCCTTGAGTGGTAGAACTGCTTGTAAAATTGTGAATTTTAGCTCAATTTCGACTTTGGTGGTAGGGGCACTTAAAAATGAATATCCTACAATATTTTTGCATAATAGGAACCCCCAGAGTGTTCTCTAGATAGCCCAGGAATGGGAAATCAGAAATGCATAAGATATACCCTTTTAAAAACAAGTTTTGTACGGCTGGGTAAAGTGACATTTCACATTTAAGTTCCCTTCTTATTGCGGTACAGCACTGCTTAAATTCAACTTTGATGCTAGGAATTCACAGTATGATGATTAGGCTTTATAAAGATGAAAAAGCGAATTTAAAGCATTTATTTTTAGCAATATATTTTTCCCATATAATTAAATTTTATTTTTTATCAATAAAACCAACCATTTTGATGATTCCACATTGGAAAAGCAAGCTTCATTCGTAGCCTATCATATTTAAACACATTCATTCATAACCCTAAGCACAGAAGCCTTACTTGAAACAGGAAAAGTCTGCGCCACTTTTAATGGACAGTTATCATTTAACATCGGAACCACAGATATACTTATGTAAAGAAGGCATTAAGAAAGGAAATCCCTACTTTCAATTTTTTTCTCTGTTATCCAAAATAATGAAACTGGTTTTTAGAAACTTTTAAAATAGGGCAGGCCCTTATACCAGGTTTACACTGACTTAAAATATCGCTGACACAGCATTCCTGTCTGTGGCCGTGAGCAGGAATAGCCATATGCTATTTATGCAGCTGTTGTTTGTCAGCAAGCGTCGAATTTTCACGCCTTTCTCAGGAAAAAAAACCTTTATTATTTGAAATACCCTGACAGAGTTAAATCCCCATTTGCTGTGTCAAACAGTTTCTTTTCAGTTAGTCAGTTTAAACACAGCTGTTGGAAAGCTTTTTCTCGGGTGCTGAAAGAAAGCATGTCACAGTCTATTTAAAAACTGAGGCATTTCAATGCAGTCAAATCTATCTTTCTATAATGTGTATTTAGTTCAGCAACGACCAAATTCACTCAGGTGATGTGCATGCCTTTTAATGTCTAATACAATGTATTTAAGGAAAATACTGTAACATTGTGTATTTTAGTCTATTGATTACAAAACACACAATTTCGTTTTTCTTCCTCTGTATGAGGCGTATTTTAATCCTATTGAATACGAATTCTAATTTTATCTTTAGCATTGTGGCAATTTGCACACATGTATAGTGTCTTACTCTGTCAATTTTAATAGTAACATGCAGCTGTTTAGCGTATGTTATATAATTCATTTCTGGATTTTTATTTAATATATAAGTAACTAAATGACAGTTTGCATAACAGAATGATGACAGCAAAAAACATAAACAAACTCATTGAGCTCATTCCAGACATTTACAAAAGGGGGTCATACACTCAGAACACACAATACAGCGCGCTTAAAGCTAGCCATTCTTACACAAAGAGTGCAATCGCTATTTACTCACACAAGTATCACCAATGTCAAACCACATAGACATTTAAACACACATTTAACCCACAAATCAACACTTAGGACTTTAAGACAGCTTACAAACTGTACGCAAAAACCAAACTATTTGTAAATACTAATTGTAAGTCATATTTACAAGAAGAGCTCTCAAAAGTAGCCCAAAAGACTGTTCCATGTTCAAGAAGCCAAAATACACCAAATTCGCCAGTTTTGGCTGGTAGAACACTCAAAAGCGCTCTGCATATCACCACTTATGAATGTTACTAAGTGCGCAGATCCGGATCCGTTTTATGTACATATTTAAGTCCATGGGGTACTTAGTCACCAAGGAAGAAATATCTTTTTACTATACGTAAACCTATTTAGGTATCCCCTCTGAGGGAGTCAACTAAGTACTTACTAAATCCATATCGGTACCTCCAAAACAGCAACACTTTCTGCGAAGTGTACTGGAAACAGGCATGCCAAAAATAGTGCAGAATATGCAGTATTATAATCAAAGTAGCGCTTAAGGTACTCTTTGTACGTTGCGCTGTTCAAACAATTTCAAATAGAGAAAAATCTCCTCATTACCTGCCTATATGTATTGCAATGCATATATAATTACAAAACAAATTCCAAAATTGGCCAATCATACAAACAAAGCCACAGTAAGTGTTTACTAAAACTACCTTACCAATCAAAGGCATCAAACCAACAGCAAGTGCCGCAAAACGGCTCTTACCAATCAAATGGTGTCCAGGTTCCAACTGCCAAGTTCTCAAATTGACCAAATGGTCACTGCACGGCAAATCAACAGAAGAGATCTCAGTCAAGGACCGGCGCCGCCGGGCTGGTCAGATCAGAAAGAAAGGAAAAACGCCATGGGTGCCAAGACTCAGGTCTCCTCAGGCAGCGATCGCGTCCAAGAGCGAGATTCCAATCCTTCATCTCGACCAGTCCTTCGGGCATCCGAGTCACTGATGAGTCCCACGTTGGAAGCGCCAATTTGTTGTAGTGAGCCTCAGCAAGGCCTACCAGTGCTTAGGGGTTCTCCTTCTCTGCACAGAGTCCTCAGACACTTAGGAAGAAGTTGGCACAGAAACTGAAATATAAAAGACAGAGTTTATTAAACCTTATAAGGTGGAGCTAACATTCACACATCACCCTTCAGTAATGCATGAAGTAGCACACTGAATGGAAGGATCCTGGTCCTTTTATACCCACACAGGGGCTCAAATGAAGGCGGTACAAACACAAATGCTGGTTGTAGGTACATATAAGGTCATACAGAGAATGCACAGTCGACAAGTGGGTGGAGATAACAGTTTCTACTTTTAGTAGACACATCCTGACATTTATAAACTTGAAACAGCTGCAAGCTCAACTGAGCATGTGCAAGGCAAGAGGAACTAAATTTAACTTGTCTCTAGGCAGATTTCAAGAGCAGTTGACAGGAAGGTAGGACAGAGCACATGGTGAGCACATGGTAGCACATGGCAGCCAAAATGGCTGCCAGAAATACAAAATGGATTCCACAAAGCGGACAATTTAGCCTCTAAATACAGGCTGTCTTTAGCCAATGCTTAACTTAAGTGCTGCCAAATTACAACACCTACTCCCAGGTCCTACTTAATGGTGACCAGAGCACGGACGTGCTTGGATGCCGCAACTGGCATGCTGCTGGTGTGCCAAAGGCAAGCCCATCTGTGCCTGAACCGTGACCAGTGCCAGGAACATTGGTCCAACCCTCCTTCTGCCCGCGAACGTCTTTGCGACCCTCCGTGCCCTCAACTTTGGCTGCCACTCCACACTCTGCTGCCTCACTGCACCACATAACACAGAGGAAGGCTTCTCCTGTGCTTCCTGCAGGTTTTCATGCTCTTACTCACATCCAGCACTCACCTCACCCAATGCCACTGTCTCTCACACTCACAGTCCTGCAACCACCTACACAACACTCCGTACTGACATGCATGCTCCTACATATCACTCACCAAACATGCCACAGAGATCTGGTACCTGCTGCAAGTATATGGCCTGGACCTACTTTTCTTTATAGAAACCTGGCTGAACCCTGCATTGCCACTTAATATCACCAAAGACATCTTCCCCGGCTACAGGATTGTCAGGCAAGACAGATTTCACAAGCCCGGAGGCAGAATCGCCATCATCCACAAGAACAGCATCAGCTGCACCACCTCCACAGACATGTCATCCTCCAACATAGAACACCTGTTGTTTAAGCTCCACGTCACAGCCAACTTAACCCTAAGCAGCACTCTCATTTACAGACCACCGGACGCATCACCAACTTCACTGACACCATCATGGACTTCGTCGCACTACTCACCCTTGACGCTAGCTACTACATCCTACTCAGAGACCTGTACCTACACCTGGAAGACCACGCCGACCCCAATTTAAAAGCATGCATCAAACACCATAGAATCCTGGGCCTCATGCAGTGAGTACAGAGACCTACCCACGTTGCAGGACACCTACTGGACCTTATTTTCACTACCTTTGACAACATAAAAGTTGAGAAGCCCACACCTGTCTCCTAGACAGACCATTCCTTGTCAAGTTAAGCATCCCCATCCTGGTCCAATGCAATCACACCACCACCAGAACAGCCTGCCAAAACTGAAACAGCATCACTAACATGGACATAGCTCTCAATACACAGCAACAGCCTCCCGAAACCCATTAAGAACTCCAACTCTCTGCCCCCGCAAGATCAATACCCCAGGCAAGTTGGTACATGAAGGAACTCAGGCTGTTGAAATGCCACTGCAAACAACTGAAGTGTTAATGGAGAATGAACCAGGACAATGCAGACAGGAGCACATTAAAATCCACCCTGAGACCCGGACCGCATCAATGTCAGCACGATTTGTAGCAAAGAAATCTTCACCATTGTGAAGAATTTCACCTCACCAGCAGCCACCTCCCATTCTATCACACCCTCACAATACCTATGCAGCAATCTCTCTCGATTCTTTAGCAAAATATCATTGACATTTACAGCAGCATCAACCCGTAACTGGACTTGACAGACCTCGCCAAATGCCTCCCGATCATATCCAAAGTACCAATGCTAACTACATGGCCTGTCATCATTCCAGAGGAAGCCGCTGCCACCATGAAGTTGATCCACTCAGGGGCCCCATCAGACCACTCCCCCCACCACCCCTACTCAGGACTGCAACCCATCAGCACCATGCTCACACCCATTCGGAACACCTCTACCTCTTCTGTGACCTTCCCAGATGTTTGGAAACACACAACTGTCCTCCCCACCATGACCCTTCACTGGTCGCAAACTACAGACTGATCTCCCTGCTACCATTTCAGGCCAAGGTCTTGAAAATGATCAACAAACACCTCACTGAATACCTCATTGACCACTAACTCCTCAACAGAGCACATGACACAGAACATATGCTTCTGCTGAGCTACATACATCTTGAAATAAACACATGTGCCATATGTACAAGAAGAAGACAGATCCCCTGCTCTCACATGTAATGGTGCACAATTAACTGACATGCAAAAGCATAGTCAGCCATGCACCATGCAACACGTGTTCCTGCATCATGGGTTTGCAAGTAGTAGTGCATGAGGGGAGCACCAACTGCACACAAATATTTACCATGGTATATTAAATAACAATCTGTGTCGTTGCAGAATGGAGCATGCACAGGAAAAGCATGCAAATAATCCAAATCACAATCTCACTACATATTGTGCATGCATATGACTACCCTAGTGAGGTGAAGCAATATGATGCACAAAATCTGAAATCACAATGTGTGTCGATTGTGAACTGACACACACTGAAATATTGATGGGTATTACTCAAACATGCATACATGCAGAGTCTAAGTCAACTCATGCACAAGGACATCAATGCATATGCACGTTGTCACCACATGTCTCAGTAAGTTAATTGCACCAGGTAGCAGTGCCACTGTCACTTAAACACTGACCCACCTTGGGGGCAAGGTGGATGTCATTAGCCCACAATGAGTTAAACATTTAGCAGACAAGGAATTTCACACTCAGCTATCCTCAGTACAATCACTCACAATGAGGTATTTAGATGATGTTCTAACATAGTAATCATCAAAAAGTTAAGGTGGATGTTTCAGCAGGCACATGTGCCAATGGTGCACCCCATAAAATATGTGCACAGAAGAGGATCAGTTTGTGCAACGGGCCTGTAAAGAAACTGTAATGTCTTTTCTAGTGAAACATACATCCTGACAGTCACAATACACAGGATCCAGACAATGCCAACATGGTGATGTGTAGGCTGTCAAGTAAAGGCAATTTAATTTCAGTGATGCTGATTAATTGTCTGATGCAAAAGAAACAATTGCTGGATGGAATGCAGGAAAATGCAAACATTCACCCCCAGTCACAAGGATCTGGGTTTAATCCATCATTCTTTTGCTCACCACACCACCCCAGTGTGGACCCAGCCATATGCAAATCAGTCTTGACTCTGTTCCTTGTGGGAACAGTCCAGCCCGAACTGCCAAGCCAGGTCCCCCCTGGACCAGAGACAAGCATCCTGGGACCGGTTTCAGGGCATCATCCTTCATCAGTCAGGCTAGCTTGAATCCAGTGGTGTAGTGAGCACGGGACCCACGTCTGGGCATACCCTTCCCACTTAGGGCAACATATGCAAAAGAAACAATTGATGGACGGAATGCTGGACAATGCAAACATTCACCCCCAGTCACAAGGATCTGGGTTTAATCCATCATTCTTTTGCTCACCGCACCACCCCAGTTTGGACCCAGCCATATGCAAATCAGTCTTGACCCTGTTCCTTGTGGGAACAGTCCAGCCTGAACTGCCAAGCCAGGTCCTCCCTGGACGAGAAACAAGCATCCTGGGACTGGTTTTAGGGCATCACCCTTCATCAGCCAGGCTAGCTTGAATCCAGTGGTGTAGTGAGCACGGGACCCACGTCTGGGTATACACTTCCCACTTAGGGCGACATATGCAAAAGAACCAATTGATGGACAGAATGTTGGAAAATGCAAACATTTACCTCCAGTCACAAGGATCTGGGTTTAATCCACCATTCTTTTGCTCACCAAACCACCCCAGTTTGGACCCAGCCATATGCAAATCAGTCTTGACCTTGTTCCCTGTGGGAACAGCCCAGCCCGAACTGCCAAGCCAGGTCCTCCCTGGACCAGAAACAAGAATCCTGGGTCGGTTTCAGGGCATCACCCTTCATCAGCTAGGCTAGCTTGAATCCAGTGGTGTAGTGAGCACTGGACACACATCTGGGCATACCCTTCACACTTAGGGCGACAAATGCAAAAGAAACAATTGATGGACGGAATGCTGGACAATGCCATCATTCACCCCCATTCACAGATCACAGTCAGTTTGGCTTCAGGTCATGCCACAGCACTGAGACAGCCCTGATAAAGACCACAGAGGAAATCCGAACCGCTTTGGATGGGGGAGGATCGGCGGCCCTTATCCTACTAGATCTGTCCGCGGCATTTGATACCGTGGACCATACCTTGCTGCTAAAACGTTTAAAATGCATAGGTCTGGGAGGAAATGCCCTCATGCTTTTAACATCTTTCTTAACAGATAGAACCCAGACAGTGCAATTAGGCGACTTTAAATCAGCACCTTTTATTTTGCCATGTGGGGTACCGCAGGGCTCTTCTTTGAGCCCTACACTTTTTAATATTTATGTGTCCGAATTAGCACCTCTAATTAGAAGCTTTGACTTAATCCCGACCTCGTATGCCGACGACACCCAATTGGTGATCTCAACTATTGACAGGGATGTTAACTACTCTACCAAACTCCATGACTGTATGGTATCCTTGAGTAAGTGGATGAGTAGGCACTGCCTGAAGTTAAATTCAAGTAAGACTGAGGTGGTGCTGTTTGGCAAGCTTTCTCCTCTTTGGTCACCAGCCTGGTGGCCCAGTTTTTGGGCCCCCTCCCTACTCCGGTGGCGAAAGCAAAAATCTGGGGGTCATAATAGACGAGAAGCTTCATTTTAAATCTCAGATTTCAAAGGTGGTGTCCTCGGCGTTTTTACAATCAAAATGATGCGCAAAATCCTTCCCTACATTCCTAGAAAGGCTAGGAAAATTGTCTTAACCACTTTAGTTTTATCTAAATTGGACTATTGTAACGCTTTGTATATTAATTTGCAGTCCAACCAGCTCAGAAGGTTACAGTCAGTTCAGAATGCCGCTGCCAGATTGATTCTGGATGTCCCTAAGCACCAGTCCATAAGGACCGGGATTCAAGATCTGCATTGGCTTCCAGTTGGCCAGCGTGTAAAATTCAAGGCACTTTGCATCGCACACAAGGCACTTCATGGTGACGGCCCACAATTTCTTCATCACGTTTTTAATTGGTACTCTCCCAGTAGGTCATTACGATCAGCTAACGCCTTTTTAATGCTTACCCCCAGAGTTAAAACTATGAACTGGGGGTAGGAGCTTTAGACACAGTACCATTAGAATTTGGAACGCGCTTCCACTCTCTCTTAGGAAGATTACATCCCTGCTTGAATTCAGGAAACACCTCAAGACCTGGCTTTTTAAAAACTAGTCTCCTGCGTCAGTGTGTGGTCCGCAACGCGCCTAGACACCTATGGGTAGTAGTGCGCTATACAAGTTGTTATAACATAACATAACATAACATAACATAACATTCGTTGCTCACCACACCACTCCAGTTTGGACCCAGCCATATGCAAATCAGTCTTGACCTTGTTCCTTGTGGGAACAGTCCAGCCAGAACTGACAAGCCAGGTACTCCCTGGACCAGAAACAAGCATTCTGGGACCGGTTTCAGAGCATCACCCTTCATCAGCCAGGCTAGCTTGAATCCATTGTTGTAGTGAGCACGGGACCCACGTCTGGGCAGACCCTTCCCACTTAGGGTGACATATGCAAAAGAAATAATTGATGGACGGAATGCTGGACAATGCAAACATTCACCCCCAGTCACAAGGATCTGGGTTTAATCCATCATTCTTTTGCTCACCACACCATCCCAGTTTGGACCCAGCCATATGCAAATCAGTCTTGACCCTGTTCCTTGTGGGAACAGTCCAGCCCGAACTGCCAAGCCAGGTCCTCCCTGGACCAGAAACAAGCATCCTGGGACCGATTTCAGGGCATCACCCTTCATCAGCCAGGCTAGCTTGAATCCAGTGGTGTAGTGAGCACGGGACCACGTCTGGGCATACCCTTCCCACTTAGGGAGACATATACAAAAGAAACAACTGATGGACGGAATGCTGGACAATGCAAACATTCACCCCCAGTCACAAGGATCTGGGTTTAATCCATCATTCTTTTGCTCACCACACCACCCCAGTTTGGACCCAGCCATATGCAAATCAGTCTTGACCCTGTTCCTAGTGGGAACAGTCCAGCCCGAACTGCCAAGCCAGGTCCTCCCTGGACCAGAAACAAGCATCCTGGGACCGGTTTTAGGGCATCACCCTTCATCAGCCAGGCTAGCTTGAATCCAGTGGTGTAGTGAGCACGGGACCCACGTCTGGGCGTACCCTTCCCACTTAGGGCGACATATGCAAAAGAAACAATTGATGGACGGAATGCTGGACAATGCAAACATTCACCCCCAGTCACAAGGATCTGGATTGAATCCATCATTCTTTTGCTCACCACACCACCCCAGTAAAAAGCAATTACAACGAGGCTTTTACCCTGCAAGTCATTACATCGCATGCGTTACAACGCATGCGATGTAACAACGCGTAGCCATTACTACGCATACCATTACATCGCATGCGCTTTTACAACGCATGCGATGTAATGGCTATCCACATCGTTGTGAGGAAACTGAGGCTGTTCGTTTCCTCACAACAACGTTTACCGCCCCTCAGACGACGCTGGAACCAGGAGAGAGGAACCACGAGGAGAGAGAGTTAAGGGGGATTGTGCTTGGGGTGGGGGTTACTTTTTTAGGGTAGTGTCGAAGTAGTGTTGTAATGTTTGTGTAGTGTAGGGTTGTGTTTTAGGATTTAGGGTAGTGTTGGGGGGGTCGTGCAGGGTAGTGTTAGAGTGTAGGGACCGGACTGGGGGTAGGGGGAGGGTCGTGCTGGGGGTAGTGTTTTAGGGTTTAGGCTAGTGTTGTGGTGTTTGTGTAGGGTAGTGTTTTTGGGTTTAGGGTAGTATCGGGGGGTCATGCAGGGTAGTGTTATAGTGTAGGGGCTGTACTGGGGGTTGTGTTTTAGGGTTTAGGGTAGTGTTGTGGTGTTGTGGTGTTTGTGTAGTGTAGGGTAGTGTTTTAGGGTTTAGGGTAGTGCCGGGGGTCGTGCAGGGTAGTGTTAGAGTTTAGGGACCGGACTGGGGGAAGGGGGAGGGTAGTGCTGGGGGTAGTGTTTTAGGGTTTAGGGTAGTGTTGTGGTGTTTGTGTAGTTTAGGGTAGCGCTTTAGGATTTAGGGTAGTGTCATGGGGTTGTGCAGGGTAGTGTAGTGTTATTGTAGGGAGAGGACTGGGGGTAGGGGGAGGGTTGTGCTGGGGTAGTGTTTTAGGGTTTAGGGTAGTGTTGTGGTGTTTGTGTAGTGTAGGGTAGTGTTTTTGGGTTTAGGGTAGTGTCGGGGGGATCGTGCAGGGTAGTGTTATAGTGTAGGGGCTGTACTGGGGGTCCTCCGGGGGGTAGTGTTTAAGGGTTTAGGGTAGTGTTGTGGTGTTTGTGTAGTGTAGGGTAGTGTTTTAGGGTTTAGGATAGTGTCAGGGGTCGTGCAGGGTTAGAGTGTAGGGACCGGAGTGGGGGAAGGGGGAGGGTCGTGCTGGGGGTAGTGTTTTAGGGTTTAGGGTAGTGTTGTGGTGTTTGTGTAGTGTAGGGTAGTGTTTTTGAGTTTATGGTAGCGTCGGGGGGTCGTGCAGGGTAGTGTTATAGTGTAGGGGCCGTACTGGGGGTTGTGCGGGGTAGTGTTTTAGGGTAGTGTTGTGGTGTTTGTGTAGTGTAGGGTAGTGTTTTAGGTTTTAGGGTAGTGTCGGGGGGTCGTGCAGGGTAGTGTTAGAGTGTAGGGACTGGACTGGGGGAAGGGCGAGGGTCGTGCTGGGGGTAGTGTTTTAGGGTTTAGGGTAGTGTTGTGGTGTTTGTGTAGTGTAGGGTAGTGTTTTAGGGTTTAGGGTAGTGTCGGGGGGTCGTGCAGGGTAGTGTAGTGTTATTGTAGGGAGAGGACTGGGGGTCGGGGGAGGGTCGTGCAGTTTTACTACATTAGGGTTTAGCGTAGGGTAGGGTGGAGTCACTTACCTTGCAAACGTTTACCATGAGTATGCCTTTACCACTCATGCCTTTGCGTTGAAATGGCATGCGTGGTAAAGGCATAGTCGTGGTAAACCTTTGCATTGTAATGGTACTAGTTGTAATTGACATTGCGTAGTAATACCCACGTTGTAATGGCATGCGTGGTATTGCTATGCGATGTAATGAGTCATATTCCACCACCCCAGTTTGGACCCAGCCATATGCAAATCAGTCTTGACCCTGTTCCTTGTGGGAACAGTCCAGCCTGAACTGCCAAGCCAGGTCCTCCCTGGACGAGAAACAAGCATCCTGGGACTGGTTTTAGGGCATCACCCTTCATCAGCCAGGCTAGCTTGAATCCAGTGGTGTAGTGAGCACGGGACCCACGTCTGGGTATACACTTCCCACTTAGGGCGACATATGCAAAAGAACCAATTGATGGACAGAATGTTGGAAAATGCAAACATTTACCCCCAGTCACAAGGATCTGGGTTTAATCCACCATTCTTTTGCTCACCAAACCACCCCAGTTTGGACCCAGCCATATGCAAATCAGTCTTGACCTTGTTCCCTGTGGGAACAGCCCAGCCCGAACTGCCAAGCCAGGTCCTCCCTGGACCAGAAACAAGAATCCTGGGTCGGTTTCAGGGCATCACCCTTCATCAGCTAGGCTAGCTTGAATCCAGTGGTGTAGTGAGCACTGGACACACATCTGGGCATACCCTTCACACTTAGGGCGACAAATGCAAAAGAAACAATTGATGGACGGAATGCTGGACAATGCCATCATTCACCCCCATTCACAGATCACAGTCAGTTTGGCTTCAGGTCATGCCACAGCACTGAGACAGCCCTGATAAAGACCACAGAGGAAATCCGAACCGCTTTGGATGGGGGAGGATCGGCGGCCCTTATCCTACTAGATCTGTCCGCGGCATTTGATACCGTGGACCATACCTTGCTGCTAAAACGTTTAAAATGCATAGGTCTGGGAGGAAATGCCCTCATGCTTTTAACATCTTTCTTAACAGATAGAACCCAGACAGTGCAATTAGGCGACTTTAAATCAGCACCTTTTATTTTGCCATGTGGGGTACCGCAGGGCTCTTCTTTGAGCCCTACACTTTTTAATATTTATGTGTCCGAATTAGCACCTCTAATTAGAAGCTTTGACTTAATCCCGACCTCGTATGCCGACGACACCCAATTGGTGATCTCAACTATTGACAGGGATGTTAACTACTCTACCAAACTCCATGACTGTATGGTATCCTTGAGTAAGTGGATGAGTAGGCACTGCCTGAAGTTAAATTCAAGTAAGACTGAGGTGGTGCTGTTTGGCAAGCTTTCTCCTCTTTGGTCACCAGCCTGGTGGCCCAGTTTTTGGGCCCCCTCCCTACTCCGGTGGCGAAAGCAAAAAATCTGGGGGTCATAATAGACGAGAAGCTTCATTTTAAATCTCAGATTTCAAAGGTGGTGTCCTCGGCGTTTTTTACAATCAAAATGATGCGCAAAATCCTTCCCTACATTCCTAGAAAGGCTAGGAAAATTGTCTTAACCACTTTAGTTTTATCTAAATTGGACTATTGTAACGCTTTGTATATTAATTTGCAGTCCAACCAGCTCAGAAGGTTACAGTCAGTTCAGAATGCCGCTGCCAGATTGATTCTGGATGTCCCTAAGCACCAGTCCATAAGGACCGGGATTCAAGATCTGCATTGGCTTCCAGTTGGCCAGCGTGTAAAATTCAAGGCACTTTGCATCGCACACAAGGCACTTCATGGTGACGGCCCACAATTTCTTCATCACGTTTTTAATTGGTACTCTCCCAGTAGGTCATTACGATCAGCTAACGCCTTTTTAATGCTTACCCCCAGAGTTAAAACTATGAACTGGGGGGGTAGGAGCTTTAGACACAGTACCATTAGAATTTGGAACGCGCTTCCACTCTCTCTTAGGAAGATTACATCCCTGCTTGAATTCAGGAAACACCTCAAGACCTGGCTTTTTAAAAACTAGTCTCCTGCGTCAGTGTGTGGTCCGCAACGCACCTAGACACCTATGGGTAGTAGTGCGCTATACAAGTTGTTATAACATAACATAACATAACATAACATAACATAACATTCGTTGCTCACCACACCACTCCAGTTTGGACCCAGCCATATGCAAATCAGTCTTGACCTTGTTCCTTGTGGGAACAGTCCAGCCAGAACTGACAAGCCAGGTACTCCCTGGACCAGAAACAAGCATTCTGGGACCGGTTTCAGAGCATCACCCTTCATCAGCCAGGCTAGCTTGAATCCATTGTTGTAGTGAGCACGGGACCCACGTCTGGGCAGACCCTTCCCACTTAGGGTGACATATGCAAAAGAAATAATTGATGGACGGAATGCTGGACAATGCAAACATTCACCCCCAGTCACAAGGATCTGGGTTTAATCCATCATTCTTTTGCTCACCACACCATCCCAGTTTGGACCCAGCCATATGCAAATCAGTCTTGACCCTGTTCCTTGTGGGAACAGTCCAGCCCGAACTGCCAAGCCAGGTCCTCCCTGGACCAGAAACAAGCATCCTGGGACCGATTTCAGGGCATCACCCTTCATCAGCCAGGCTAGCTTGAATCCAGTGGTGTAGTGAGCACGGGACCACGTCTGGGCATACCCTTCCCACTTAGGGAGACATATACAAAAGAAACAACTGATGGACGGAATGCTGGACAATGCAAACATTCACCCCCAGTCACAAGGATCTGGGTTTAATCCATCATTCTTTTGCTCACCACACCACCCCAGTTTGGACCCAGCCATATGCAAATCAGTCTTGACCCTGTTCCTAGTGGGAACAGTCCAGCCCGAACTGCCAAGCCAGGTCCTCCCTGGACCAGAAACAAGCATCCTGGGACCGGTTTTAGGGCATCACCCTTCATCAGCCAGGCTAGCTTGAATCCAGTGGTGTAGTGAGCACGGGACCCACGTCTGGGCGTACCCTTCCCACTTAGGGCGACATATGCAAAAGAAACAATTGATGGACGGAATGCTGGACAATGCAAACATTCACCCCCAGTCACAAGGATCTGGATTGAATCCATCATTCTTTTGCTCACCACACCACCCCAGTAAAAAGCAATTACAACGAGGCTTTTACCCTGCAAGTCATTACATCGCATGCGTTACAACGCATGCGATGTAACAACGCGTAGCCATTACTACGCATACCATTACATCGCATGCGCTTTTACAACGCATGCGATGTAATGGCTATCCACATCGTTGTGAGGAAACTGAGGCTGTTCGTTTCCTCACAACAACGTTTACCGCCCCTCAGACGACGCTGGAACCAGGAGAGAGGAACCACGAGGAGAGAGAGTTAAGGGGGATTGTGCTTGGGGTGGGGGTTACTTTTTTAGGGTTTAGGGTAGTGTCGAAGTAGTGTTGTAATGTTTGTGTAGTGTAGGGTTGTGTTTTAGGATTTAGGGTAGTGTTGGGGGGTCGTGCAGGGTAGTGTTAGAGTGTAGGGACCGGACTGGGGGTAGGGGGAGGGTCGTGCTGGGGGTAGTGTTTTAGGGTTTAGGCTAGTGTTGTGGTGTTTGTGTAGGGTAGTGTTTTTGGGTTTAGGGTAGTATCGGGGGGTCATGCAGGGTAGTGTTATAGTGTAGGGGCTGTACTGGGGGTTGTGTTTTAGGGTTTAGGGTAGTGTTGTGGTGTTGTGGTGTTTGTGTAGTGTAGGGTAGTGTTTTAGGGTTTAGGGTAGTGCCGGGGGTCGTGCAGGGTAGTGTTAGAGTTTAGGGACCGGACTGGGGGAAGGGGGAGGGTAGTGCTGGGGGTAGTGTTTTAGGGTTTAGGGTAGTGTTGTGGTGTTTGTGTAGTTTAGGGTAGCGCTTTAGGATTTAGGGTAGTGTCATGGGGTTGTGCAGGGTAGTGTAGTGTTATTGTAGGGAGAGGACTGGGGGTAGGGGAGGGTTGTGCTGGGGTAGTGTTTTAGGGTTTAGGGTAGTGTTGTGGTGTTTGTGTAGTGTAGGGTAGTGTTTTTGGGTTTAGGGTAGTGTCGGGGGATCGTGCAGGGTAGTGTTATAGTGTAGGGGCTGTACTGGGGTCCTCCGGGGGTAGTGTTTAAGGGTTTAGGGTAGTGTTGTGGTGTTTGTGTAGTGTAGGGTAGTGTTTTAGGGTTTAGGATAGTGTCAGGGGTCGTGCAGGGTTAGAGTGTAGGGACCGGAGTGGGGGAAGGGGGAGGGTCGTGCTGGGGGTAGTGTTTTAGGGTTTAGGGTAGTGTTGTGGTGTTTGTGTAGTGTAGGGTAGTGTTTTTGAGTTTATGGTAGCGTCGGGGGTCGTGCAGGGTAGTGTTATAGTGTAGGGGCCGTACTGGGGGTTGTGCGGGGTAGTGTTTTAGGGTAGTGTTGTGGTGTTTGTGTAGTGTAGGGTAGTGTTTTAGGTTTTAGGGTAGTGTCGGGGGTCGTGCAGGGTAGTGTTAGAGTGTAGGGACTGGACTGGGGGAAGGGCGAGGGTCGTGCTGGGGGTAGTGTTTTAGGGTTTAGGGTAGTGTTGTGGTGTTTGTGTAGTGTAGGGTAGTGTTTTAGGGTTTAGGGTAGTGTCGGGGGTCGTGCAGGGTAGTGTAGTGTTATTGTAGGGAGAGGACTGGGGGTCGGGGGAGGGTCGTGCAGTTTTACTACATTAGGGTTTAGCGTAGGGTAGGGTGGAGTCACTTACCTTGCAAACGTTTACCATGAGTATGCCTTTACCACTCATGCCTTTGCGTTGAAATGGCATGCGTGGTAAAGGCATAGTCGTGGTAAACCTTTGCATTGTAATGGTACTAGTTGTAATTGACATTGCGTAGTAATACCCACGTTGTAATGGCATGCGTGGTATTGCTATGCGATGTAATGAGTCATATTCCACCACCCCAGTTTGGACCCAGCCATATGCAAATCAGTCTTGACCCTGTTCCTTGTGGGAACAGTCCAGCCCAAACTGCCAAGCCAGGGCCTCCCTGGACTAGAAACAAGCATCCTGGGACCTGTTTCAGGGCATCACCCTTCATCAGCCAGGCTAGCTTGAATCCAGTGGTGTAGTGAGCACGGGACCCACGTCTGGGCATACCCTTCCCACTTAGGGCGACATATGCAAAAGAAACAATTGATGGACGGAATGCTGGACAATGCAAACATTCACCCCCAGTCACAAGGATCTCGGTTTAATCCATCATTCTTTTGCTCACCACACCACCCCAGTTTGGACCCAGCCACATGCAAATCAGTCTTGACCCTGTTCCTTGTGGGAACAGTCCAGCCCGAACTGCCAAGCCAGGTCTTCCCTGGACCAGAAACAAGCATCCTGGGAGCGGTTTCAGGGCATCACCCAGACGTGGGTACCGTGCTCTCCATGCCAATGAAGTCAAGCTATCCTGGCTGATGAGGGGTGAAACCCCGAAACCAGTCCTAGGATGCTGGTTTCCAGTCCAGGGAGAACCTGTACTTGTATGCAAGATCATAATAGCATGTTGCATTCTGCACAATATTTGTGTACGCACAAACACGCCATTGGATGAAGACCAGAAGGAGCAGGACAATCCAAAGGATGGGCAGGACGAAGAGGCAGATGCTAGGCACACCAAAGCTTCTGCTGCTGGAACAGCAAGGAGGGATCAAATCATCAGAATTTTTTTTACATAATCGCAATAAACAAAGATACCATCACATGTTTTCATCTAAAAAAAAAGCCACATAAACTTACTTTGTGAAATAAAATATCACTACACAAAATTCTTGTATGCATGGGTAATATCTGCAGAAGTTCATATATCTGTTAAGTGAAAGGTAAACAAAATACTGATCCACACAGCTCTCACATATAGCAGAGGACATAACATCTATCAAATGAAGATTGGGGATGGAACAACAGATTGGGCCTATGCCCTAAGTAATGTGTATGGTTCCTCAGTGAACAGAGAACAGACATGCACATGAGTGAAGTGCTACAGGAAAACCAATGATTACAGCTAAATTTTCCCAGCAACATACTAACAATTAAATCATGAATGGACAATGTTTCGGGTGAGATGGACGTAACAACAAATAATAGCACCATTTTATTGTCAAAAATGTCTGGGGATGGTCAATACAAGTTTACCAATGTCAATTGTATGATGTGTGTCATTTAGTAATTTATCATAACTACACAAATATGCATACACACACCTGTAGTCACAAGTCACAGTTGAACACATAGACAAACATGCAACTCACAAAATGTGGCAATGTCACATTTTGTTGTGTCACTCCAGGAATGTACAACATACTCTGTAGAATACAATGTTGGTCAAGAGGTCCAGAAAACATATATGGACTGTGTTGCAGCGCTGTGTGGGCAACCTGTACCGTAAATCCAGTCATGTGTATACCTATCTCCGGACTGAACCAAGGGAAATCCACCATACACACAAGAGAATCATAACATGTGATGATGAAAAACTGACACACAAGCGCGTCTCCTGGATGACAACTTAAGATAGCAAATTACATGTGAGACATATCCCATGTAAGTCATGGTTGTACAAGCAGTGTGAACATGTTTCTGGTGAACATCACATTGCTGTTCCTCATCTGCTCCATATAAAACCATCCCACAACCATGGTCAACGACACAAGGCCTCTAAGCACACCACACTTTAATAATCAGTGAATCAACATTGGTCACCCGGGAGTACGCAAGCATGGGTACAGCTGGGCACTCTGAGTGTGTTGGTGGAAACCACAGGTGCTGAATATTGAATGTGCCCATTAAGTTACACAGTCACAGGTACCCTGACATGAAACATGAAACAGGTGCATCACCTTCACAAGCTAATGCTCTGCACAAAAACATCATGCATGATGATGTGAAAAGGGGTAGGACAAAATAGGATGTCTCCACTGAAAACTCATTGTTGTGTTGGTGTGTGCCATGCAGTACACAGTACCCTTTGTATATGATCATGTGCACCTTGATTGTTCACCCCTACATGGTGCACCATTCCTGATTCTCTGGTCCACAATGGGTCTACATCGGGCATGCCAGAGTTTGCCAACAGCTAAGTGGTGTTGATGCCAGTGCACACAGGCCTGTGGAAGACGCAGTACCTGCGTCTGACAATATTGGTCAAATACAAGGGATGCAGTGTTGAGTCAATTAATTGTGGACTGTATGTGCTTACTGGCATTGGAATTGGACATCATGCTTTTGTAAGTAGTGCACTATGTAAAGTGCTGCTTTGTTGTGGCCATTCAGCAATGTCATGTCCACCTTGGACACTAGCTCTACAACATGTTACCAGATGGCTTTGTGTGCTTTGTTGTCCTCTACATTATTTACACACGGCTGACACATTCTGCATTCTGGTGCATAGATTACTGCCAACAACATCAGCGGTGCTACCACAAGCTCATGCTGCCTACAGAGTTCGAAACATGACGTACTGCAGACACACATAAAATGGTTGGTGTGTCACCTGTCCAGGCATCATATTGTTATCAACTTTGCTCCAACCTGTGCAGCGCTGTCACACTAGACTGATGTGAAATTGTGCCGGACACAAACTGTTCAGTATGAGATGTAAGAATGTATTGCAGAAATGAGAAATCAAATGCCAGATATACAGAATTTGCTCACATCATCAGATAATATAAATCCCCATCGTGTCCCACAACCACCTTGATTCATACACATGACTGACTTTTCAGCTGCAAGTATAAATTGTGCTTTAAATCTGCTAATCTAGGCTGAAGAATACCAAGTAGGAAACTGTGGTCAAGCCTTCACATAGTTTGAAGCATCCAAAATATGTTTGACAAGACTGGATGCCTGATGTTCATTTACATGTGTGTTGCAAGCCTGTCAAATAGTAGCAGACATCACAGGAATGAGTATATTGACAGTCACTTATGTTGTCACACATACTAACTATGCCAAACATAATGACTACCACTGATGCATGCATGTCTAATCACACATGAATCAATATGGATAGGCTGCAATGTGTGATCCAAGGGCATGTAGACAGCTATGTATAACTATAATATTGACATTTCTGATTGACTGAAGTCACATACACAACACAGATCCCATCACATAAACAAATGTTGTCAGCAGTCATGCAATTTCATGAAATCCTGTACATCTGATGAACAACTTGCACTTTGCATCCAAAATGTTGCCGCTTAAACACGAAAGCAATAATTTTATTCATAACGGCCATAGAAATAATCGCAATATACATGTTACAACACTAAAAATTACAGCAAAAGCAAAAAGCGTGCAAAATATTATCGCATAGTCAAAAAACAGGCCGCAAACACATAGGAAGTGATGTCAGCATGCATTCTGTGTAATGGAGGAGTGCTGTACACTTTCACTTCTCTTTTGAGCACACTGTTAGTGTCTGTGGAGAGTGTTGGAGGTGGCTTGAGTTGTGTGCTGGTTTGTTTCGCGTAGAGAGTGGTGCTGTGTCCTCAGAACTGTCACTAGTGTCTCTGTGAAGTCTTGTATACTTGTCCTTATGCGTTTTTGGCATCTTGTACTAAATCTTGTTGGATGTCTGTCTAAGGAGTACTTTTAAAATATTAATAGTTGCAGGGGGATATTTTGGGGCTTTTCTTTATTCCAAGTGGGTTTAGGAGTGTTTTGGAAGATGTTGGGTGTGGGTAGGGAGGGCAGGATGTCAGAGGGGGAATTGGGGGGCTTCCTCTGGCTTGTGAAATTCTACCTGCCCTTGATAGCTGAGAGTGGGGAAAGGATCCTGCAGGGATATGCCGTACGTGTACGTAAGGTGAGGTGGGAGCATGTACGCAGTCAAATGCTGAGGATCTTCAGGGTGGAAAGGACTGTCCGACAATGGAAGCACCGATGGCAGGACTGCGTGGGCCGTGAGTGTGACATGTTGGACCACCTGGGAGTCAACATTGGCCTTCAAGGTGGTAAGTACAACCCCAAAATTCATTATTTCATCTTTTTCTTTCCAAAATCAAAAATGCAGTCAGGAACACAATGTGAGCAACGCTACAGGATGATGTCAGTCAATTATTTAGAGTAAAGCTGCCAGCTTCTACACAATCACACTTGCACCATTGTGCAAGTGAGACAGTGTTTATGATCAGGTATGACCATGTTCAGGAATGTGTACAGTTCTGCACACATAACATGAAGTGCTGGGTCAAGGTTCAAGGTGTGCTGCGCAGTGCATCCGTTTAAGATAGTGTATGAGGAGATTTGTGTGTGGACTCTTAATGTGAGTGAGGGGGGCATGTGAGCTGCACAATGCAGGATACATGACAAAGCACACTGCCTCGTGTACAAACATGTCTGGCACCACTGTGCAAGGGCCTAATCACATGTTGACACTTCACAATGAATGTGAAGTACCACATGACTGCGACACTGTCACACAATCACAATTGCTCTATGACATGGCTGATTTTGTGTAAGGTATGATGAGATTAGAAATTTTGCATTTGAAGAAATATGCCTTCTTTGGAGTGTCAGTCTACCGCATACACAAGGTGTGATCAGACAACATCAATTGTCTTAACACACCCTTGTGAGATCTGCAGAGATAATATTGTCTACATACCATGGAGAACATGATGTTGTGGCGAGAAACGTGGCCTTGGGAATGTGTCACACAAGTAGTGTGTGCAAAATGTGCAAAATGAGCACATTTGCTAGCAGGATTGTCTTGTGTTGCACAACTCAGCATTGGTCATGTTTTGTGGGTATGACAGGCACAGTAGAAATAATCATGTATGCAACCTGAACAGAGACAGTACTGTTACAGGGCATTGATTTGGATGTAGATGAATTGCAGGATGAATAGGATACATGTGAGAATTCACGTCTGATACCAACACACGTTTCTTTTCATGTCTCACAGCTGGCAGACCACTGATTACTCAGGGGGACATCGACGCCTTCATGGATCCACACACCACTGGTGAGTTCCTTCATTAAATATTGGCATTGTGAGATGGGAAGAATGTTTGGGTAAAATCCTGTATGTAGTTGTATGCACATGTACCTTGCCTCCAGTGTGATGATGGATCATAAAAGTGTAAAGTATGAACAATTAGGGGGCATATTATCAAGGGCCATTTCGACACTTTTTTGGCTTTAAAAGCCAAAAAAGCGGCGAAAATGACATCGCCCTATCTACAAGGGGATGCTAACATGCATTAGCGCATGTTAGCACCCTTTTTCCCGACGCCTCTCTTTGCATCTCTAATGAGATGCAAAGTGGGCGTCACTGGGCAGTACTCCTTGTAAATTATCGCTGATGTGCACATCGCGATATTTACAAGGAGGTCCACGCATTTTTGCAGACGTTAGCTTTTGGCGAAAACCGTGGTTTTTGCCAAAAACTAACGTCTGCAAAAATGCTGACTTAGGTATACTTACCATTGGGAGTGGATTATGCTGATACGACCACAGGGTCGTATCAGCAAGGTTATCGCCGTTTTCCATGGAACATCGCTGGAAAACCAGCGATGTTCCATGGAAAACACCGCTATCGCTGGAAAATTATCGCCATTGCGCTATGCGTTGTTGATACAGCGATAGCATGGCGATAATTGCCAGCGATAGCCGGCGATAAATATTTTCTCGCTAAGAGCGGCCAGCGATAATTATCGCTGCCGCTTGATAATATGCCCCTTAGTAAGTTAAGATTGACCACTGCATTTGTCTTCCTGATGTAACTTCGCACATCCCCAGTCAGTGATACCCAGGCCTCAAATATCAAAGGGTTATGCCACTCCAGCTGATGCATGTGGATTACACAGCGTACAGACAGGAGAGGAGACATGTGAGTGATGTTGGTGATGGCTATGACCAGACATGGAATGCATGTACATCCTTGACTTAGATGACTGTCAATGATGATCAATTCTTTGTTGCACCAGGTGTCAGTTACAGGTACCGTACAAAAAGTCAATTTCCTGTAGTGCCAGTGTTATACCGGCTTTTCCCAGATGTTACTTTTGGCATTGTCTCCTCATGATGCCACCCTTAAAATAGTGGTACCGCATCTGAATCTATGCTAATTGCAGTGCACTACACACCACACGACACATTGCCCTTCCTTTTCACAGTGAGCACAGCATGAGAGGGTTCCTTATTTATAAGGCATTGTTAAGCCGCGTTAAGTGGCTGAATGATGCCTTGTACTTTTGGAGAAGGCCCTGTTGCCAACACAACGTCACTGAAAGTGACATTGTGGTTCCAATAGAGGCTTGTAAATATGTGCCATTACGCTTCATCATATTTGTGAATGTGGTGTGTGCTCTATCTTGAAATGCAAAATGCCATGACACCCATCACAACAAGCTTTGTCCACACCTTTGAGTATGAGTAGATCTGCCAAGTAAGACTTGTTAGCAATGCTAGTTGAAGGCACTTCTTGTGGCATGACACTGACTTGAACATATTGCAGCAAGTGCCTATCCCCATCATGTACTTAAGGCAATGTTGAATTCTTGCAAGAATTTTGTATTTGAGCTATGAGGGCACGGCTAGTTCACACATACCCGGTCATCTCACTGCCTATCTGGGGCACAGACTCAACATGACCATTTATCAAATGTCCCTCTGTGTAACTTTTGATGGATTCACTGATCATACATTGTTTAACACGTCTATACTTGAATGGTCATAGGCAACACACATCTGTGTGACTTTAGTTTTTCTATTTACATGTGCATTCACATTGGTATAAGACTGACACAGAACTTTGTCAAACAGCCCCCACATTGTATAGATGCCCAGTGGAGGGCTAGACAGAGTCCTTTGGAGGTAACATGTCCAGAGACATGTTGAGGAAGAGGCAGAGTTCAGCCAGCAGGCTAATTGCAGTGTCATTGGGAACAATGCCAAAATTGGCAGTCCTTATTGAAGACCAAGGTGAGTGTAGCAGTGTCATTCATAGGACAGTGGAAGCTGGTGTTCCGATGCATGATGGTCAGCACAGATCCAAGCAGAAACTGTCCATTTGGCCCAGATGAATGCTACAGCTGACTTTCGCAGGAATGTGGATTCATCCACATCTTCCTCCTCTGATGTGTCATGTGCCTCCCATGTGCGTGATGGTGTATTGGCTGGAGTACTGTGAGGCTGTGACACATCAGGGGGGTAAGAGGTAGATGTTGTAGTAGCAGCAGCATTCATCTGTACAAAATGATGAGGCGTCACTGCAGTGATAATAAGCTGCAGGGCTTGCAAGACTCCAGCAATGTCTCTGAGGTATGCAGCCATTGCTGCCAAGTGTGAGGCCTGCATCCACTCCATGTGCTCCATGATCTTTCTCATTTCACGCAACTCCTTGGTGACATCGCTGGATCCACTTTGACTGGGCAGTTGTTCTTGTCTCTGAGTCAGTACTCCAACGATGTCAGCCATGGAATGCTGGAGAACATGGAGCGAACTGTGGGTGCCTGTAATGGACTCTAGGTGGTCCCTAATGGGACTGAGACACCCACGGACCCCATGCAGTTTGGCCGTCAGGCTGTCAAATCCCACCGCACCAGACCAGCCATCTCCTGCTGGACCTCTACCGCACGATGCTGAAAGTTAGAAGTGGGTCCTCAAGATCCTGGGAGACAGCTGTGGTGGTAGGTGCTTGCTGCTGGGTGTTTTGTGCAGGGGGTGGAGCTTCCACAACGCTGCTGGATGTCCCCGCTTCTGGAGATGGGCTGCCAATGGAGTTGAGCAGCTCTTGGAGGGTGTCCTGGTCGATGGTTGAGATGTCTTCATCTTCATCATTGAAGAGTGGGACAGGCTGCTGTACAGGAGGTGATGTTTCTCCCTCTGCAATGTAAAGGGGAGATGCTGTTGTATGTGTGTCTCGAGTATGGTAATGCACAATGCAGTACACATGGAAAGATCAAAAGCGTTGGGAAATGAAGATTTCCTATATATTTGCATGTTAGGGATCTGGTTTTTCCCTGCATACATTTCTTACTAGCCGTCTACTGTCTTCACCCTTGTAAGCATAGGGCAGTGTTTTTTCTATAAGTGTTGCAGTGTGGACACACAACACAACACCCATTACCCTCACCTTTCCCACCACGTAAAGTGTGGATGTGTGCCTTGGTTACATGGCAGTGGTTTACAGTGGCTTGTAAGTGATGGTAAGCCAATATCACCACCCAACATCACAGCAAGTGATATTGGCATGGGGATAGGTGCTATGACATATGCCCCGCTGATGGACACATGGATGATACATGCAGTTCTGCTCAGTCTGATTGGATGCCTTTGTTTGTGTAAGGATGTTTACAGACATGACTTCCCACACATTTGTTCACTGCTACTGTTGACTTTCCCAAGCACTGGTTTCCATGCATGTCAATGTATAATGGCCATCTCACACCAGGACTGTGATTTCTGTACTTTACTGTTAACTATATGACACATGTAGATAGTTTGATGTGGATGAGTGCATTTTGACATATCAGGTGAAGGTGACATGTAGCAAGTTGACATGCATGGGTGCAATATTGTGAATCTTGCTCGGTGTCAGACTTCACTTGACATGCACCTTGACAGGGTTCTGTGAGCTTGGCACACACACAAAACATGTTTTATTTTTAATGGGACACATTCCTGATATGCAGAGTCTTTACACTGTACTTTTGGATGCATTTCCCTTCTGCTCATAGTTGTACATCACATTAGCCCTCCAGTATGTTGAATTTGGACAATATGGAATATGCAGCTTTAAGGCACAAGGGTGCATATTTTTAATGCATGAGCGATGCATGTGTTTAGGCTACAGAGACTCACAACATGCTACGTCACTTTGGGAACACAGGGCTGCATCTCTTGAACAAGCAAAGGGGCATATTGACTGGAGAGGTTGCAGAGTGTCGCATTGGCCTCCTAGGCTTAACACCACGCTCAGCCAAATTGTCAACACAGGGCTGCATCTCATTGACAACAATATGATGCAGCCCCGTGAACCTCCCAGCACTGGGGCATAAGTTTGCAGGCCAACACCGATGCTGGCACACATGCACCATTGTGCAGGGGTGCCGGTGTTGTGTGGAAGATTGTGTATGTGCAGTAAGTTCCCCCTTCATGCACATGTACAATCTTCAACTCTACTCAGACACCCCTGCACAATGCTGCATGTGTGCTGGCATCGGTGTTGGCCTGCGAACTTATGCCCCAGAGCTGGGAGGTTCACGGGGCTGCATCATATTGTTGTCAATGAGATGCAGCCCTGTGTTGACAATTTGGCTGAGCATGGTGTTGAGCCTAGGAGGCCATTGCGACACTCTGCAACCTCTCCAGTCAATATGCCCCTTTGCTTGTTCATGTTGCCCTTATTTTGTAGACTAAAGTATATTATTTTGGTTCTATCTTAGAATATCTTTTGTATGCAGAATTCCAGGTCAGTGACAGAACCATTATGTGTCTTTATATGTATTCAACAACTAAGGTAACATGTGTCTATACCGCCAGGGACCAATGTGTCTGGAAATAGATCTGCAGACAGTGTTGGTGTGCACTGAGGGATATTTAGTTGGACATAAGTTACATTAGTGACCACCCCCCACCCCCCAGTCCCTAGTTGTTACTTACCCTGTTGCTGATGTAGCTGGTCATGGTCAGCACTATCCTGTCCATGGACTCCAACTACCGACTCCTCGCAGATGACCGCGGACAACTGTTCCTCCAAGGCATCCAGATCCTCCTGTGGCTCTGGACTCCCACCTCAGGTCTGCTGTGCTGCCTGGCGATTGTTGGACAGTTTCTGCTTGGTCTTGTGCTAAGCATCATGCCAGCGCTTCTTGCAGTCGGTCACTGTTCTCTTGACCTCTGCTACAGCATTCACCTTGGCTACGATGGCCTGCCATATTGCATTTTTGGTTTCCTATGACACTGTGGTGCTGACAAAAAGCTGGTGTTGTTTGTCTGTCACCTCCGCAATCAGGATCTCATGTTCCTGCTGGCTGAACTTGATTTTCAATTCCTCTTCCCCTGGGTCTCTGGCTGGTCCTCCTGGCTGTTTGAGGGGCTAGGGGGGTTGTTCTCTCCTGCATTACTGGTTCCAGCTTCCTTCATGTTTATTCTGGGCTTTTTTTTTGTTGTGTTTTGGGCACTTCGCGGGCTTTTTGTGGTTTATTTTTCCCGCAAAACGTGAAAAAAGTGGCGTCACGCTGATTAGCATGCGTTTTCTGACCGCTGACTGGCCGGCCCTCACTTTTTTCATGTTGGTGGCAAGATTTTATCGCCGTGACTCAGGTCTTAACGTGGACAATTCCCGCTGCGATGAGAAACTATCGCCATGTAGCGACATATTGTAAATATGTCGGTACCATGGCGATAGTTTTCAGTGGTACACGGCGGTAAGAAAACTGCCGCTAACTAACGTTAGCATCAGTTAGCGTCAATTCTTGTACATATACCCCATAGGGTGCTCTTTATCTGTTCCCAACACAGATAAATGTAATTCCAAACCTGATAAATATCGCATAATTGAAATCAAGCTGACTACATCCAGGCCTGAAAAATAAACATGTAGCTAAGCAGGGTGAGAGAGGCCTGGAGGGCACCGTTGAAAAGCAGACTTCACCTCAGACTTGGCATCTTTCCCTCCCTGAGTAACAACCAGGTTTCTTGTTACACCATGTACTGCAGAAAAAGGGAACATTTTATTCAAATGATGCTTTTGCTGCTCATTAAAGGGATATTTGTTCTCAGTTGCCGTTTAGTGAAATACAGGGATGTTTTACAAACTGCAAAGAAGAAACACGAGAACAGGCGACAGGCGCGCGCCGACCTCATTTACACCAGAAGGCCAGGAGGACACAAGGGAGCTGCGAGGTGATTAGCGAAAAGACGTGCTTGCAATGGGAACGGCTGCGGTAAAGGGAAAACAACACACGTTTACCAAACCTGGCAGACCTTGATCATTGATCGCTCCCCGATTGGAGGAGCCGCGAAGCGATAACTGAAGTGTACAGGTGTCACCTGAGGTTAGAGTGATCAGTTGTAGAACTTTGTGACCAACCACAAATGTTGCCTTGTCAGCCAAACTGCGCACTTCTCACAGTTTGAAACGTTTTATTAGTTAACTAACTTGAATTCGGGGTAACATTTTAAGAATTTAACATTTGTTGGGCTACGTACGTTTTATGCATTCAAAAAAATGCAAGACAGTGGTTCTACAAAAACGCTTTTGCGAGAAAATTACTCTACCGATAGTGGGTTTTGTGGTTGAATTTCTCTCCCGCCAATCTGCTTTTTGGAGAACCTATCTCGCCATATTTCTTTTTGGAAACTTTGGAAAAATCATGAAGTGCGCGTTGATGACGTACTTTAAAAAAATCTTCACAGAGTTGAAAGGAAAACACCTGTGCAAATTTGCACAATTCTAAGCCTGGCACACCGTTCTGTAAATATTTTTTTTTCTTTAGAGAAGAATAAAGTTACTGATGTGCCATTATTAATAAATGTATCAATCAATCAAGTAATATTTGTATAGCGCAGCTAATCACCCCGGGAGGGGGTTGAGGGGCTATCCAGGCACTGTGCTGTGGGCTCAGTTGAAGAGACCCGGGTCTTGAGTCCTCTACTGAAGTGAGTCAGTGATGGTGCAGTGTGGAGGTGGGTGGGGAGGGTGTTCGAAGCTCTGGCGGCGAGGTGGGAGAAATTGATGTCCTCTGGAACGGCTGCAGCGGATACGGGGTGTCTGAGCGAATGTGAGGTGTGTGGAATGGAGATTTCTGGTTGGCTGGTGGGAGATCAGGTGGTG
The DNA here is from genome assembly GCA_963921515.1 of Calotriton arnoldi. Taxonomy (NCBI): domain Eukaryota; kingdom Metazoa; phylum Chordata; class Amphibia; order Caudata; family Salamandridae; genus Calotriton; species Calotriton arnoldi. The sequence goes on from CAWUFW010004214.1 coordinate 1,267,220, forward strand.
GCTCATGCAGGCTGGTCCTTGGTTGTGGAGGGCTTTGTAGGTGTTGGTCAGGAGCTTGAAATGTTATATCTTCTGGTCGGGGAGCCAGTGGCGGTCCTTTAGAAGCTGGGTGATGTGTGCCCTCTTGGGCAGGTTGAGGATCAGTCTGGCTGCTGTGTTCTGGATTGACTGGAGTCTTTGCATGAGTTCGGGGATGCTACCAGCATAAAGTGCGTTGCTGTAGTCAAGCCGGCTGGTAATGAGGGCCTGCATCACAGTTTTCCTTGTGCTGATGGGGAGTCATCTGAAGATTTTGAGGAGCATGCGGATCATGTGGAAGCATGCTGAGGTGATAGTGTTGACCTGACATTTCACAGAGAGTTCGCTGTCCAGGATGATGCCGAGGTTGCGGGAGTGGTCTTTCAGCATGGGGGTAGTTCCGAGCTACGCCGGCCACCAGTAGTTGTACCAAAGGGCATTGTGTATGCTGAAGAACAGAACTTCTGTTTCGTCTGTGTTGATCAGGCAGTTGTGTTTCATCCATGTCGCAACGTTCTTCATGCAGTTGTGGAAGTTGGTCTTCATTGAGGTGGGTTCTGCTGAGAGTGAGAGAATGAGCTGTGTGTTGACAGCCTATGAGATGATGTTGATGTGCGATCTGACAATGTCTGCGAGTGGTGTCATGTAGATTTTGAGGAGAGTTGGGCTGAGGGATGAGCCTTGGGGTACTCTACAGATGGTGTGCTTGTGTTGCAAGGTGAAGGGGGGAGGCAGAGTCTTTGGGTGCGTCCCGTGAGGAAGGATGCCATCCATCTGAGCCCATCGTCTGTGATTCCAGTCTGGGTCGGTCTGTGGGAGGGCTGGTCTCGGGATTGGGAGGACTGGATTTGACCATACGTGGTATTTTATATGCATGAAGGGTAGTGATGGGTAAAGGGAGGGTGAGAGCAGTTTTTAGGGTTTTTTTTGCCTTAGAAGATCTGGGTTGGGGTATGGAAGAGGACCTTTTGGCTTTAGCTTCAGCAGGTAAGAGGTCAAGGGCAAACAGCGTAAGTTCTTTGGGGGACTGGGGAAGAGAGAAAGCAAGGTGTTGGAGGTAGAAGGATATGAAGGGTGAGGTATTGATGAGCGTGCTGTGGGTGCATGTCTCTGTGTGTCTGATGTGTGTTTGGTTGAGGAATGTTTCTGTTCCTTGCCAATGTGTGATGTGTCGGAGGCGGGTGGTGTACGTGTTGTGCCTGGGTGTGTGATATCGCTAGTGGCTGTGTCTGGTGGTGTGGTTTCTGGCTGTATGTATGCAGTGGCTGTGGGACCCACTGACATTCCCAGCAGCCTCAGAAGCAGCTTGCTGTCCGAGGGGTTCGGAGAGGGGCAGGTCTGCTGTTTCAAACTCAGATCTGCTCTAGAAGGGCCCCCTGCCCCCAATAACTCAACCTGATCAGGTTCGAGTTCATCTGGGGCATTTCTTTCACAGTGCCCAAGATCATCTCCCTCAAGAGACTGACCCTAACTCTGAGTCTGGGAGGTAGGCCCAGACTTGCCCCTTCTGCTCCTCTTCTTGGAAGGCACCTGGTCCATTGTTCCAGTATCCAGGGCCTGTTCAGTGGTCAGCTGTTTTGTTTGTGATCTGGTCACAGCAAACACACTTGCAGAAATGCCGAATATTTCTGCATGAGTCCTTAGCTCCACTTCAGCCCAGGCTGAAGTTTCCAAATCATTGCCCAACAAACAATCCACAGGGAGGTCTGAAAATACCACAACCCTCTTTAGGTCCAGATACCCCTCTCCAGCTGAAATTAACAACTGCCAAGGAATGATCAGTCCTGGCGATTGTGCATGTCCCATTAGTGAGGTCAGGCATCCACCATGTTTGTACTTAAAACCACATAAACTAATGATTTACTAAGTGCATCTTCACCACTACAAATATGTTGGAACATGTCACATGTTGTATGACCAATTCCTCTCCCTATACCAATCCTTAAATGTCAGTGTAGTGCATTACTGTGCATGAACACATGATTACTGCAGTGCACTGTACACCGGCGATGGGGTAGTAATGTGTGCAATGCTGACTCCACAACATGATGGTGTCTATCATATGATGTAAGTTTGCATTATGTGCACAGTTCTGTTACAGACACATGTGGAGTCTAGTTTGGGGATGTTAGATGGAAATGACAGTAATGGTAAGCGATCAGATTCATGCGGGTTACTCTCATATTTCTCACGACAATCAATGTCTTACTTTAGGCTGTCTTCCACTTGGAATCGCCTCTCCTACGACAGTGGTCAATGGGGGAAATCTATCCTCCAGATCATTGTCCAGCATCTCTTCAACTTTCCTCATCTTAAATGTTGATATGTTTGCAATTGTAGCTTATGCAATCATGATGTGAATTGCTGTGCACTGCTAACATCTGCTGGTATGTGTGGTCACATTACTTTTTTGTGTGTCTTGGTAAATTTTAGTTTGGACACTGTGACCAATATCCATATGTCTGTACACCCCAGACATAGGTACCCTGGCAGAGGGAGGAGACAACAGCCTTCAGTATACTTGCCATTTCCAGACCTTTGAAACTATGGAAGTAAGAGATGTCATCAAGAAGTTTCTTGCCAATAGGCAGACAATACGGCCAAGTCGACTTGGCCGTGGAAAGATCTGATCCTTTGGCCATAGTTGCCTTGGATGCGGCAAAGGCCTTCGACAGGGTCTGCTGGGTGTACCTCTGGGAAGTACTAGAGGTAATGGGCTTTGGCCCTATTTTTATTCAAACTTTGAGGATATGTTATCAAGGAGCCTCTGCTAGGATCCTCCTGAATGGTATGCTGACCTATAGCTTCAACATCCAGAGGGGAACTCGACAGGGTTGCCCTATTTCCCCCCCTCCTGTTTAACATCTACATAGAGCCATTAGCGCAAGCTATCAGACTAGATGATTCAATCCTTCCTTTTAAGTCTCAACTCTATCGATGTAAGCTAGCCCTGTACCCTGATGACTTAATGTTATACACCAGTAACCCGGAGGCGGTCATTCCACGGGTTGAAGCCCTTCTGGAAGAATTTGGTTCCATCTCAGGCTACTTAGCCAATACTTCAAAAACCGAGGTGATGTGCTGGAACATCGACCAATGGGAGGGCACAACCAGCAAAGAGTTAAGATATTTGGGTATATACATCGTTAAAGATCTGGATAAAATCCCCCTGCTCAATTTGAATAAAATCATCAAGGAAATAGACCGCCTCTTTGCTAGATGGAGGAATCTTCCCTTGACTATCTATGGGAAGGTAAACCTGGTGAAGATGGTTATCCTCCCCAAGCTGACTTATCTGTTTAATGCAGTCCCCTTGGTGTTCTCCAGTAAGAGCATCCGTAAGGTTCAGAGTAAGATCGGGAGCTTCATTTGGGGAGACAAGGGAGTAAGGTTGTCTTGGAAGAAGTTGAGGCATAGGCTTATCAAAGGGGGTTTGGCTCTTCCAGATATTGGCTGGTATTCGGTCGCATTCCAATTCAAAGGCGTCCGGATGTTACTCTCAAAACCAGAGGAGTCAGCGTGGGGAAGGCTGTTGGGTGAAATGGCTATGACAGAGGGTGGAGGAGGCGGAGAAGGCTTTTTATACAAGTTTGGGGCTCCGAGGTATTTTAAACGAGTACGCCTGAAGGTCCTTAGGGCTGCCCTGGAAACTTGGTACAAAGTGAGATGTAGATGGGGAATCGGATACTATTCAGATTTTGCAACTATTTTGGATTCCCCCGGTACACCTCTATGTCTTAGGGATAGCTTGGCTGTACCAATTAAGAGAGCAGGCATCACCATCTGGTCTGACTTGTTAGATGCAGAAGGGATCCATCCTTGGGAGTCATTAAGGGCCAAGATCGGTACAGGGTTGTCCAGGTTTAAGTACCTACAACTTGTTTCCTGGTTTGAAGCAGAAAAGGGGGATGTAAGAGGAGACTGGGAAACGGAGCACTCCCTTCAATCAGTGCATCCAAAAAAGAAAGAGATTTCTATTTGGTATAACAAGTTTTTAGAAGCAGAAGACCTGGAATTTCCACCACAGTCCTCGGCCTGGAATCAATCCCCCCTTGAGCCCAATATAGATGCCCTGTTTGAGCCCTCCCTGAAATTACTATACAAACTCATTAAACCAGCGAGCCTAAAGAAGAACCACTTTTTTGTTATCAACAGACTCTATTACACACCGGCCAAGATAGCCAAGTTCGCCCCACTACCTATCCCAAAATGCCCTAGGTGTATGACTCCCAAGGCCAACGACATCCACATCTTTTTTGAGTGTCCCGAATTATGAACTTTTTGGAAGGGGGTGGGAGACATCCTCTGTGGCATTTTCAAAGTAAACATCGAGGTCAACCTGTCAGTGTTTTTTGGTGATGATGGTTTGTTTAGTCTGAATGCATCACAGATTCGTAGTGGGCTGTTGCTATACTTGGTGTTACTCTCCCGGAGAGAGATCTGCAAGAAGTGGAAAGACCCTCTGCCCCCGAAGAGTGAGGACTGGCTCAAAGCCACATTTGCTATGGCTCCTTTAGATCAGGATGGAGCTGGGGAAAGTTCGATAAACATTTGGCAGCCCCTTATGAGCTGGGGCCGAGACCTGAGATTAATACAACCGGTCCTATGATTACACCAAGCTCCTACCAAATGGGGCCAGTCTGGTTGACCTAAGCAAGTGTGGTGAGCCGTAGGGCGCACAGTTGGAAAACAACGGCTTTGTAAGATCTGCAGAAGCTTATTGGTGAGATGAGGACAAAAAAAAAAAAAAACTAGGCAGACAATACAAGATTTATGTGACCAGTTGGAGCCGCATTTACATCCTCGAAGAAACTATCCTAATACAATCATAGTAGCACTGCATTTCCTGGTCGCAGGTTCCTTTCAATACACTGTGGCTACATCTGGTGAAATGTCACAACCTATGTTCAGTGGCGTACTTAATGATCTGCTTTCAGCAATAACGAGATACATGGACAGCTACATCCTGTTCCTGAGACGTGAAGATTTGGCCAATGTGAAGGGTGACTTCTATGGATTTGGTTGCATCACACATGTGCTTGGAGCTATTGATGGCACATGTATTGCCTTAGTACCACCACACCACAAGGAGCAAGTCTACCGGAACAGGAAGTACTTCTATTCTATCAACGAGCAAGTTGTTTGTTTACCAGATTTCTACCTCTCACACGTCTTTGCCAGATTCCCAGGATCTACCCATGACTCCTACGTACTGCAGAACAGCACCATACCCCAGCTGATGGCTACTACCAGAGAGGGCCTGGCTTGTTAGTGAGTATGATGCATTCTACCTTTGTGTGTGTGAATTGCACAAATGTGTGTCTTCCATCTAAGAGACTCAGCGTATCCCAACCGCCCATTGCAGTTGATACATCTGAGGAATCCGACAATGCCAGGGGGAGTACGCTTCAATAAGGCCCATTGAAGAACACAGCGGCCAGTGGAGCGGAGTTTTGGGCTCCTTAAGACCAGATTCAAATGTCTGGACTGGACTGGGGGAGCCCTCCTCTATTCACCCGGGAAGGTGTGTCAGATCACCGAGGCCTGCTGCATGCTACACCACTTGGCACTGTGACAGAACATTCCTCTCATCGCAGAGGATAGAGACCAACAGGAGCCACCGGGTGAGGATCCTGAAATGCCAAATGATGATAGTGGTGAAGAGGAAGGAGTTGACATGCATCAAGAGCTCATCAAAAACTTTGTTTCATGAGTGTAAGTATGCTGTGAGATGTCATGACTTTGACTGTTACAGTGACTGTTGTTGTTATGCTGTGAGGAGGACATTCATGGATACATGTTAGGTATCTACAGCTGTGCCAAACTCTGTGCACAGCTGTTTGTGGAGGAAGGTCTTGAAACATGCACACGCTCTTGATGGTGCTTTGTGTAGGTGACATTTACCCATGTATTATGTACTCCAGAACTTGGCTGTGATTGGTGACAGATGTATGGCTTCCTAGCTAATCTCTTTGTATTTCTCTGTTGTAGATACCTTTACCATGTCATCTTCATTTGGACATTTCAGAGTTGTGACATCAGCAGGTATATGATGCTGTTTTGAAGTACGTAGTGGACATGGATTGTTCCTGGGAATGTCTGCTACAGACTTTGGGTGTACTACTCCGGTATCAGACCAGCTTGCACAGCAATAGGATGTAAGTAGCTAAGACTCCATTGGACTTGTTCCCTGTCGTGTGGTCGTCTTATTGAAATATGTGTGCCATCATGGTCTCCAATACAATGTTGTTGTTGGGCCAAATCATACCATTCTCCTTTCAAAATGGCTAAGTCCTCAACGTGTATGAACTGGATGTGTCTCATCATTGTATGCCACAGTTGTGAGAAGTTGGCCTGGTATATGCTGTCCACTAATTATAGTGGGCACCTTGCACCAGTCCAAACAACCCCTTATTGGAGATAGGTTAAAGACAACCTTATTGAAAGCTATCCTAGTGGTAGATATGGAGAGCAGCCTTCAGGCTAAGTCTTGAAGGAATGTAAAGCAGCTTGTTTTACCAGTCTATAATCTCTTGAGTGACCAAATGAAAGAGCACCACACCAGGTATTTATTCAAAATATATGTATTTATTGCTAAACACACCCCTCTAGTCTCTTTATGAGGCTAGAGTTCGAAGTACATAAGTTATAAGTTATTAAATCACAGTAATAGCACAAATACACGTTTGGGCCCTAGGGGCGTACCAAACCATATACCAATAAAGTGGTATGCGAACCACGACTGAACTAGACACTAGGCCTAGAGCCTCTAGAAGTGCTTGGACCACAAGGAACCACCCAAGGTAGTGACACAGGGGACCCACGGGAGACGCGTGCAGTGTAAATACACAACCGCGATACGCCGTTAACTTCTATGGAGAAAGTCGGGATCGGGAAAATAGAGAAAAGGGACACTTAACAGAGGACTAGGACAAAACCCTTTGAGATCTAGGACTTTGAAGAGTCTCTACCCACGGGAGCACCGGAGTACTCGTGTTACCTCACCCAGGGAAGCCGGGTGCATAGGTGCCTTTCGGGGTCGGGTTTCGTCGTCGATTCGAATGGCGATCTGCTGCAAAGTGCTGCTGGCGGCCAAGAGAAAAGTGTCCGGGTGGATCCAAGAGTGGATCGGAGTTCTGAAGAACCTGAAAGCAGAGGGGACAGAGTCTGGGTCACTAGCCAGTGACCAGGAAGGCGATGGACAGATGCCCACCGATGTCGAGTGCTTCAGGTGCGTTGACGGTTGTCTTGACTCTTCAGCCACGAGGTCCAGGAGGCGTTGTCGGCGACTAGGAGCAGGATTCGGGCTGGTACACGATGTCTGTTGAGTGCTGAGGTGTCGGCGACCGGATTGGACCAAACAAGCCTTGGCAACGGCAAGTCTCGGTGAAGATGTAGATCGTCGATGGTGCAGACCAGCAAGGTCTGTGGAACTCACCCAGCAAGGGTAAGTGAGGGCAGGCCTGGAGCAACCAGGATGCCAAGTAAGAAAAGGATTGGCCTTCGTTAAGGGCTACTAGCCAATGGGCTAGCGACCACAAAGGAGCCTCATGACGCCGCACGTGGAGCTAGCTTACAGGACACTCGTAGAGTGGGGGCCAGTGATCTTCGGTGCAGGTGGTGCTGGAGGCTGGGGCTACTCGGAGCCCAAAGCACGACTTCTTGGGAGACCTAGAAGATGATGCACTTGCAAATGTGCTCGGTGTCCAGGGGTCATGGTCTCAAGTCACCCACGATAGCCACGGGCCTCAGCTTTGCTGGGGACTCAGGAGTAGCCTCGGGAAGTCTGAGAATCCACCTCTGGTGATGCGATGACTTCGGCGTCCGACAGGAGCTTCAGAAATGCGAACCGGACAGATGCTTCTTTGGTGCCTGCCAAGCAGGGGAGTCACTCCTTGACCCCAAGGGAGATTCTTCAGTCCTCTAATCTTGTCGTAGAGCGTCGAAGGTCCAGGATTCAGTTTTAGAGTTTCGTCCAGGTATAATCTAAAGTCCTAAGGACTGGGTTCCTACCTTTATTCTAAAAATAGGGGTTGGACTACTCTGTGGCCCCACCTATGGGTGGGTCAGGGCAGAGGGGTGGCTACACCCCTTTCCCTTTGTCCAGTTCGCGCCAAAGCAGGGGCTGCAAGCCCCTGATCCGGTTTGAACTGGGGTATGCACAGGGACACCAAATGTGCCCCCAGTGCAGGACTTCAAAGCACCCGAAAGTGCTCCCGCCCAGCCCCAATACACATTATCCTGTCTGGGAAGGTGGTCACACCTCCCTGGGACAGGAACCCTATTGTCCAGGCCTCCCCTGCCGGAGTTTCGTCCAGCAGCAGGAGGCCAGACTCGTGTCTGTGGCAGCAGCCTCCATTTTGTGATGCCAGGGCTCTGGAAAGAAGTTACCGGACTCGTCAGAGTTAACATGTCTTTCCCTCTAGAAGGGTGGAATGCTACCCCCACCGCCAGGATTGGTGGGGGGGTAGTATTCCAAGATGTTTGACACCAAACACGACATGTTTAGGTGCAGCCATTCCAAAGTTAGCATTTTACCGCGAGGATATAATGCGCTTAAGAGTATATGGTCAGGCTGCACTACAAACAGCATCAGAGATGGTCTCCGAACGCTGCAGAGGGGCCCTGCTCATGCAGGGGCACCCTCTCACATAGGAACCATGCACTCTGCCTTTAGGATTGATAAGGCCTGCCTTAGGAGTGACTTATAGGTTTATATGTGTGTATGTATTTCGTGATATAGGTAACCTATATCACAGTAAGGGGTGCATGCACCACCTTACCCAGGCTGCAGTAGCAGACCTGTGGTGTCAGTTTGGATGGCCTTCCATGGGTGGCATAATACATGCTGCAGCCCCTGGCAGGCCTCTGAGGTACCTATGCCCTTGGTACATAGTATACCATATACTAGGGACTTATAAGGGCACTCCAGATCCCAATCAGTGATGTGCCTAAGGCACATGGAAACCATTTTAGAGAGGAAGCAGCTAGGCTGGGGTTCTGATTAGCAGGGCCCCAGCCAGACTAATGTCGAAAAACAGTGAAGCATCAGCAAAAAGTGGGGGTACCCATGTGAAGCAGATCCTACTCTCCTACAACAGTGCTTGTGGCACACCACTGACATATGTTTGTGACATTCCACCAGATGCAGCAACACTGGATTGGAATGAACCTGTGCTCAGAAACAGTTGTACTACCCGGTTTTGGTTTCTTGTTTTCAATGATGTGGGATTTCTTTTGTGAGGTTGTCGAAATGGCTTCAGCTGATTCAATGAGTCAATTGTCATTTGCCGATTCTATTTGGCATTGTCGGATGTATCCCCTATGATCATGTTGTTGAGGGCTGTACATGACATTTGTGGTCACTGACACAGATCTTTTCAGTAATGTATTATTTAGCTCTGTTTTTGACATTATGCCAGCCTAGAATAAAGATGTCATGAGACTGTACTCTTGTATGTCTCCATTGGGGTGACATGGTTGTGATACTCAGTTGCACATTGTTGACATGCCACATGTCTATGCTTACACAAGTAGCTTCTACTTACATTTGGTAATTTACAAGGGGATAACTTCATTGCTTTCTAGATGTGAATGATACTACACGAGCTAATGATTATGTGACAAGTGAATTTAATGCAGTGCACAATTAAAAAACATATATATATATAGGTGATCAAGACCACGGACGTGGTCAAAACGTGCCTCTTTGTCATTTCAAAATAAAAATTCTTACCTGATCGAGTGGGCTCATGGAGTTGTTTCTCGCTACATCCCGCTACGTGTGGAATATATATATATATACATATATATATATATAAATATAAATATATATATATATATATATTTATATATATATATATATACAAATAGAGACAACACAAGAGTTTAGCAGTCACTGTTGGTGGATGAAACCATTGCTGTAGGAACCACATTGTCTGAAGTCCAAAGTCCAACCTACTCCGCCCATCAGACATGGAAAAGTGTACATGGATTAGTCAATAAAGTGAACATGTTGCACACAAAAGAGGACATCAGGTGCTACATTTCTTCTTGTCGGTGGTGGGTACCTTGCCAACCAAACCTTTTGGCATTTTTCATGGATGGCCCAGCCCTTGATAGGGTGGGCGATCCACTCCTGCAGGCTCAGGGGTGCTTGAGGAGCCCTCTCGTCCTGTTGCTGCCGCAGATGTAGACTACCACATCTGCCCCCACGGGCCTGCATCCTTTGGCCAGCCTATCCTCTCCCACTGGCTCCTCCATCCTCAGTGAGAGTGTTGTCGATCCTCACATCCAGAAGTGGGACTGAGGTGTAGAAGATGTTGCTGCCCGTGCTAGGTCCACCAGCTGCTGGGGCACAGGTCAACAAAGATGTTGCAGTGTGGGTGGATGGTGTGGTAATGGGCACAGTGAGACTCACTGTTGCCGTCTGCCCAGGCTCACCAGATGTGCCAGGTTGCTCCTCCACATCCATGGGTCGAGGAGATTCTGCATCACTGGGGGCTAGTTCAAGGAGTGGAGGTGGAGTCTGGGTGGTGTCCTGACTCTGTCCAGATGTTGCACAGTTCAACCTGTTCAGGCATAGAGTAGATTGTTATTGTAGTAAGTGTGGTATGTACATCCACATCATTTGCTACACAGTGAGTTTAGGCCTGGGAGGGACAGAAGGGTTGGGGGTTAACATTATGATCTATCACTATTGTGTTTGCAAGACACTGGGAGACATTCATTACATGAAGTAGTATTGGCCTGATCGTTTGCCGTACTGATATGCTTCATGTTGACATGAGGAATGGATATGCAATCTCCCAATAACTTGAGCCCAACGAAGTGAGATTTTACATGTCTATTAGTACATTCCAAGTCCTAGGTGAGTACAATACAGGTATACACCAAATTTGGTAATTAATTTAGCATTGGTAATCATGTGTGCTGTGCAGTGTCAATGGGTCACCAGCCAATTCAAATCAGCTAGGTTACCTTTATGCATTACTGATATTTCAGGTACACACATGATATGGTGTCACTCATGGCCTCATTTTCTTCAGTTATGGAGACAAGGGGAAATTCATGCTGAGTAGGTGGACATGAGCAGAGCATTGTGTGTAAAGTGCTCAGTCCATATGACCTGGGAATCAGTGGTGACATGGCTGACAAGTGAGTTTGGACAAACAACACTGGTGCCTCTTGTTCAGAGTTAAAGGTACAGGGCCTCATGGTAGTTGTAGTACTTTCCATCTCTCATACCCTACACTTGACCAATATCTAACTGCATTTGAGGTGAACCTCGTTGGTGACATGGCTGACAAGTGAGTACGGACAAACAACACTGGTGTCTCTTGTTCAGAGTTAAAGGTACAGGGCCTCATGGTACTTGTAGTAATTTCAATCTCTTGTAGCTTGCTGAGATGTGTTCAAACAGAATATTTATATGTTGTGACAGTTAGTGTCATGTTACTTACCAGTCTCCATTCCCCCAGGTATTCCTGTCAAGCCCTCAGAATGCAGGATGGCGTGCACCTTCTGCTTCCAGGGTGTGAGTTCTAATGTTGGGCTGAGAGAACCACCGTTAGTCTTCTGGGGCGCCAGGTGGTGCCTGGAGGCCAGGTTCTTTACCCTCGCCCTTAGGTCGTGCCACCTCTTCCTGATGTCCTCCTTTGTGCACAGGGTGGTACCTACAGCATTCACTTTGTTGACTATTCTCTCCCACATTTCATTCTTCCCACTGAGATGAGTTTGTTGGACTTGGGCTCCAAACAATTGTGGCTCTACTCTGATGATTTCATCCACCATCACTGACAACTCGGTGTCAGAGAAACGCAGATTTTTTGCAGGTGACATATTAATTAAATAGAGTGAATGAAAAAGAAGAAAACTGAAAATGGCTTTACAGCAAGGAATGATGTAGAAAATTGAGCAAAAACCGTGTGGTGTGTGTGTGATGGGATTGTGTAAAAGGGCTGCCTTCTCTCACCAACAATGTTATCTCTCTTCCTGTGCTGCAGTTTAGTGGCAAAGGACCAAGGTCTGGGATGGGGTGTGGTTTGTAGTCTGATTTGTAGGTGTGTCCACTTTGGAAATGGGCATCAGCTGTGTAGTTTTTTACTGAATCCAATGTGCACTGTTGTGGTGCTATGCGGTCGCAGTAGCGCGGCAGTCTAGCGCCGTCGTGAAACATTTCCAACTGCTACGGCTTATGCGAAGGTTACTCCGACTGCTGTGGCCCATGCGGAGAATACTCTGACCTCCGCAGTCGGAGGTTTGGCCTGCATGCATCATAATACAGCAGGGGTAACTATGCGGCCTCAGCGGTCAGACGGTTGGTCCGACCGCCATCGTTATCAGCCCCTTAGTTAGCATTCACTGAACATATTACTTCACATCTGCCTCTATATGTTTATTAACTTCCTCAGAGCATCCAGCTTAATACCCTAGTCAGAGCATGTCAGGCACAGTAAAATACAGCATAGGTGTGCCGTATTGCTGACTTTCAAGTGGTTTTGAATAGTTTTACGTGCTAACACACAAATCAAGTACACATGTACAGCAGAAAATAGACTTAACACCATTTATTCAATACACACAGAAAGTAAATTCCATATAGCTGCTATAGCACATCTCACAAAAGCAACATACCACAAAGAAACTTCCACAAACTTCCAACAGAGCACATAAGACAGATTTTCTTAAATGAATCCAAGAAGACTAAGGGGTATATTCACAAGAACGTGTGATAACTACCGAAGAGTAGCGTAACGCAACTTTCAATATCGCAGCACATCGCGGGAAAATAACCCTGTGTCAACGTGGAATTCACAACAAGGCGGTACCATGCGATAGTCACCAGATAACACGTCAAATGTCAGCGTGAAAATCAACGCCACGCCGAAATAATGCGAAACGCGAACGCGAGAAATCATGCGATGAGGCCAATCACGGTACAAAAAGTAGTGAAAACCAGGCTCAGGCCTGCAAATCCCACGCGTCTGGCGGGAAATTGCACCATAAAAACCACAGACACAACACACCAGAAACAGGCCAAAGCACGTAGCAACGTGGATGCACCCTGACCCAGCGCAGAGGGCAACGCGAACCCCACAACCCCCATAGACCACCAGCAAGGAACAACTGGCTCGGGGAAGGCCAAGGAGAAAAGGGAGAGGAAGACGGGGTGCAGACCGCAGGAAAACAAGAACAAGGCCACGGAGGCAACAGAACACTACCAGCAACTGAGCCACAAGCAGACCACCTGGAACGCAGTCGGAGTGCCCAGGAGACCAATCCAGGAGGCCAAGAGGCGCCGGCAGGATGTGACAACCTAAACCAGGTACAAACCCGCTGCTAACAGGAAGGCAGCAATGGCGACAGGAGGTGGCAGTCCAGCGCCATAGGAGGAGCTGGAGGAAACCCAGGCCACAGTCATCAGTGTGGAGAGGGTGCAAGGAGAAGGGAGTACGGACACAGCTTGAGAGGACCCGACACAACAACAACAGGGTGAGGATCCAACAGGGACTGGGGGGATGCCACATAGCAATCACAGCACATACCATGACAATGTGGCACACAGTGCAACACCCACACTGCAGAACAGGGGACACAACTGGGTCCACCCAGGCGCAGAAACAGAACAATCACATTGGACAGAGCAGGGAACTGTGAGATGCACATCTACCCCAACAACCCCACATCAGCCATGTAGGCCAAATGTACACTGTCCCAACTCAAATAGCCACCATCGCCCAAACAGTCACAACGTACATTGTCACACAGTCTGCATGTCGACAAGAACAAGGCGCCAACACAATGCCAACATGCACCTCCCCTTCACAATGCAGAGGGACAAACAACACCTCCAGCAGGTCAGAACAGACAACCCATCAGTGATGCCCGAGGCGAACACCACACCCCCGACACCGAAACCCTACAACAGCCCATGGACATCCCACACAACCCACTACCAGGACCAGGGCAGACAAGCTACTCAGAGGAGAACCCAGCCCCTGCAACAGACCACACAGCATGTAGCACCCGCAATCACGGCTGCCTCACAACACTTCACCCACCCACACATGGCACCCCAATGCCAGGTAGCAGAACGCCAAAAGGAGGTGGCCCAACCGGTGAGGGTGTTGCCGAAACCATGGAATGCGAACTAGAACACATACGTGGGTGTCCAATACCCTTCAGGGACCACCTACACCCCACAAAGGAGACCCACACCCCCACAGAGACACATGCACATATCATGTTGAACTGGCTACGGGCACGTGCGCCCGGCCCCTTTATTGGCAAGGCCACATGTACAGTGACGCCTGTGCTGGATGTGTGTGGGGTGAGTATAAGCCAGCCCGCACGGAGTGCTTGGTGCTGGCAACAACCTGAACAGTGGACACCAGTGTAATGGAAACAGAAAACACCAGCATAACAGAGTCAAATGCAGAGCAACATGGAGTGATCCGGAGTAAGGACAGAGGTCACCCAATATACAGTCAGGAGGTTCCGTGAGTCGCAGTGCACTGAGGTAGGGGCACTAGAGAAGAGCGCGCTCATGTGAAGAAATTGCTAGGATTGTGTCTCTTCGGGTTAGTCCTGACGCAGATGCAGTGGGGTGTGTTACACCTGCATCAACTTCCTCATCAACGTCCCAGGTCTCCCACACTGCCTGAGGTGACAGTTGCGTCCGCAGTCCACAGCGCAATACCCAGTAAGATCCGGGTGTGTAGCTTGACTACCGCCACCAGTCTGCATTCCTGCCTTTGGGCTGTTGCCACCTGCCCTCCCATTGTCTGTGCCTTCTCCCGTCCGCACACTTGACACATCCTCCTCATCATGGTCCCAGGTCTTCCCAACTGCATGAGGTGACATTGCTGCGCAACCTCACAATAGCACAATACTCAATCAGTAACGGACAATGGCTTGCGGTGCACTGAGTCACTGGCACCTGGAGTGCTGAGCAGGGTATCAGGCCGATAATGGCATCCACGACAGGTCTGAGCAACTCCGTAGGTCTGTCAGGACCACCGTTTCGACTCTGGCAGATGGCGGTTGGAGGTGGTCCTTGCGGTGGTGGCGTGTGCCTCCTGCGGTGTTGTGACGTCTGGGCCGGTCAAGACACGATGCCATGTGTGGGCCCTGGTGGCCCGCAGTTGGGGCTGGAGGAGGGGGACAGCGCAGGGCCACAGACACATGGCGTTGATGACCCCAAGACCATCGCTACAGAGGCAATTCAATGTCTCAGAAGAAGGGGTCCCAGGCCTAAGCAGCACAGAGTTAGTGGCCTCGGATGCACTGCGGCCGGCACAGGCACCCAGCCACGGGACGGTGATTTGCGGTGCAGTCAGATGGGCCATGCGACCTGAGCGGGTCCCCATCAATGTCCGATGTGTATGTTGCGGAGGGTTTCGGGGGACAGTGGAAGGTGTCCTCCAGGGCATGATGCGGAAGGTCTTATGTTATCTGGAAGCAGCAAATGGAGGAGTGGAAAGCGCAACCCTCGTTTGCACCAACAATTCGGGATCAGCTACATGAGGATGAAAACTAGCCCCTAGTCCATAGACTCAAACGCCACCAATGTACGACCAGTGAGTGTCCATGAATGTCGGGGAACAAACTTAGTGGCACAGGTGCTGTGAGGGGATGCAGTCTGCGATGATGCCGGTATACATATGTGAACTCCAAGAATGCCAAATCAAGGCTCTGTGACGTACTGGACCACAGTGTAGGCCGGAGGCAGCGGTCAGCAGTGGCCCACAGCCACGGGTCATTGGCTCGCGAGGCACAGAGTTAGTGACACAGTGGCAGTTGTCGGTAGTGTTCAATCACCTCCATGACGCTGATCCTGTTCCCTCCGGACTGCAACGTGTCATCCTCTTATACCCTTACGTGCGTGCGAAGAAATGTATTCTGCCTTTTGAATTACCGATGTTCAGTTCCAAATCTGTGATCCCACTCGTGCGCAGCGTAGGCCGAGGGCAGTGGTCCGCGTAGGGCCACAGACACGTGTGGTTGTGATGCCATGCACAGAATTGTTGCCACCACATCGGAGGGTGTATTGTGAATTGTTCTCTGCCTTAAATAATGTTAACTGCCATGGTGTAATCAAGACTCCGTTCCAAATGTGTGACCTACCTGACCGTGGTGTAGGCCTGAGGCAGCGGTCAGCACGGTGCATTCACCGAGTGTCTCCGGCTTGGGTTGGATGGCCCCACCGGCCTGCGTAGTTCAGGTTCAGTGGCACCACGTGTTAAGGTCACCTCCGTGTATGTGACCCGGCATTCATCCGGACTGAGCCTCTTACACCTCTCCGTGCGACCACTGGTGTGGACTCCGCGATTCATGCTTTGCGACTAGGTGCTGGATGTGTGACCTACTGGTCAGCAGGGTAGTCCTGGTCCCTCATCCACGTGTAGCCGGCTGGCGTTGAACAGGGTTAGTGGCACCACGTGTAGCCGGCTGGCGTTGAACAGGGTTAGTGGCACCACATGTAGCCGGCTGGCATTGAACAGGGTTAATGGCACCACGTGTAGCCGGCTGGCATTGAACAGGGTTAGTGGCCCCACATGTAGCCGGCTGGCGTTGAACAGGGTTAGTGGCACCACGTGTAGCCGGCTGGCGTTGAACAGGGTTAGTGGCACCACGTGTCGCAAGATGCCCATATGGAACTATGCCTCACTGATCGGGGGGGGTCTGGTGCTGTGGCCGCTGGCCCGGATTTGGGGTCACTGCCATTCATGACTCAGGACACAGTTTCACATATGGGACCTACTGGTCCGAAGAGTAGTCCGGGGGCGGCAGTGGAGTACGTCAACAAAAAAGGAATAAAGCGGGCCTGTCTCGTGGAGGCCGTGATGGTCTGAGGTGACTGCCAAGGTCTCAGGCCTGACGGGTTCGTGGTTCCGCGTGCCGGGGTCCGGCAGGCGCACAGCATCTCAGGCAACTCTGCTCACGAGGATGGCGTCGGCCTCGTGGCGAGGTGGTAGGCGCCGCCCTGGCAGAGACATGGGTCTTTCCGGAAGAGGACCACGCCCAGGCCTACGTGCTTTTTATTCACACCCCTACGCTGGCGTGGTGTACGCCGGGCCATCCCACTCCGCTGACGCTGAGGGGGGGGGCGTAACAGGCAAGATTTCCGCGAGGTCCCTCACTGGCTGGGGTGACATGGTGGCGTCCACTGTCCACTACACTCCATACGCAAGCGTTGTATGTCGCCATGGATATGGGTGTGTTCTGCATACTGCGTGGTGTCCAGCACATCTCCGGCACTCTTTGCATTGTGTACTTTCCCAATCATGGTTCTACTGCATCCTTCACACATGCCTGGTTGCCACCTCTCCCCACATTCGGCTATTATGTGGCTGAGGTGCCATGCCGTTGCTGGCTCATGTTCAGGGCTTGCCCATGTGGACATTGTAAGTTGTTCTGTCGTGTCTGGTGGGTGGGCCTATTGTTGTGCCTGTTGCATGTGATTTTGTGACGTGTGCATTGCCAGCGTTGTGAGTTGCATGGTTGTGGAGTTGAGGTGTGCGGGGTGTTCATTTGTATATTGCCAAGGGGCTGTGCATTTCCCTTGTTGCCATCCTGGGAACGCTGGTTGATGATGGACTGTCGGAGGATGAAGGTATCATGCACACTGGCTGTGTATTTGAAGGCGACATTGTTGGGTGTTCCACGGTATTCTGTTGTTGCCTGCACATTGGTGTGAGACGCGTGCTTCCTGTTGCGGTGATTGTGTGCTGTGTCACCAGGGGGCACAGGTAGTACATGTGTGCTGTGTATTGCCCCAACACGTGTGTGCATCCTGCTATGGCGTATGGTCCTTGCTTGGTCTCCAGCGGATCCTGCGCATTGTGTTGTACGTATGGGGACTGGGGTACCAGGGTGATGGTTTTGTCCAGGACAGGTGTGGGGGACTTGGATGTGGCTGGCTGTGAGACTCCTCCGACTCTGGTGGGTGTTGGATGGGGGGTCCCAGGGGCCAACAGGTGCAGCCACGCCATCAGCTTTGTGTGGGGTGGGATGTTGGTTGTCCGCTGTGTTGTTGCCTTAGGCCTGTTAGGCGATGATGGTCAGGATGCGTAGGTTGGTTGTCCCTTTCAGCCTGTAGTGGACAGTGACATTGTCAGATGTTGGGTCTGTGTGGCTGGTACATTTCCTGGGGTTCCGCTGTCTTTGTCTGCGCTGCGTCTGTGGTGGTCCGGGGGGGGGTGTGTTCCGGGTGTGGGTTGGGGTCCTGGGGTGGTGGAGGTGGGTGTTGTGGCCCTCTTGGGTGTCCAGGCCGCATGATGGGTGGCTCCATGGCTTCTGTTGCCTTTTCGATGTAGCCCTGGGCTGTGCTCCCTTTTGGTTTGCAGGTTGCCGTCCGACTTTACACCAGGTCAGAGCAGGTGTAGATTTCCTGGTGCTAACGCGCCTTATCGCCTGTTTTGTGTTTTTATCACGGATGTGGTTGGTCGTTGTGAATGTTGAGGTGTGCTGTTGTCTCGGCTTTTGTCACGGGAACGCCTACTCTGCATCTCATTAGCGATATTTGCGGGGGTCCTCTGTGGCGATGTTTTTTTCGGCTGCTATCTCGGGGAAACTGGTGCTGTGGGCTGTTAACACCGGCTTGTGAATGGGGAGGTAAATTTATCACGACTTTGGCTGCGATAAAGTGCCGTTAATTCGGCGATGGCTCCTTGTGAATATGCCCCTAAGATAGGTAATTTAGTTGACTATCATCCTCACACAAAGACTCTCTAGGAACATATCCTTTTTCCACTGGACAACTGGTCTTGTCTTGTGACCTAGAAGATAAATAGTCAGCAAAGCCCTCCAGTCGTAAACCTGCAACTTCAAAATGACGTACCCTGATCTCAGTTAATAAGATATAGTCAGTTAACCAGGTAACAGCCTGATGAGAATACTGTTAGCACACAATCACTAGCTTAAACAGATTCCAGTTGGAAATTGCATCTTCTGAACCAGCTGGAAAGCACCAGATTACCAGTAGAGCTGTGAGGGTATACCAGTGTCAGAATGTGTGTTATACCCATTTGCATTGCACAACATAAGAGTGTAAAACACAAATCAGTGGACACTGAACTTCCAGAGACCAAATGGTTGCCTCATAAACCGGTTCATTATTACACTTTTAAAGATAAGTGTGGTGACACTTGTATAGGGTGAACCAAGTTGATCACCAATGGAAGACTGAAGGGCTGTAATGACCTTTAGCATGGCCAGTGTTTGGACAGAGTGTCTCATCTTCACCTAGAACTTTACAGGTAATTCTAGACTTCATTTACAAAGAGAAGGCGATCACTTTTTGAATGTCTACTGGACATACTGGCTCAAATTTAGTAAGATTTTGCATCGGGTGCCACTTACTTGGAGCAGCCTGAAAGCAAAATTTATTTTGGGATTTACAAAGCCACGTAAAGCCCAATTTACGTGGGTTTGCATGGCTTTGTAAAAAAATAAGTAACGCAAGTCATCGCATTATATGGGCGGAACATGGTCGTTCACAAGCATCCACCCATGTATTTTGACGTGAACCCATAGTTACTTAAGTCACTAAACATGGGTTTGCACCAAAATGGTGTGCCTACCCGCAGCTGGCATAACAAGGAGAAATCCCTTTATTTCTCCTCGTTATTCCCTTTATGCATGTTTGCAGCACACATGCAAAGAGGAATAAGCCTCACAGGATCGATTTTGTGCTGGAAAGTATCCCTTCTTGCACAGTAACTATTCTGACCACAACGCAGACAATCTTGTGTCATGGCGCAAGCATGCCGGCTTTGGCACGAGGCAACCAGAAGTGCCCCAGCAATACAAGAGAGAAGAACTGTGCCATATCTAAGTAGATATGGCACATTTTGTTTCTCTCTTTTTGACACAGTGCAGCACAGCAACTTCCCTTGCTATATTGAATTGCATTAAACTACTTGAGCAAATCCACCCCATCTTCTCCAACAACCTAGACCAAAATATCAGAAACTTTAACAAATGGATAACCAATTGTGCCGGCAGCATCGCTCCCATTGGCAATAACACCCACAGAAGGTCCACCAAGCAGGCTAGCTGGTACACTGACGACTTCGAATCTGCTAAATGAGGCTGTAAACTGGAAATGAGATGGCGCACCAGCAAGGACACAACTAACAAAACCGCCTTCAAGACAGCCCTCAACCAATAACACAGATAGTTGAGAGAATCAAAGAAAAAGGCCTTAGCCTCACGCATTGAATCAAGCTCCATAAATAGCAAAGAACCATCCAACAAAGTCAACGAATTCTCCAACCCCTCAGCTTCAGCAAACAACATTACCCCGTCATAGGAACTCTCAAACAACCTTGCAAATGTCTTTCACAACAAGATCACCAACAGCTACAGAATCTTCAAACCCCAGCCCAAGGCCAACCAACTTCTTCAAGCAGCGCAACTACCCCGCTACCACAACAGACATCCAACTAACCAAATGGAGCCAGCTCACCCCACAGGACACTGCCTCCATCATGAACTCGGTCCACTCAGGGACCCCAAACAACCCATAGCCTCACTACATCTTCAACCTAGGCAAAGCCAGAATCAGCCATCCACTCACCATCTTGTCAACACCTCAATTGCTGCGGCCATCTTCCCCAAACACTCGGAAGTCTATGCCATACTCAATAACTACTGACCAATCTCCCTGCTGCCAGCCAAAGTATTAGAAAAAGCCATCAACCAACAACTCTCCCAACATCTGGAATAGAACCTCCTACTTGGTTCCCCCCAAGGAGCCGCTCTCAGATGAATCACATCTTTCCTCCCCGGAAGAACGCAAAAAGTCTGCATTTCCCTCTCTCCCACCTCTGAACCCAAAGAAATCATCTGTGGAGTACCCCAAGGAACCTCACTCAGCTCCAACTTCTTCAGCACTTATATGACACCTCTGGCCTGCATCACCAAAACTCATGGACTCAACATCATATCCTACGCCGATTACACACAACTCATCCTCTCAATCTCCGAAGACACCACCAACACCAAAAACAGCTTCCGCAACTGCATGACAGACATTGCCAGCTGGATGAAGGACAACTGCCTGTAGCTGAACACGTACAAGACAAAGGTACTGATTTTCAGAAACAAAGCTCCCCATGGGATACATCCTGCTGGTCCTCAGAACTCAGACCTACTCCTACCCCCACTGACCATGCTAGGAACCTAGGGATCATTCTGGACAACAAGCTAACCATGATGACTCAGGTCAACTCTTTCTTGTCCTCCTGCTTCTTCATCCTCTGCATGCTACGTAAGATATTCAAATGGCTACTTCTAAGCTCAAGACGCTTTATCTCCCAGGCCCTCATCTCCAGCCGACTGGACTTCGGCAATGCTCTCTACGCAGGGATCACATCTCACCTCCTCCAACAAACACAGACCATACAGAATGCTATGGTGAGACTAGTCCTGGATCTCCCTAGACTAACCCACATGACTCCCTACCTCAGGGAACTCCACTGGCTCCCTGCACTGAAAAGATGCCAGTTCTAGCTCCTGACCCATTCATACAACACCCTACACAACTGCGGACCTGGTACTACGTGAACCACTGCTTGAACTTACATCAGCCCATCAGACACCGCCGCTCTGCGTCCCTTTCTCTAACCCTCACCCCCAGGGCCAGACTGGGAACGCAAACCGGCCCTGGCCTTTGATTTGTGCCGGGGGGATGGTCGTGGAAAACACTGCAGCTGCTTTTGTTACAGGGGGCCAATTCCGCCCCGGTAACAAAAATGCCCCGCCAGAAGTCCAAAACCGGCCCCCACCCTGGCGGCCCACCAGGGAAACGCCCGGTGCCTTCTACGGCCAGTCTGGCCCTGCTCCCCCCTGCCTGATGCAGAGGCCGCTCTTTCTCCTACCTATCAGCAAAGACATGGGACAAGCTACCCTTTCATCCACGGACCTCCTCATGCCTTTCAGAGTTCCGAAAGTCACTGACGCCTGGCTATTATGATAATCAACTGGACCCTTTCTGCGCCTGGATACCCTCACGGGTGACAAGTAGCACTCTAGTCATCTTCGGATTGATTGATTGAGTGATTGAATCTGCCTCAATGATTACATCTTCCCCTCAACAACTCTAATCTAAACCTTGCAGACAAACAGCATCTAACCTATGCACCAGCTGTGTCTGCAAGGAGTAATCATATGCCACTAATTGACAGACACAGTGCTCCAAATCCTGTACTGTAATCTGAAATTCAGTATTTTGGGGACAATGTTATTTTTGCTCTATTGATTTAGCTGTTATTCCCAGGTGCATGTATTATCCTCTGCAGTACAGAATTAATTGGTGATATGCTGCACTGTGAGGCATCTAGAAATGTATTTTTTCAGGTGGGCAAGTTTTAGTTAAGAGGCTGCTTAGGATGGCACTGCGATTCAGTTCACATCTGTTTTCCAAAAATGTTTCTCATCCCCTGTCGTTCTTTTAAGAGATGCTAATACTCTTCGATTCATGTAAATTCACTTTTGGGTTATTGCACTTTATGGAGTAAATATTTCAAAGGCATCCGCTGTCAAAACATTGACACAAACTTCAATAAAATATGCAGTCTCCTAAACTAAGTTATGCAGAAGTTCTGTCTTGCTACTTTTGTGGATGTCGGTTGACCTTGCGGCATGGTGGATAGTTTCCAAAGGACATTGGCTGTCACAGGAAAAATAAGACACGAGTTGAAAATAAAGAAATTGGACAACAGGAAATGACTGCCGGGTAAAATCTATCTTCCCAGATATTTCGTTAATTTTGCTGCAAAGATGCCCCTCACAGTCACTAGTTCTGCCCTGGATACACCATTGTTATAGGTCCCAGGGTTGCCACTGCACTTCTGAGTTTATTTAATATTTCAATCTTCAACGCTATATAATCTTCATTTTTCCAATGTTACTGCCTTAAATTCACCTTCTAGTACATAAAATGTCTACTTCTTCTAAAAGTGCTATTCCTTGAAAAATGCCAGATCCTGTAATTTGCTTTAGAAATCTGTATATAATTTTGCCATCTCCACCTCTCCTCACTCCATGCACCTTCACTTTGTAGATCACATTTATCTCTTCCCTTTAATATCCATTTTATGGATATCTAAAAACCCAATTCACGAAAAAAACCATACATTTACAGGCTGAGAATCCAGCAGAAGTACTTTCACATTTTCTTCAGTTCACAAACATTCCCAGAAGTATGCCTGGACGGCTCTGTCGGGTGCAGGTTTGCAGGAGTACCGGGTCTGGCATGTCATGTGACACGTCCCACAGCACAGAGTTCAGCGAATAGGAAAGGAGCCGGATGAGCAAATGCACATATTTTTTTTTCTCAAGAAAATATTTGTTCTCGTGGCTGAAGACCTTGTCTTACACTTCAAACAAACAACTGTGATAATCATCTGTTCCCATTTTCATAGTGAAAGCAGTCATGTGAACTTACACTGTGCTGTCATGTGATGCACGGTTTTGCAATCACATGGTCTCCTGGTGAAGACTGTCTTTCACATAAACCATAATGTGGTCTGAAAACCATATCCCATAGTACATTATCAGTTGTGCAAAGGAAGCAGCACAGGGCACTTCTTTATTTGCAGAGCGGGAGGTGAAGGGTTGGTGAGATTATAGTTAATGTGACTTGGAGATCAAAACCCATGCCCGCAACATACAAGGCACTATCCACTTGGTATCACAATCACATGTTGCAAATTATGTGGACGTTGGCAGACGTGGAAAATTACCCCAGCCTTTGGCTGCAGTATGTTTCCAAACATTCCACGGTGGCATGTGTCGTGCCCACAGGTTGGCACTCGCGACAGCATGGGGCCTCTGAGAGTTTGTGAATGCTTACAAATGTACATGTTTGTGAACATCTACAAGCTTAGAAGGGAAACCATGCCAGGTAATAGCCACTTCCCACCACGTGAATCGGAGTCACTAAAGGAAATGTTTCTGCACTTGTGGCGGCTAAATCTGCAGTAGTGAATCAATTATCCTCACAGGAAACCTTACGTGAAAACCTGGCAGGCATAACTGGGACCTTTTGGGGGTCTTTTAGGCTTTAAAAATATGTATATTTCTTTCTTGGTCCATTCTCATTCCCTACTTCTGACCTACATGTTATTAGTGGACGTTTTGCACTGGGTTTGGGGAACGTTTGGGAGCTAGGGTATTTCTGACCTCTGTAAGTTTGGTTCTCCCAGAGTTGAATCTCATATAGAACTCTTGGGCTGTTCAGAGGGACTGTGCATTAGTAAGGCAGTGGTATGCAAAAGGATGTTTTTTTGCTGGAAGTTTTATTTTAAAAGACTGGACATTGGGTGATAGGGGTCTATACTGAAGTATACACTTTTTGTATACTTCAGTGTGCCGCCCTAAGTGGAACATTGTGTCATTGGAACCGAGGTATACCAGGCTGATGAGCCCTAATCAGGGAAAAACTGGTCCTAGGTTGCTTATGTTCCAGTTCAGGGGGGACAGTTGAGCTGTTCCCAATGGAGCTGAGTCAAGACTGATTTGCATACGTCTGGATTCAAACTCAGGTGACATGGGGTGCATAATAATGATGGATTGGCATGTGACCTGAGTAATTACCAGTGGGTGAGATTCATTCAAGCATTCCAGCCATCACTTTCTGTATGCTACAGTATGGTATTTGGCTTTGACATTGATCTACTAATAATGTATTAGGTAGACTGCAGACTCCCTCTGTATTTTCAACTCTCTGTTCTGGAATGAAACTCAATGGGGTATATTCACAAGAACGTGTGCTAAACATCTCCAAAAAATGTTAACGCAACTTTACACATCGCAGCCTATCGCGGGAAAATAACCCTGTGTTAACGTGGAATTCACAACACGGCGGTACCATGCGATAGTCCGCCGAAAACGCGGCAAATGTCCGCGATACAACCACCTCGACGGAGATAAAAACACAAATCACAACACAAAAAAACATGCGATGAGCCCATTCGCGATGAGGAAAGCAGCGATAAGCACCGCCAGGCCCGCGACACACACACGGCAGGCGGGAATAAGCACAACAAAAGCCTGAAAAAGAAAGACAAGCCAAACAGGAAACAACAGCCAAGCACAATGGAGGCAACCGGAGCCAGTATACAACCCCACAAGCCCCATTGACAACAAAACATTGTACATGGCAGGCCATCGTGGACAAGGTGAATGCAGCCGGAGAGTGGAGGAGGACAATGGAAGAAAACCAGAACAGCCAGAATGATGCGAAACGCACAAACAAGCAGAAACACCCCAACAACAAGAAGGCAGCAATGCACACAGGAGGTGGGAGTCCAGCGCCACACCAGGAGCTGGATGACATGGAGGAAATGGTGTCCACCACATCAGTCTGGAGATGGTGGCAGGACTCGGGGGCCGGAAACTGCCCAAAACAACAGACACAACAGCAACAGGGAGAGGAACGACCAGGGACTGGAGGGATGGGGGGAGATGGGCACAATGGCACACATGCACAATTAAGCACAGCACAACTGCAGACAAACCATGCCCAAGAGTAACAACACCAACCAAGAGCACAAGTCACACAACCTGGCAATATCACACCACTGAACAAGCACAGAGGTGAAAACCACACTGCCTGAAAGGGAGAAGGGTGAGCCAAATCAGAGCTGAAGGGACATCTCACACACAATGCAGCACACACACATAGGAAGCAGAGCACCCCAACATCGAACACAATGTGGTACAAACACCAACATTTGCACAACCGAACACAGGACACAAGTGCACCCGCTTGTGGCCGGTAAACGGCCATACGCATCTGGCAAAGCACGAAACAGGGACATGATAATGTTATGTTATGTTATGTTAACAAATATTTCTAAAGCGCACGTACACCCAGAGGTTTCATGGCGCTAAACCTGATCAGAGTCACAGCAGGGCAGGATTTAAGCATGCGCCTGCTCGAACAACCATGTCTTGAGCATTTTTCTAAAGCCCAATAAGTTATTGCAAGACCTAATTGTTAGTGGAAGAGAATTCCAAAATCTAGGGGCCAGATAAGAAAACCTGCACCCTCCCTGACGTTTGAGCTTATAAGTAGGGGTAGATAGCAACTGGAGATGAGCCGATCGCAAATTACGATTGGGAACATGTTTTGATATCATGCATTTAATGAATTTAGGGCTCCTACAATGAAGAGCTTTGAAAATTAAACACCCTGTCTTAAAGGCTGCTCGCTGGATGATAGGGAGCCAGTGAAGTTTTACAAGTAAGGGGCTTGCAGATTGCCATTTAGGACATTTATATATGAGTCTTGCGGCTTGGTTTTGTACCAACTGGAGACGTTTTAATAGAAACAGTGGAAGGCCAAGGTAAGTAGAATTAGAAAAATCGAGACGGGAGAGAACCAAGGCAGTGACGACCTGTATAAGAGCCGTCATGGGTGAGTAAATGGGCAATCTTCCTAATTTTACGTAGTTGGAAAAAGCAAGAAGAGACCACTACCCCTACTTGACCTCTAGATGAGAGATCAGCGTTTATAGTAACTCCAAGGCTTTTTACAGAGATGGACGGGGTAGGAGAAGGTCCCAAATCAGTAGGCCAATAGTGTGGGCCCCAATGAGTCTGGCCTTTTCCAACGAGGACCAATTCAGTCTTGCCCGGATTAAGCTTGAGATGGTTATTATCCATCCAACTCTGAATATGAAGCATGGTGTCTTGAAATTCCTGAATTGAATCAGGGGAATTGTCAATGATAAAAACAAGCTGAAGATCATCAGCATAGTTAAAAGTGATTGACCTCCTTTTCCTTAAAGAACGGATCAAGGGCAGGAGGTAGAGATTAAACAGATGGGGGGACAATGATGATCCCTGTGGTACCCCGCACGTGATTGCGGTCTCGGGGGCAATAAAGGGGGCCAGGCGAACTGCTTGGGTACGACCCTCGAGAAATGACTTGATCCAGTTAAAAGCTGATCCATGAATGCCAGCCTGTCTGACGCGGTCCAACAAGATTTGGTGGTCGACCGTGTCAAACGCGGCCGACAAGTCCAACAGCACCAAGGCCTGAGGGGTACCCTTATCCGCATTAGCTCGCAAGGTGTCTATAACAGCCAAGATGACGGTCTCAGTAGAATGAGCTGGCCGGAAGCCCGCTTGATGGGGATCCAAATGTTCAGAAAGTTCAATAAAATTCGATAGACATTTGGCGACATGCGCTTCCAATATCTTTGCTAAAAAAGGAAGCAGAGAGATAGGGCGGTAGTTTGAAGGGTTAACAGGGTCGGCGTCCGGTTTCTTTAGGAGAGGGACCACAACAGCATTCTTGAAGGCATTCGGGACCCTCCCCTGCCCGAGGGACTCATTCAAAAAGGGGAGTACTGTTTGTGGCAGAGCCGAAAAAATATCCTTTAGGATAATGCACAAGTACAAACCCACAGCCCTGATGGGGTAGCAATGCATGTATGGCAGGGAGCCAGAGAGTCCGTGACACACACATTGGCATACAAATCAAGACACAAGTGGAGACAAGTGAAAGTGCGGAAACTTTATCAACAAGTGCATGTCAGTACGGCCAAGAGCAGTGCCACGATATGCAGACCAATGCAGCAGCATGTCTGAATGAGGAACGTAGGAAAGCACCCAGGTCCACCCCGGGGGAGTCCATCACCAACACAAGTCAGTGCCAACCCGCGTTGGTTGTCCGCGCATGGATCAGGAGTCCAGGCCAATGCAGCCATGTCCACTGTCGTCTTGGGACATGTGACCAGATTCCCAACATGCAACCAGGCATCGGGACACGTGCAATGGGTCACATCCAGTTGTGGCTGCAGATACCTTGTCACTCGTCCATGAACGCGAGTGCAGCAGCGTAGGCCAACATCTCCAATGAGAGATCATTGTCCACCACATCTGACATGTCGTCGACATAATCCATCAGCTGACCCGGACAGATGTGCTGACTCCAACCCCTGGCCTCAATGTGCACCAAAGCCCAATCGGGTAGTGGCTCAATGTGCTCACTGCACACGATGACTTGTGCAATCTCCCAGGTCCAGTTGCCAGCATGCATGCCAAACATCCATGCATGCCATAAACGGGCATCACGGTGACACTCCTGGTCGTGGGCCAACAGGGGGCGCACACTCACGTCAAAATCCAGGTCAGCTACCGTTACGTTGGAGAGGCAGACATCCATGGTCCACTCGAATATGCACGAGCGACAATGCAACACAGGATGAACGCAGGTGACGTTCGCAAGGCGGAAGCTCAGTCGGTAACTGATCCGCAGCACTGCCAACGGCAGTGCCCCCAGTACATGCAGCAGACGTGCATGGTACAGGTCCACGTGACTGGAGTCGAGCATGTGTCCTGGATGGTCTGCCATTGCGTCAGTGGCTCTGCTTGAAGCGGCACTGGCTTGCCCTGCGCCAGTCCTGTGGATGAAATGGCACAGCTCGGAGCAATGAGCAGTGTCTGTGTGCAACGGTTGCAGGCCTGGGGTGGGAGTACGTGTGAAGGCCATCTCACACACGCTAACTACGACCAAGGACTTTTGCGTGTGGGTTGTGTACACGTTGGTCTCACGTCGGGCAGTGCGTAGTGTGGGAGTCGCAAGTAAATGCTATCGTATCTGTCAGGGGGTACTGGCCACATGCAAGTCCCAGCTCGGAGCTGCAGATGTGCCACCACCTGATAGTACAGACAAAGGACCCTTCATCCCTACAGTAACTTCACCATCTGCATGCATTCAGGAGATGTACAGAGGCCTGTCACGGGTGTGGTGGGATGTCTGCGACCCTGGGAATCATGGATGATATGCCCAGCACGTGGCACATGAGCGGCCTCATTGTGTGTTACGTTGCCTCACAGCTGCTCCTCCCTCCCACGAGCCCCCACATTTGTGTGCGCTGCGCGGCTATATCACGTGCACTCCTACGACACACCATTGTAATGCCTGTCCGCGTATGTCCAGCGTATGCCAACAATACTGTGACGCTGGCATGTGAGTGTAGGCCGATGGTCCGGACAGGGCGGACACAGGTGTACAGTCCATGGCTGGCTGTGATCGCGCTGCGAATGAGGTTAGGCAACTGACTCATGCAGCCGCAGGACTGCTACACATAACACTTGGCATGCATGTGCCAAGACCTCGAGCGGTCTTGCGCTCCTACATTTCCCCGTCCGTGCGGGCCCGCCCTCCTGGTGCATGCTACATTGCAACATCGACTACTGCAGCCCTGGTGGTGACAACACAGAGACACACTTACCGCACATCCTTCCCAAGGCCAGGTCCGAGCCACACCCTGCTCCCCCTGCCAAATCAGCACACCCCTGCGCTGACCTGACGTACGCCGGACCAGCACATGCTGCTTGTGCATGCAGGGGGGGCGGGCGAAGCTTCATGTCCAAGGTCACTGCCAACGCTGAGGTGACATGGTATCGTCCGCTGAAGACAGCACACTGTGATGTTGCAGGGCCCGTGCCCATCATGCTGACACAATGACTACATGGACACACTTGCTCAGATGGTGTGAATGTCTACGGGCACGTGCGCCCGGCCACATTTATTAGCAGGCACACATATTGAGTGACACCTGTGTTGGATGTGTGTGGGGTGTGTGCACACCAGCCGGCAAGGGCTGCTTGGTGCAGTCAGAAATCGACAACGGTGTACATCGTAAAGGACACAACCATTCAACCATAAAGGCCCCATGACTTGTGCTGCACAGAGTTAGTGGCCCCGGATGCACAGAGTCCTGCACGGACCTACAGCCACGGGCCGCTGACTTGCGGGGCACTGGGGCAGGGTCACGAGTGCAGAGCAGGTTTCCGTAGATGACAAAGGGGCTTGTCGCGGAGTGTCTCGGCGGACAGTGGAAGGTGTACCCCCAGGGCATGATGCAGAGGGCAGAACCACGCTGAAACAGTCACTATGGTGGAGATGAATGGAACAGACACATGTCGTCGGACACCAAGTCCGGTCCAGCCAGATGAAGATGCAGAAAACCCCCAGGCCATGGACTCAGACGCCACCAAGGTCCAACCAGATAGTGCCCATGACTCATTGTGCACAGAGTTAGTGGCACCAGTGCTGTTAGGGGATGCCGCCTGCGATGAGGCGTGTCCAATGGTGTGGACTCCTCCACATCTTACACAAGACACAGTTGCACATGTGTGACCTACTGGACCGCAGTGTAGGCCTGAGGCAGCGCTCAGCACGAGCCATTCACTGAGTGTCGCCAGCTTAGGTTGGATGGTCCCACCGGCCTGCGTAGTTCAGGTTCAGTGGCACCACGGGACGTGGACTTGTGGTGAACAGGGTTGTTGGCACCAGGTCAGTTGTTGATAGTGTTCGATCACCTCCGTGACTCTGATCTGGCTTTCGTCCGGACTGAGCCGCATCTTTCTCTTACTCCTCTCCGTGCGTTCACTGGTGTGGACTCTGCCATTCATGATTCGCGACTAAGTGCTGGATGTGGGACCTACTGGTCCACAGGGTAGGCCTGAGCCCTCATCCATGTGTTGCCGGCTTGCGTTGAACAGGGTTAGTGGCACCACGTGTCACCGGCTTGCGTTGAACAGGGTTAGTGGCACCACGTGTCGCCGGCTTGTGTTGAACAGGGTTAGTGGCACCACGTGTCGCAGGCTTGCATTGAACAGGGTTAGTGGCACCACGTGTCGCAGGCCTGCGATACAGAACTATGCTTCACTGATCGAAGGGAGTCTGGTGCTGTGGCCGCTGCCACGGACTTGGGGTCACTGCCATTCAAGAGTCAGGACACAGTTCCACATGTGGGACCTACTGGGCAGAAGAGGATGCCGGTGGAGTATGTCAATGGGAAAGGAGTAATGTGGGCCAGCATCGGGGGGGCCAGCGATGGTCTGCGGAGGCTGCAGAGGTCGCGGGACTGGGGCTTGGAGCTTGCACCGGCACGTGGTGAGCCCTCTTTGACACACGCCAGTGTAGGCAGGTGAACGGAGCCTCGTTGGTGCGCTGGGGCAGGCATGACGGGTCTGGGGACCAGCAGCCCGGGGTGCAGCAGGCGCGCAGGGACGCAGGCCCCGACGCGCTCGGCGCAGGCTGAGAGGCGCCGCCCTGGAAGACGCGTTGTCCATTCTGAATGAGAACCACGCCCAGTGCGACTGGCTTTTTGTTCACACCCCTACGCAGGCCTGGCATACGCAGGTCCAACCCACTCTGCCCGCGCATGCAGGGGGGGACGTAACGTGCGACATTTCCGCGTTCTGCCCCACAGCCTGTGGGGACATGGTAGTGTCCACTGGCCACTTAACTCCATGCACCAGCAGTTGATCTCCACTTGGCCATTTCCGTGGTTTGCACACTGTGGTCTGTCCGGCACCTCCACGCCACACCTGGCATTGGGTAGGTTCACATTCCTTAGTCACTTGCCGCTCTCGCACATGCCTGCTCCATGCCTCTCCTCACATCCTGCTATTGTGTGTCTGTGGTGCCATGCCGTGGCTGGGTTGTGGGCATGGCAAGACCAAGTTCCCAATGGATTCGTGTTGTCGTGTCTGGTCGGTTGGCATGTTGTGTGGCATGTTGAATGTAGTTGTGCTGCATACCCATTGCCCGTGTCATGAGTTGCATGACTGTGGGCTGGAGGTGTGTGGTGTGTTCATTTTGGACTTACCAACGAGCACTGCATTTCCATGGGAGCCATCCTGGGAGCGCTGGGTGATGATGGACTGTCGGGAGATGTGAGAATCATGCACTCTGCCTGGGGAGTTGGCCACGACATTGTTGAGGAGTCCCAGGTGGTCCACTATTGCCTGCACATTCATGGGATGCATGTGCTTTCTGTTGTGGT
The DNA here is from genome assembly GCA_963921515.1 of Calotriton arnoldi. Taxonomy (NCBI): domain Eukaryota; kingdom Metazoa; phylum Chordata; class Amphibia; order Caudata; family Salamandridae; genus Calotriton; species Calotriton arnoldi. The sequence goes on from CAWUFW010004214.1 coordinate 1,299,061, forward strand.
AGTTGTGTGCAGTGTCGGCAGGGGGCACGAGGGGTACATGTGTGCAGTTGATTGGCTCTGACACGTGAGGGAATCCAGCTATGGCATAGGGGCCTTGCTTGGTCTCCAGCTGCTCCTGCGCAGTGTGGGTGAAGTGGAGGTGCTGGGGTACCAGGCTGATGTTGGCATCCTGGACAGGTGTGATGACCTTGGATGGGGCTGGCTGTGTGACTCCTCCGACTCTGGCAGTTGTGGGTTGGATGGTACCAGAGGCCGACATGTGCTGCGCAGCCGGCAGCTTTGTGTGCGGAGGGATGTTGGTTGTCCGCTGGGTTGGTACCGTCAGCAGGTGGGGGATGTGGGTCAGGATGCAGGGGATGGTTGTCCTTTTGGGCTTGTAGTGGGCAATGTCCTCCTCTGGCGTTGGGTCTGGGCGGCAGTTGCATTTCAGGTGGGTCCGCTGTCTTTGTGTACGCTGCCTCTGTGGTGTTCCTGGGGGTGGGGAGGCGGGACGGGTCCTGGGGGTAGTGCCGGGCCTGGGGTGGGTGGCGGTGGGTGTTGTAGCCCTCATGGGTCTCGGAGCTGCATGATCATTGTCTCCATGGCATCTGTGGGTCTTCAAATGTGGCTCTTGGCTGGGCTCCCTTTCATGCTGCAGGTAGTCGTCCTGCTTAACACCAGCAAAAGACAGGTGTTAAATCCCTGCTGCTACCGCGGCTTATCGCCTGTTTTTGGTTCGCATCGCAGATCTGGCAGTTCGTTGTGAAAGTGGTGTTGTGGTTTTTTCGTGTGTTTTTGCACCGAAGGCCTACTCTGCATCTCATTAGGGTTAGTTGGTGGTGTCCACTGTGGAGATAAATTTTGGGGCAGTTATCGCGGGAATACTGGTGATGTCTGCAGTTTGCACCCGCTTGTGATTGGGGTGTTAAATCGATCTCCACTTTTGATGGGTTAAGGTGGAGAAAAATCGGCGGTAGGTCCTTGTGAATATGCCCCAATATCTTTTCTAAGATGAAAAATAATTATAGATGATAAGACAACTGTGCACAAAAGTCTGGATTATTTTACTTTGCTTGCTAAAGACAGCTATCTTCCATATTATGCTCAAATACTCCATGACTGATTACATTCAGTGTAACTGCCTGATCAGTGGAATTTAAAAAGCTCTCATTAATATCACATATATTGCCTACACCAATGTCACAACATAAAGTCTATATGAGAGCTCATCAACTAGCATTGGTGGAAACAATGCAGGTGCAATATTGCATTCTCAGTTCTGACAGAATACTCAGTGGCATATGTACATGCCCCTATCGCCACGGGAACGTCACTGTTTGTGACGTTCCCATGGCGATAGGGGCCTTGCCTTATGTACAAGGCAGCGTTAAGCCACTTAACGTGGCTTAATGCCGCCTTGTACATAAGGCACCCATTCACGCTATGTTTAGCGTGAAAGGGGCGTGCAGTGGGTGTTGCGGTGGGCGTTCCACCGCAACACCCATTGTATTTGACGCTGCCCCCTATGTACAAAGGTGGCGTACATAGGAGGCAGCAACAAAATTAAGATCAGGAAAACCCTGGTCTTAAGGTGGCGAAACGAGGAGAAATGCATTATTTCTCCTCGTTTTTGCTTTTCCATGTGTGCTGCCTTGTGCAGCACACGTGGAAAAAGCAAAATGCCATGGTTTGCTTATATACAGGAAGGTGTCCCTTCCTGTACATAAACAAACCTTTTTAAAAAATGCCATTTTGTAACTTTCATGTGTGCTGCATGGAGCAGCACACATAAAAATTACAAAATGGAATTTTAGGAATGTTTATGTGCAGGAAAGAACACCTACCTACACATAACCAATCCTCCCCTGCACACAGACACCCTTGCACTCTGGTGCAAGGGTGCCTGCGTTGGCGCTAAGTTGTTAAACTTAGCGCCATCGCAGGGGGAAATGCAAGGCTGCACCACATCCTTGTAAATATGGTGCAGCCTTGCGTTTCCGAAGTGGCGGAGCGTGTCGCTAAGCCCAGGAGGCTAACGACACGCTCCGCCACTTCTATTGTATATATCCCCCTGATTGTGCAACCAACAAAATGCAAAATAAGAGAGAGCTTATAATCCAAAAGGTAGACCCCTTGTAACTACAAATGCAAATAAGAATTCATAATTGGACTAGTCCCACTTAGATAATAGACAAGATCATTGTCATGGTGAACCACAAAAGACACTAAATGAACCTGTGCTTAACCCTCTGGTAGCTTGGCAAAAAAGTAGTCTGGCTTAATTTAGAGGCAATTTCTTAAGTATTTATGCAGCATTCAAACAGTAATTAAGTGAAAGCACAACAAAAAAATAATCCTTAACCAATTTAGCAAAACAGAGTAAAATGAAGCGCAACGCACCACTCATGGTTATCTGGTTGTGCTGCAACAGGGGATAGTCACAAGTTCAGGCCAACCATGAACGTGAGTTGGATAGAGGGACTAAGTTTGTCCCACAGTAAAGTGGCACTAGATGTATCCAGGGCCTGTATATTAAATGCTAGTAATGTGCCTGTAGCACTCATTGTGTCACTCACTTAAGTAGCCCTTTAAACATGTCTCAGGTCTGCCATTGTAGCCTGTTTCAAACTGTCATTTCGATCTGGCAAAATAAACTTTTTGCTGGGCATAGACTTTCTTATTAAATGCATATAAGTCACGCCTAGAATATACCCTAACCAACCACAGGGCAAGATGCAGTGTATTTAAAAATTTGAAATGTACTTTTAAGTTTTACATGTCATGGTAGTGAAAAACTCTTAAATTTGTTTTTCACTTCATAAGGCCTACCTCTCCCATAAGAAAACACTGGGTTACCTTATTACGTTTAGTAAGTGATAACTTTCAATGTTGGGTTTGGTGTCTAAAGAACTACAATTTAAAACCATTTATATTGGTAAAGTCGTATTTTAAGTTACAATTTTGAAAATGCTATTTTTAAAAAATTGGCATTTTTTTGTCCTAAACATTTGATGCCTGCAGCCTGTGTTCTGGGTCACATGACTAGACGTAGCTAGCAGTTTACCGTTGTGTATTGCACCCAGACAGTGAGACTAAAGGGAAATAGGTATTTGCAGGACTGCACTTGTACAACACCTACTGCACTTGTACAACACAAAGCCTCTGCCTCAGCAAATTCACAAAAGGTTTGACACTAGTCTTTTGTACCCCCAGACAAGATGGGGCCAGGGCAGTGAGGCAGGACGTTCCAAACACCTCCAGGGGTGGAATCCTCTAGAAACTTCTCATACTTCATAGCTGGCACCAAGGATAAATAGTGGAACTTCAGACAAAACTCTTCAGTACACCTCAGGAGTTGTGAAAAACTCAGAAAGACTACTGTGCTGATCTGCTGCAAGGAGGACTGCTACTCTGCTGCCCTACTGCCCTGCTGCCTGAGTGAGAAGGACTGGACCTGCATCTTGAACACAGGACCACCAGAGTGACTCTAAAGTATAGTTAGCTGGCCTCCTGATCAGAGCCTCAGGGACAGAAAAGATTCCTACTGTATTGAACTGTGCACCTGGACTCTTCCTGCTGTGAGATGTAACCCCCAATTGGTTCCACTCCACTCCGAGACCCTGGGAATTGGAATAGAGATGCCTGCAGCTGTGGACTTCACCAAATCCGTCGAGAAGTGACATGTAGCACAGAAAAGCCTCACCGCAGAGCTAAAAACTTTATCAGAATTGACACCAAGCCTCGCAGAGCCCGGTAGAACCTTGCTGCACAGGTACCAGCTTCAACAGAATCAACGCCGAGGAATGAAAAGCAAAGCCTCGCCAAGCCTTGCCACCCAGTCTATAGAAACTGACATGTTATGTTATGTTAATGACATTTTTAAAGCGCAGCGGTTACCCGGAGGTGTCCTGGCGCTAGCTACATCTCCAATTAGGCAGGAGCGGGAGGAAGGAGTTATTGGGTAAAGAGCCCTTCCAAAAGGATAAAAGATCCAATTAGGCAAGAGCGGGAGGAAGGATTTATTGGGTAAAGAGCCAAGGGGCATATCTACAAGGCCATGCGATAATTATCGCTCAGCGCTCTTAGCGCGAGGATAATTATCGCCGGCCGAAACTGAATTTTATCGGGGGAGATATCGTGCTATCAGCAACGCTTATCTCCAAAGCGATAAAATTCAGAGCGCAAGCTGCCAATTGTGCGATTATCGCTGGAAATACAGCGATAATCGCACAAGGTTTGGCGATAGCTTGCTGATAGCACAAGACATACTTAGCCATGATATCCACCTTACATAGGATATCATGGCTAAGTCAGTCTTGAAGCAGGCGTAAGGAAAGTAGCGATAACAGAGGTTATCGCTACTTTGCTTGTCGCTATGCTTCATAGCGTGAGGCTTGATAATAGGAGAAATGTCGCTTAGCGACATTTCTCCCGTTATTCTGGGGAGGAACGCCCACTTTGCATCTCATTAGAGATGCAAAGCTGGCCGATGGGAGAAAGGGCGAAGAAGCATGGATTCACGCGTTAGCGTGTCCTTGCTGATTAGGCGATCAAATTATCGCCGCTTTTCGTCCGAAAACGGACGCTAAAGCGGCGATAATTTTATCGCGGGGCCTTGTAGATATGCCCCCAAGTTTTTAAGCCCTTCCTAAAGGATAAAAGATCCATGGCATTTCTCAAGTGGAACGGCAAGTCGTTCCAGGCTTTTGCCGTGCAGTGAGCAAAACGTCTGCTACCCCACCGGGCTTTTTTTGTGCGTGGCACTAAGACCAGCTTGGCCCCCAGTGAACGCAATGTTATTTTCGGAGTGTACCAATGGAACTGCCGTTTTAAATAGTCTGGTCCTGTACCTTGGAGCGCTTTAAAAACCAAAAAAAGGGCCTTAAAACGCACTCGACTCCTTACCGGAAGCCAGTGCAATTTTTTTATTTCCTTGGATATAGGGGAAAACCTCGACGTGCCAGTAAGCAGTCTAGCCGCTGCATTCTGCAGTAGTTGGAGTTTGTTCAGGAATCTTTGTTGAACATTTAAATAAAGACTGTTACAGTAGTCCAGCCTCGCCATTACAAGAGCTGTGACCACTGTTTGCCGGCTACCCGGAGGCAAGAACGGCAGTATTTTCCTGAGCATTCTCATCACATAAACTGTTTTTGATGCCACTGAATTTACTTGGTGACCAAAGGTGAGACTCTCATCCACTATTACTCCCAGGTTTTTGACATTTTTTGAGGGCATAGGGAGAGTACCCATCGAGTCCGGCCACCAGTTCGGTGTCCAAAAGTTAGTGTCATTGCCAAACAGTATGACCTCGGTTTTACCCGTATTAAGTTTTAGGCAATTCTCTGCCATCCAACTTCCAACTGATATAATGCAGTCTTGAAAGCGTTCTTCCATTCTCACCTCCTTGCCTGGTAGCAGAGATACCACAATTTGGGTATCATCCGCATACGAGGTGAGGCTGAATCCAAATGCGCTAATAATGGCGGCCAGATAAGCAACATACACATTAAAAAGCGTTGGACTGAGAGAGGAACCCCACAGGGCAGTGCAAAGGGTTTAGACTGGTAATCTCCCAGAGTAACAATTTGTCCTCTATCAGAAAGAAAAGATCTTAAAAGATCCCAGGCTTTCCCATGGATTCCGCATGCCTTTAGACGGTCCATCAAGATGTCATGATGGACCGCATCGAAGGCGGCGGACAGATCTAATAAAATCAGAGCTGCCCTGCCACCCCGATCAACGTCTTCCCTGATCTCCTCTGTGGCTTTAATGAGCGCGGACTCGGTACTATGTCCCTCTCTAAAGCCATATTGAGAGGGATCCAAAGCTTGTGTCTCAGCTAGGAAGGTACTTAATTGTCTATTCATGATTTTTTCAATCAATTTTGCTGGGAGTGGAAGCCTAGAAATAGGGCGAAAATTATTTGGATCTTTAGGGTCCAAGCTGTTTTTTTTTTAGAAGGGGCAGTATAGAGGGCAATTTCCAACGTATGGGAAACTGCCCTGTTACAAACATACCATTGAAAATAGATGATAGTGATGACGCAATCGGAGCCGGGACCAGTTTAACCACTGCGACCGGACAAGGGTCATAGGGCGACCCTGAATTGGCTGCCCTAAGGCGCTCTTGAATATCATCAGGGGACACCGGCGAGAAATTCTCAAAGGTGGAGATTGGAGCCCTCGCAAACTTGGATTCCTCCCTAACCACATTCATCCCGCCAGTGCTTGACCCACTGAAGGCCAAAAAGATGGACTCCACTTTGGTAGAAAAAAAATGGGCAATTTCTTCGCATAGTTCCTGACTTGGCTGGACTATGACTGGACTTGGAGAGGCCAGGATAGAAACAGTTCTAAACAACTCTTTTACTGAATTCTTCGTTGCATCAATACGAGTTGCATAAAACTTTTGTTTAGCAGAAAAAAAAGTTGTTTATAATTCTGCAGGCTGAGTTTATACAGCTTTTTCTCTGTTTCTTTATAGCCTTTCCTCCAGCTCTGCTCAAGCCGTTTACAAATGAGTTTTTGATTTCTCAAATCCTCTGTGAACCATGGAGCGGAGGGTTGTGATCTTTTGGGGCGGAGGGTTTTTACTGTGGCTATTATGTCACATGACTCTATGTAAAGCCTTGCAAAGCCTCACCGTACAGCTTCATCAGAATCAACGAAGCATGATGCAACCTGATGGTGGACCTCACACAATGGTCCTCGCAGCTCCTCAAAACCTACAGTGGATAGTGTGAAGTCTCACAAAGTGAAGCAGCACAGACCACGCACCAGGATTTAAGGTAGTTTGTTCAACGGGACTAACTGGGTCCCTGTGGGTGGCCTGCGCTCCATTGTAGTCAGCCTGAATTTGTGATTTTGTTGCGGTCCGGCATGAAAAGGTATCCATGGTTGGTGTTTCATGCTTTTACATACTATAATTACTTTAATCTTTAAAATTGCATATTTCTGGTTTTCCTGATTGGATTTTTGTTGTTTTGGTCTTGAAGAATTTATGAAATTCTACTCTATTTTTCTAAATGGGTTTGGGATTTTTTTTGAGTTTGTTTCCACTTATTTGCTGTTTGAAGTGCTGCATAAATACTTTACACATTGACACTGAGGGCCTGCTAACGATGGCCATCGTCCTGAGTAAGAGGACCACCCACCTACAAAGGCAGCGGTCCCACAAATGTAATTACGATGCGACCGCCACCACGGCGGTCGCATCTGCTATATTTAACATTGCGGCGAGTGCTGCTAAGTTCAGCACCCGCCCCAATGCTAAAAATGCACCTTTGATATTTCCCTGCACTATGTGGCAGGCACCATGCGGTGACTGCCACATGGTGCAGGGAAATGTAGGGGGGCACCATAGGTGACCCCCAGTGCTCTAGCCCCAGGCCCAGGGATTAAGGGGGGCCCGCTACAGGCCCCCAAATTCGTTTCCGCCTGCAGTTTTGGGGACAGGGTTATCAGCGCGAAACGACCGGCGGAAAAGGGATGTCATAATACCGACGGCGGTACCTGATGGGCACCGCCACCATGCTGTGCAAAGCGGCTGCTCCGACAGGCAGTCAGAAAATGACCGCCTGTTGGAATAGTGGCGGCGGTCTTACCGTCGGCCACGTTTTTGCCCGCCATAGTAATCTGGCAGGTGGAAAACCGCAGTTCGATGGTGGAGGGCCTGCCACCAACAGGCTCTCCGTAGCAGACCTTCCGCCATCGTAATCAGGCCCTAAGTTAAGCCTGACTGCTTTTATGCCAAGCTACCAGAGGGTTAAGCACAGGTTAATTTACGGTTTGCTTGTGTTTCACCCTACAAGAATTGTGTTGCTGCTTGAGAAGGGTTTCACCACACTCAACCAGTAACCCAATTTCTTACAGGAAAGAATACACAACCCACAACAGGACAGCCATTCACAGTCATGTGATCCTTCACACATCAGGTTTAGGCAAAACAATGACAACTTTCTAAAAGTGGCATTTTTAGAATAGTAACAATGTATTTAGCACTAAAAATGGTTTAAAATTACAATTCATTTGAGTTTAAACAGCATATGTCTATCTGGCCCCATTGTGAATATATCACTTAATAAGTGTAATAAGGTAGACCAGCGTCACAACAGTGAACAACAACTTTATGAGTTTTTTACTGCAAGGACATGTAAAATTATTTAAATACCATGCACCCTTCACTACCAGCCTTTAAGGACCACCTTATGGGTGACATAAGTATGAAAAAGGAAGTTTTAGGCTTGGCAAAAGGTTTATTTTGCCAGGCCGAGATGGCAGTTTACACCTCCACTACAGGCTAAAGTGGCAGGCCTGAGACATGTTTTAAAGGGGTACTTTAGTTGGTGGCAAAATGAGAGCTGTAGCTCACTAGCAGCTTTAATTTACAAGATCTGGGTACATGTAGTACCATTTACTTAGGACTTACAAGTGTATTAAATGTAGTAAAAAGGTGTAGGCCAATTTTATCACAAGCACAAGCACATTACTACTGATTAGCAGGCACAGAGACCTAAAAGGCAACAAAAACGGTTTCAGCAAACGAAGGCAAAAATCTGAGGTGACCCTGCAGAAAGGGCCAGACCCAGCAATAATCATAATAGAAGACTCCTTGTGAAGACAAGCATTTGCAATGCAATAGGTCTCGCATTTACGCGAGTTTAAGCTATTGGCATTGTAAATGAAAGTGCCTTTTATTTATGTTTTAAAAACGAAAACAAAAATAAAAGGCATTGCCATTTGCAATGTCAATAGCTCAAACTCGCGTAAATGCGAGACCTATTGCATTGCAAATGCTTGTTCTTAAGGGTTTTTACAGTCATGTTCAGAAATGGATCAGCGTGCTGCCTGCAGAATAAAGACGTAAACATATGGCCCGTCAGGCACGCGTTTCAAAGTTAATGTTTAATTATTGCCGGATCTGAGCACATGGTAGTAGGTAACTGTGCCTTCAAGGGATTTTGTTCAACAAACTCAGTTTAAATGGTTTAAACAATTAGTTATTTGTCAAGTCCCTTTTGGTGACTGACTATTGATCAATCTGAATATAAATGCATCACTTCAAAGTACAATGAATCTGTAAAAAAAGAAAAGAAGAAAATGGAAAACAATATCGCAACACAGGAGTGTACTTTTTAACCTGTAAACAAATTTAATATAGACAAATCATGAAGGGGTACATAAGGTTTACAACAAAACACTATGATTTAGGGTATTGATGTTATGCACAAACTAGACCTTCAAATCATAAGTGCGAACACCTATTCCAAATAGTAAACAATAGGATTCGGATCGATATATAACAAAAGACAAATCCTAAACATGAAACAAATTACTAAGGAAATAGATGAGTACTAAAACATGCCGTCTGTTTTGAACAATACGCGTCTTGAGGCCACGCGATCTTCGCTTAGTTCTGGATCGTGAAGCTGGCACTAACAGAATTCCTTGGAAATTGATTATTATAAGCAGTGGCAGCAATATCACATCAAGATTGCGCCTGCACAATAAAGGATTGTGCTGATCTTTACTTCAGCCTATTGAACAGGCTCCTCCAGTGTCAGTGACCTGGAATTGTTTTTAAGTTGTTGTCTTCCATTTGGTACACATTCAGCATCTAACCATACATAAGGGACTATTTTGACATTACATTCTTTGTCCTGAAGATGGTCTGATGGACAGATTTGCCAAAAAAGACCGAAACGTCAATATACTCATCTTTTTCCTTAGTAATTTGTTTCATGTTTAGGATTTGTCTTTTGTTATATATCGATCCGAATCCTATATAAACAGACAGAAACTGGTCTATGAAGCCAGCACTCGACCTCCTAATACCCCCCAGAATATGCCATCATTTGTCTTGACCGAGAGTGGTATCTAAGTGAAGGGGCTACAGGTATCCACAGAATTTTAATACACTGCAAACACTTGGAGATATGTTTCCTCTTTCAAATGTATAACAGCCCACAATATTTTATTATTTATCATTCTCCTAACTAAAATGTCCTTCATTGAACACCTAAGAGAAATCGTACCAGAAAGATACAGTCCAGCTCTTAAAGCAACCTTTTTGGGCATCCATTCTTCATTTTGGAGACCTGATTAGTGTAACTTTTTGGGCAACCAACCTTCATTTTGGAGACCTGATTAATATAACTTATTTCTATTTCTGCTTAACAATGACCTCAAACTATTTTGTTCTATACACACGCTATTCCTACAAAATATTGAGTCATAAATATCGAGTGACACTAATATTCAGTTTTTAATATCGTGTCACAGAAATATTGTGATGCATGAATATCGCTGACAAAATTTTTGATTTTTTTAGGTAAGCAATATTGTTTTTAAGAATATCCTTTGTTGTTAATATTGTTTACAATAAAATCTTAGTAAAAAATATCGTTTTATAATTATCTTTATGTGTTTTAAATAATATTGTAATTGCATGTGATATATACTGTTTGTATAATTGTTGTTAATGTTTTTTATTTAGTTTGTAATTTTAAGTTGTTTATAATAGTAATTAAATTTTTTATAGTAATTTATAGTGTTGTAGCAGGTTGCGAGGATTATAGGTGTACAGAGGGGGAAGTAAATTAAGTATAATTAATTAATAATTATTTTTCATTAATTGAAAATTAATTATGTAAATTGTGTAAAAAAGTTTTTTAAGGTTATGTTTCAGGTGTAGGTTGTTGGGTTTGTAGGGGTATAGGATGGGTAGTTAAGTAGTACTTTATTAATTATTATTAATTAATTAATTGATAATTAATTATGTAAATTATGTAATGATTATGTTTTTCAGTTATGTTTTAAGAGTGGGTTGTTGGGTTTGTAGGGGAATAGGGTCAGTAGTTAATTAAGTAGTAATTTTCTAATTACTAATTTAACTATTTAATTGATTATAATTATGTAAATTGTGTAAATATCATTTTTTAAGTGTGGATTGTTGTGTTTGTAGAGGTATAAGGTGAGAAGTTAATTAAGTAATAATTGATTAATTAATAATTAATTCTTTAATTGATAATTAATTATGTAAATAGTGTAATTATTATATTTTTAAGGTATATTATATGTGCGGGTTGTTGGGTTTGTAGTGGTATAGGGTGGGAAGTTATTTAAGTAAATATAACATTAAAATTAATAAATAACTTTAATTAAAATGTGTAATTTATTTATAAATGCAATGTGCTTTAGAATCTAATTCCACCTTAATTCACGTTTCCCCTAGTCGGCATCTCAAATTCGAATTCAATTCAGTCCACATAATGGTTTCAAAAACAGCTTCTGGTAGAACAGATAATTATTATAGCGTGATAGAAAATATATGGTGTCAAAGGAGACTCTAGTACTACAAAATAAACATAGACAACAAAACACGTCTTTGAAGCTAAAATACCTTTCTTCAGAATGGAAATCAAGACTAACCTCAAAGCATGTCTTGATGTCTCAAAAACTAAAGAAAATGTTATCAAATTATTCCAGTTTTTCTTGCGACTGCAGAGACCATCTTACCAAAAAAGGCCATGTCCCACAAATCTGCAGATAAATGGTCCTCTTTCAGATAACTCAAGCTCAACTGGCACAATTCTCTCAGCACTCAGACCATCTTCTAAATTAGCTAACCCTGTAGTAGCAATAATTGCAGGGGCAGCTCCTCTGTAATGGCGGAGGAGCGTCACCCCACAGAAAAATACAATCATATTAAAACAAAAATTTCATTTTATTTTTTCTGTGACAGGCTTTGACTGATGGTGTGCACGTGCAGGGTGGGGCTGGACCATGACACGCAGGAGAGGTTGGCACTTAGAGGTGCGCACGTAAGTTTTGCAGGCCGTCTTAGGCCAGCCAAACAGACATGCGCACTGCTATTTCTGCAACCCCGTTGTGTTCACATTCTCCACAGCAGTGTCTGAACAGCAGACCAAGCCGCTCAGACCAATCCTGGTGCTGTTCTCATAGCATAAGACCAGCATCTGGATTGGCAGGGGGAGCCTGTGCCTTCCCAGAGACTGCTGGGGGTGAAGTACAGAGGCAGCCGTCGGGGCAGCGAGAAGCAAGTTTTTTTTGTCTATATTACTTTTACCCTCAAATCCCTCTGTGTTTCCACCAACACCCCCCCTATTTTCGTTGTGAAAGAAATAAGCTTGTCCATCATCCCCTACTTGACGAATGTAATCAATTTCTGCTTGAGTCAGGGCATAGTCCCTGACTGCCTCAAAACTAGGCCTAGGAGAAATGTATGATTTTTTGGGTGGGAAATTTAGTCAAATTTAGCAAAATTATGTGTCACTACATTTTGGGGGTCATTATGATGTCGGGCGGAATCACTTTCGCCAGACACCGCATTGGTCATGGGTCCGACCGACATCCGTTCGGTGGTCCCGACCGCCCCATAGGGATGCGACTGAACACTGTTTGGGCGCTGTTAGACCTGGCATCCTTGGCGTGGGTCTCCCTTCCATTTTTTGATGATGCCTCCAATGTTATTGATCTGTTTTTGCTGGTTTAGATGCTTTGGGCACTGTGCCACTGCTATTCAGTGCCACAGTGCAAGTGCTCCCTATTGTAAATTGATGTATGTATTAGTGACTCCATGATTGGATGATTGGTTTACTTGTCAGTGCGCCCAGGGCTTGTAAATCCAATGCTGCTGGTGGGCTTGCAGCACTGGTTGTGCCACCCACAGAAGCAGCTTGTAAAATGTGTCTCAGGCCTGCCATGCATTCTTTTTGCATACCGTGAGGTGCCACAGAAGTCTCTAGGGTTCAGCCTCTTTGAGCTCCTGTATGGTCACCCAGTGAGAGGAACTCTGAGTTTGGTCAAGGAAGGCTGGGAGCAATCTCCCAGGAAACCTCCCCAGGATGTATATAGCTACATGCTGGCCTTCAGGAACCAAACTAGGCGTTTCAGGCAACTTGCTGAGGCAAATCTGGAAGCCAGCCAGGAGGAAATGAAGCGGTGGTACGACCAGAATGCCACTCTGGTGGAGCTTCAACCTGGTCAGAAAGTGTGGGTCATGGCCCCAGTGGAGCCCTTTGCGCTCCAGGATAAGTGGACCTGACCCTTTGAGGTGGTAGAGCGCAAGAGTCCTGTTACCTACTTGGTGGACATGCGGTCTCCCAGGAACCCCTTGCGGGTCCTGCACGTCAACCGCCTGAAGCCCCACTTGGAGAGGTCCCAAGTGGGCATGCTCTTAGCTACAGATGCTGGGATGGAGGAGGAGACCGAGCCTCTTCCTGACCTCCTGTCAGCCCAAGAGCAAGATGGCTCAGTGGAGGGTGTGAACCTCTCTACCTCCCTGACACCTGAGCAGCAAGGTGACTGTCGCCAACTGTTGGGGCAGTTTCCTGACCTGTTCTCCCTGGTTCCTAGTGTCACTGACTGGTGCGTCCATGATGTGGACACTGGGGACAGTCTTCCTGTCAAGCACAAGGCTTACAGGGTGACTGACAGGGTGAGAGCTTGCATCAAGGAGGAGGTCTCCAAGATGTTTGCATTGGGGTAATTGAGTCCTCTCACAGCCCTTGGGCCAGCCCAGTGGTCTTGGTCCCAAAGGCTGCTGCGCCTGGTGCCACACCCGATCTCCGGTTCTGTGTGGACTACCGAGGACTCAATTCCGCCACCAGGACTGACGCACACCCCATCCCCAGAGCTGATGAGCTCATAGATCGGTTAGGGGCTGCCCGGTACCTCAGTACGTTTGACCTAACGTCTGGGTACTGGCAGATCGCCTTGACTGATGGGGCAAAGGAAAGGTCAGCATTCTCCACACCAGATGGGCACTACCAATTCCGGGTGATGCCCTTTGGGATGAAGAATGCCCCTGCCACCTTTCAGAGGTTGGTCAACCAGGTGTTGGTTGGACTGGAGGACTTCAGTGCCGCCTACCTGGATGACATCGCAGTGTTCAGCGCCAGTTGGGAAGAACATCTGCGCCACCTCTGGGAAGTGTTGATGGCTCTGCGGAGGGCAGGCCTCACGATCAAGGCGAGTAAGTGCCAGATCGGGCAGGGTTCCGTGGTGTACTTGGGACACCAGGTTAGGACCGGCCAGGTGGCGCCCCTACAGCCCAAGATAGATACCATTCTGGCTTGGGAGCCCCCCAAGACCCAGACAGCGGTGAGAGCCTTCCTAGGACTCACCGGGTATTACAGGAGATTTGTCAAGGGGTATGGCAGCATGGTTGCACCCTTGACAGAGCTGACTTCCAGGAAGCAGCCCAAGAGAGTGATTTGGACTGACACCTGTCAACAAGCTTTTGACACCTTGAAGACAGCCATGTGCACGGCGCCCTTGCTCCTGGCCCCCAACTTCTCCAAAGAGTTTATCGTTAAGGCAGACGCTTCAGAGCATGGTGTGGGGGCTGTTTTGTCACAGATGAATGAGGAGGGCCTAGACCAACCTGTAGCCTTCCTTAGCAGGAGGTTACTTCCACGGGAACAGAGGTGGAGTGCTATTGAGCGTGAGGCATTTGCTGTGGTCTGGGCACTGAAGAAGCTGAGACTATACCTGTTTGGGACTCACTTCCGGGTTCAGACCAACCACAGGCCCCTCAGATGGTTAATGCAGATGAGGGGTGAGAATCCAAAGCTGTTGAGGTGGTCCATTTCCCTACAGGGGATGGACTTCACGGTGGAACACCGTCCTGGTACGGAACACGCCAATGCTGATGGTCTGTCCAGATTTTTCCGTCTTAGTGAAGAGGACTCCCTAGAGGTAGGGTAGTTCTCCCCACCTTTCAGCTGGAGGGGACACGTGTTAGACCTGGCATCCTTGGCGTGGGTCTCCCTTCCATTTTTTGATGATGCCTCCAATGTTATTGATCTGTTTTTGCTGGTTTAGATGCTTTGGGCACTGTGCCACTGCTATTCAGTGCCACAGTGCAAGTGCTCCCTATTGTAAATTGATGTATGTATTAGTGACTCCATGATTGGATGATTGGTTTACTTGTCAGTCCCTAGTACAGTGCACTGAGTGTGCCCAGGGCTTGTAAATCCAATGCTGCTGGTGGGCTTGCAGCACTGGTTGTGCCACCCACGGAAGCAGCTTGTAAAATGTGTCTCAGGCCGGCCATTGCAGAGCCTGTGTGCAGCCTAGGGCTGCCATGTCGACTTGGTGAGTACACCCACTTACCAAGCCCTAAACCTTCCCTTTACTGCATGTTGGTCACCCCTAAAGTAGGCCCTAGGGCAGGGTGCATTGTAAGTATAAGGTAGGACATGACCTGGTGTGTGTGGCATGTCCTAATAGTGAATTACAGCCATTTTCGTTTTTCACTATTGCAAGGCTACCTGCTCCCCATAGGCCAGAATGGACAGTTTGATTATTACACCTTATAATCCTAACTGACCCAGGGAACATGGTAGAAAAACGAATTTAGTATGCCTGAACTCAGGATGATAAAATACATCTTTTAGTGAAGTTGGTTTTAACATTCTGTGTTTGAAAATACCACTTTTAGAAAGTAGGTATTTTCTTGCCTAACTATCCAAGCCTGCCTCTGCTAGGTTGTGTATTCCTTGTCTGGAGTTTGAGTGACAGGGGCTGGGGGTGGCTACAGGAGACAGGGTGAGTCAGCACAGGGCTGAATAGAGAGATCTGCATCCAGAGTGGAGGGAGGAGTTGCACCTGGGTCTGAATAGGGCTGTGTCTGCCTTCCACAATGCTGGCTCCACCTCCTGCCGGGCGGCTGAGCACTCTGCCCCACATTCTGAAAGGAAAGAAGGAGTCCTGTAAACAAAGTGCTCCAGGACTGACCAGAACTGGTTTTGGACTAGGCAAAGGCCTCTCTGCCTTCAGAGAACAAAGAGAAAAGGTGTATAAAAAGGGGACCCAGACCCCTAGGAAATTAGATCACTTTTGGGAAACAAGAAGAAACCTTTGCTGAGGAGTGGAACCAAGAAGAAACTGAGGAGAAGACTATCCCTAAGCTGAGAGGGATCTGCCTGCAGTGGTTGCCTGACTGCCAAAGAAAGGAGAAGGGAACTTTGTGTGTACTTTCATCAACTTGTGAAGGATCTCCAAGGGCTTGATTTTAGAGCTTGCCTCCTGCTGAAGTCTCAGGGACAACAGACTTCACCCAACAGCTCCCCCTGTATTCCCTTGCTGGGAATTTGGACCTTCTGACATACTTTCGTGTCTCTGGGAGCTGGAAGCGCGACTCAACACGAAGAAGCGTGTCGCCGCAGCCGCTGAGTCTCGCATCGCCGGAGAAGAGTGTCGACGTCGCATCAGACGCCGGCGCATCCCCGAAGAAGCGCGCCGCATCCTTCGAAGCGCCTCGCAGCACCGGAGATGAGTGTCGCCGTTGCATCAGACGCCGTCCCATCCCCGGGGCAGAGCATCGACCTCGCATCAGACGCCGACGCATCGCAACACGAGGCGCGCCCCGCATCCCCGGAGAAGATCGTCGACCTCGCATCAGACGCCGTCGCATCGCCAGGGAAGTGTGTCACAGGGCCTGTCGCGGCTCCAAAGACTCATCGCAATCGCCGCACGGCCGTCGGGCGTGCACGCATCACCTCTTCGTTGTCGCAACCTCAAGAAGATGCCACTTTGTTTCTTTTGCACCAGATCTTCAACGCATCACCATCCTTGCGTGTAAGGGACTACCGCATCACCTTCCCTGCAACACTTTTCGTTGCCCTGCGTTACGCATCTTAAGGTACATTGAACTCAAAGTGTCGCATTTTCATTTAAAGAGACTCAAGCTAATTCTACCATCTTTAAAGTACAGTATTGTGGATTATTTTTGTCTTTTATGGTCTTGTGGTAAATCTATATAAAAGATACTTATTTTTATAATACAACCTGTGTGGTGTCTATTTGTAGTGTTGTCACTGGATTACTGTATGTGTTCACAAATGCTTTACACACTGCCTCTGAACTAAACCTGTCTGCTCGTGCCAAGCTACCAAGGGGGTGAGCAGGGGTTATTTCAGGAGTGTACCCCCTTACCCTGACTAGAAGCAAGGGTCCCTATTTGGACAAAGGTACCTACCTCTGCCAACTAGAGACCCCCCAGTTCTAACATTGGTGGTCCGCGGT
Source organism: Calotriton arnoldi (assembly GCA_963921515.1). NCBI lineage: Eukaryota > Metazoa > Chordata > Amphibia > Caudata > Salamandridae > Calotriton > Calotriton arnoldi. The sequence goes on from CAWUFW010004214.1 coordinate 1,316,091, forward strand.
GGGGATTCTGGACTTGCATTTGTGACTCATGTACAGTGATTGGTGAACACTACTTAGTGAGTGCAGACCATAACGCAACCACATACTTTTGGTAGATATTCTTTTCTGGGACTTTCTATTTTTGCTAAAAACTGCCAAGTTTAATCACCATGGATACAGCAGCATCCATAGTATCTGTTGATAATGATTGGGAGGAGGAGAAACTGGAATGCTACACCGTTAACCAGCTCAAGCACTTCTGCAGGAAGTTCAAAGTTTCTATGACCGGAATCACCAAGAAGGATGATTTCCAAAAGGCGCTGAGGGCCTGGGTTGAAGCAAGGAATACCCCTGAGAATGAGGAGGGGGCTGAGAATGCAGATGAGCAGCTGGATGGGCCAGTGGGTCCAGGGGAGAGGAGAGCATCTTTCCCCATAGGTAGCAGTGTTTCTGCCCGAGGTCTGTCCCCAGAAGAACTGGAGGACAGAGAAAAGAGTAGGATGCATGAGATGGAGCTGACCAAGCTCAAGTTCAAGGGGCAGTTGGAATTTGAATTGCAATCTAGAAAGTTGGCCTTAGAAGAGAAAAGAATGGATCATGAGCATGAAAAAAGTTTGAGGGAGATGGAGTTTAGAGCCAAGAAGTTAGAGATTACTCCCTCTGGTGGCAGCACACCGTCAGTGCCTGTTGAGGCTAGGGTGTATATTCCTAAGGATGTGGTTAAGGAGTTTTTTAATAATGATGATATTGGGCAATGGTTCAAGGCCTATGAGGTAGCCATGACTTCCCACCGGGTCCCTGAGAAGGATTGGGGAGCGGGGTTGAGGGGTCGGTTCCTTAGTGAGGGGCGGGATACTTTGTTGGACTTGCCCTCTGAAGTATATAATTCCTACAGCCACATGAAGAATTGCATTGATGACCAGGTATGGGTTAACTCCTGAACTCTATAGGCAGAGGTTCAGGAACTGTAAGAAGATTGAAGGCAGTACCTGGGTTGAATATGTGACCTTTTTTTGCAGAGCCTTGGATGGTTGGGTAAAGGGTAGCAAAGCAAATGATTTTCAGGCGATCTTTGATTTGATTGCATGGAAGCACTTGTCCAGTAATTGTTTTCCTGAGCTACGCCAGCACCTGATTGACAGTAGGCTGACTAACCCTAGGCAGCTTGCTGAGGAGGCGGACCGCTGGGTGAGCACCCGAGTCCACAAGGGTCACGTGGGAGACTCCGCCAAGGGTGGGCAGGGTCCCCAGCAGAAGAGTGGGGGGGACAAGGGTAAACAGAGGAAGTTCCAGAGAGGGCCCCAAAGTAAACCCCAAGGGAACTAAGGGAAAGGTTCCCAGCCTCCCCCTGAGAATAAGCACAGGGCCCCGACAGGTCCACCTGTTCATAGGGGACCCCTGGTGTGATACAAGTGTGGCACCCTAGGCCACAAGGCCAATGATCCCCGTTGCCCTTTGTTTGGAAAGCCATCACCACCTGATGCAGTCCCCCGGCAGTTGGCTAGTGTAGCCCTGGGGGAGGAGATGGGTGCCCAAGGTGGGCGGGATCCAGTAGTATTGTCCCTTGTCTCATTAGGGGACTCTGAGATGGTCCATAGGACCCAACTGCCTGAGAACACTAAGAAGTACAGGCAGTGGGTGACCATTAATGGCCATAGGGTGGAGGCTCTGAGAGACACAGGAGCCAGTGTGACAGCTGTCAAGTGTCACCTGGTGTCTAAAGAGCAGGTGGTCCCTGATGCATTCTACCCAGTTGTTGCCGCTGACAACACAGAGAGCCACTGCAAGGTGGCTCAGGTTCCCTTTGAGTGGGGGGAGTCTCTGGTACTCTTCAAGTAGCTGTGAGGCCAGCCATGCCTGTTGACTGTTTGTTAGGGAACGATTTGGAGAGCTCCCCTTGGGCTAAGGTGGAGCGGAGTGCTCATTTGGAGATGTTGGGCTTGCCTGATTGGGCGTGTGTGACCACCCGGTCCATGGCAGCCAGAGGTGTTCAAGAGGACCTGGAGCCTGAGAGGGAGGCCCAGGTGCCTGCCGGAGAGAGAAGAGGCAGGGGGCACGGGAAACCGGCCCCGAAGTTCCCACGGTCCAGGAGGAGGCAGACCCTGAGGGGGATGCCCTGGAGCCTACAGGGGAACAGGTAGCTGAACTGGGGGACCTGCCTGAACTGACCCATTGGCAGCAAGATGGAGGACACTCCAGGGAGGAGTTCTGCGAAGAGCAGAACAAGTGCCCTTCTCTCGTGGGTCTGAGGCAACAGGCCACATACCAGGCAGCAGGTGATCAGTCTGGATCACATTGGATCTACTGAGAAAATGGTCTCCTGTATAGCGAGCCTAAGGTTGCTGAGCCTGGGTCAGCCCATGTGCTGGTGGTACCCCAGTGCTTCAGAGCCTTCCTACTGGGTTTGGCTCATGATGTACCTTTAGCTGGACATCTGGGGCAGGACAAAACCTTTGAAAGGCTTGTCACCCATTTATTTTGGCCCCAGATGCGCAGGAGTGCCGCCACTCACTGCAGGACCTGTCAGACTTGGCAGGCAAGTGGAAAGAGTGGGAGGAAGCAGAAGGCTCCTCTCCAGCCATTCCCTGTAGTCAGCACCCCCTTTGAACGGGTGGGTATTGACATTGTGGGGCCACTAGACCCCAAGACAGCCATGGGCAACAGGTTCATCCTGGTCTTGGTGGACCATGCCACCCGGTACCCTGAAGCCATTCCTCTGAGGACAGTGACGGCCCCCGTGGTGGGACGGGCACTGATGGGAATTTTCTCCCATGTGGGGTTCCCTCAAGAGGTGGTGTCTGACAGAGTTACTAACTTTATATCCAAGTATATGAAGTCCCTGTGGCAGGAGTGCGGTGTAACGTACAAGTTCACCACTCCTTACCACCCCCAAGGAAATGGGTTGGTTGAGAGATTCAACCGGACCCTGAAGGGCATGATTATGGGTCTGGAAGAACCCATGAGGCGTAAGTGGGACGTCCTCTTGCCATGCCTTCTTTTTGCATACCGTGAGGTGCCACAGAAGTCTCTAGGGTTCAGCCCCTTTGAGCTCCTGTATGGTCACCGAGTGAGAGGACCCTTGAGTTTGGTCAAGGAAGGCTGGGAGCAATCTCCCAGGAAACCTCCCCAGGATGTATATAGCTACATGCTGGCCTTCAGGAACCAAACTAGGCGTTTCAGGCAACTTGCTGAGGCAAATCTGGAAGCCAGCCAGGAGGAAATGAAGCGGTGGTACGACCAGAATGCCACTCTGGTGGAGCTTCAACCTGGTCAGAAAGTGTGGGTCATGGCCCCAGTGGAGCCCTGTGCGCTCCAGGATAAGTGGACCGGACCCTTTGAGGTGGTGGAGCGCAAGAGTCCTGTTACCTACTTGGTGGACATGCGGTCTCCCAGGAACCCCTTGCGGGTCCTGCACGTCAACTGCCTGAAGCCCCACTTGGAGAGGTCCCAAGTGGGCATGCTCTTAGCTACAGATGCTGGGATGGAGGAGGAGACCGAGCCTCTTCCTGACCTCCTGTCAGCCCAAGAGCAAGATGGATCAGTGGAGGGTGTGAACCTCTCTACCTCCCTGACACCTGAGCAGCAAGGTGACTGTCGCCAACTGTTGGGGCAGTTTCCTGACCTGTTCTCCCTGGTTCCTAGTGTCACTGACTGGTGCGTCCATGATGTGGACACTGGGGACAGTCTTCCTGTCAAGCACAAGGCTTACAGGGTGACTGACAGGGTGAGAGCTTGCATCAAGGAGGAGGTCTCCAAGATGTTTGCATTGGGGGTAATTGAGTCCTCTCACAGCCCTTGGGCCAGCCCAGTGGTCTTGGTCCCAAAGGCTGCCGCGCCTGGTGCCACACCCGAACTCCGGTTCTGTGTGGACTACCGAGGACTCAATTCCATCACCAGGACTGACGCACACCCCATCCCCAGAGCTGATGAGCTCATAGATCGGTTAGGGGCTGCCCGGTACCTCAGTACGTTTGACCTAACATCTGGGTACTGGCAGATCGCCTTGACTGATGGGGCAAAGGAGAGGTCAGCATTCTCCACACCAGATGGGCACTACCAATTCCGGGTGATGCCCTTTGGGATGAAGAATGCCCCTGCCACCTTTCAGAGGTTGGTCAACCAGGTGTTGGTTGGACTGGAGGACTTCAGTGCCTCCTACCTGGATGACATCGCAGTGTTCAGCGCCAGTTGGGAAGAACATTTGCGCCACCTCTGGGAAGTGTTGATGGCTCTGCGGAGGGCAGGCCTCACGATCAAGGCGAGTAAGTGCCAGATCGGGCAGGGTTCCGTGGTGTACTTGGGACACCAGGTTGGGAGCGGCCTGGTGGTGCCCCTACAGCCCAAGATAGATACCATTCTGGCTTGGGAGCCCCCCAAGACCCAGACAGCGGTGAGAACCTTCCTAGGACTCACCGGGTATTACAGGAGATTTGTCAAGGGGTATGGCAGCATGGTTGCACCCTTGACAGAGCTGACTTCCAGGAAGCAGCCCAAGAGAGTGATTTGGACTGACACCTGTCAACAAGCTTTTGACACCTTGAACACAGCCATGTGCACGGCGCCCGTGCTCCTGGCCCCCAACTTCTCCAAAAAGTTTATCGTTCAGACAGACGCTTCAGAGCATGGTGTGGGGGCTGTTTTGTCACAGATGAATGAGGAGGGCCTAGACCAACCTGTAGCCTTCCTTAGCAGGAGGTTACTTCCACGGGAACAGAGGTGGAGTGCTATTGAGCATAAGGCATTTGCTGTGGTCTGGGCACTGAAGCTGAGACCATACTTGTTTGGGACTCACTTCCGGGTTCAGACCAACCACAGGCCCCTCAGATGGTTAATGCAGATAAGGGGTGAGAATCCAAAGCTGTTGAGGTGGTCCATTTCCCTACAGGGGATGGACTTCACGGTGGAACACCGCCCTGGTACGAAACACGCCAATGCTGATGGTCTGTCCAGATTTTTCCGTCTTAGTGAAGAGGACTCCCTAGAGGTAGGGTAGTTCTCCCCACCTTTCAGCTGGAGGGGACACGTGTTAGACCTGGCATCCTAGGCGTGGGTCTCCCTTCCATTTTTTGATGATGCCTCCAATGTTATTGATCTGTTTTTGCTGGTTTAGATGCTTTGGGCACTGTGCCACTGCTATTCAGTGCCACAGTGTATGTGCTCCCTATTGTAAATTGATGTATGTATTAGTGACTCCATGATTGGATGATTGGTTTACTTGTCAGTCCCTAGTACAGTGCACTGAGTGTGCCCAGGGCTTGTAAATCCAATGCTGCTGGTGGGCTTGCAGCACTGGTTGTGCCACCCACAGAAGCAGCTTGTAAAATGTGTCTCAGGCCTGCCATTGCAGAGCCTGTGTGCAGCCTAGGGCTGCCATGTCGACTTGGTGAGTACACCCACTTACCAGGCCCTAAACCTTCCCTTTACTGCATGTTGGTCACCCCTAAAGTAGGCCCTAGGGCAGGGTGCATTGTAAGTATAAGGTAGGACATGCCCTAGTGTGTGTGGCATGTCCTAATAGTGAATTACAGCCATTTTCGTTTTTTACTATTGCAAGGCTACCTGCTCCCCATAGGCCACAATGGGCAGTTTGATTATTACACCTTATAATCCTAACTGACCCAGGGAACATGGTAGAAAAACGAATTTAGTATGCCTGAACTCAGGATGATAAAATACATATTTTAGTGAAGTTGGTTTTAACATTCTGTGTCTGAAAATACCACTTTTAGAAAGTAGGTATTTTCTTGCCTAACTATCCAAGCCTGCCTCTGCTAGGTTGTGTATTCCTTGTCTGGAGTTTGAGTGACAGGGGCTGGGGGTGGCTACAGGAGACAGGGTGAGTCAGCACAGGGCTGAATAGAGAGATCTGCATCCAGAGTGGAGGGAGGAGTTGCACCTGGGTCTGAATAGGGCTGGCCTGCCTTCCACAATGCTGGCTCCACCTCCTGCCGGGCGGCTGAGCACTCTGCCCCACATTCTGAAAGGAAAGAAGGAGTCCTGTAAACAAAGTGCTCCAGGACTGACCAGAACTGGTTTTGGACTAGGCAAAGGCCTCTCTGCCTTCAGAGAACAAAGAGAAAAGGTGTATAAAAGGGGACCCAGACCCCTAGGAAATTAGATCACTTTTGGGAAACAAGAAGAAACCTTTGCTGAGGAGCGGAACCAAGAAGAAACTGAGGAGAAGACTATCCCTAAGCTGAGAGGGATCTGCCTGCAGTGGTTGCCTGACTGCCAAAGAAAGGAGAAGGGAACTTTGTGTGTACTATCATCAACTTGTGAAGGATCTCCAAGGGCTTGATTTTAGAGCTTGCCTCCTGCTGAAGTCTCAGGGACAACAGACTTCACCCACCAGCTCCCCCTGTATTCCCTTGCTGGGAATTTGGACCTTCTGACACACTTGCGTGTCTCTGGGAGCTGGAAGCGCGACTCAACACGAAGAAGTGTTTCGCCGCAGCTGCTGAGTCTCGCATCGCCGGAGAAGAGTGTCGACGTCGCATCAGATGCCGGTGCATCCCCGACGAAGCACGCCGCATCCTTCGAAGCGCCTCGCAGCACCGGAGAAGAGTGTCGCCGTCGCATCAGACGCCGTCGCATCCCCGGGGCAGAGCATCGACCTCGCATCAGACGCCGACGCATCGCAACACGAGGCGCGCCCCGCATCCCCGGAGAAGATCGTCGACCTCGCATCAGACGCCGTCGAATCACCAGGGAAGTGTGTCGCAGGGCCTGTCGCGGCTCCAAAGACTCATCGCAATCGCCGCACGGCCGTCGGGCGTGCACGCATCACCTCTTCATTGTCGCAACCTCAAGAAGACGCAACTTTGTTTTTTTTGCACCAGATCTTCAACGCATCACCGTCCTTGCGTGTAAGGGACTACCGCATCACCTTCCCTGCAACACTTTTCGTTGCCCTGCGTTACGCATCTTAAGGTACATTGAACTCAAAGTGTCTCATTTTCATTTAAAGAGACTCAAGCTAATTCTACCATCTTTAAAGTACAGTATTGTGGATTATTTTTGTCGTTTATGGTCTTGTGGTAAATCTATATAAAAGATACTTATTTTTATAATACAACCTGTGTGGTGTCCATTTGTAGTGTTGTCACTGGATTACTGTATGTGTTCACAAATGCTTTACACACTGCCTCTGAACTAAGCCTGTCTGCTCGTGCCAAGCTAGCAAGGGGGTGAGCAGGGGTTATTTCAGGAGTGTACCCCCTTACCCTGACTAGAAGCAAGGGTCCCTATTTGGACAAAGGTACCTACCTCTGCCAACTAGAGACCCCCAGTTCTAACAGTCGCATTCCTATATTTTACCATGGGAGCATGCATTCCGTAAACCAGCCATATTTCATGCTCCTATGGTAAAATGGGAGGTGCGGTAAATCCCTGCACCCTTTGTGGCACCCTTGTGGCAGGCACCTCGAGGTGCCTGCCACAAGGTGCAGGGATCAACAGGGGGGCACCATAGGTGCCCCCTGAGCCTCTAACCGGAGGCCGTGCACCCAAGAGGACCATGCTGGGGGCCCTAAAGATGCTTTCTGACATGGTTTCAATGTCGGACAGATCGGCATGGAAACCATGTCGGAAAACCGTCAACGTAATCTCAAGGGCAGAAAAGCCAGCCCTTGAGATTACTTGCCGAATTCTGTCTGGCGGACGGGCTCTCCGAGCCAATCAGAAGCCAGTCGGAATAACTGTGCGGATTCAATTCTGACTGTTTCCATCAAAATGAGGCGGTCATAAAGGAAACTGGCCTGCCCATTAAGATGCTGCTCAGAAGGCTCCCACTGTTGTTCAGAGCCTTTTGAGCCGCATCGTGATCTGCCCCTAAATGCCGGCTTTGGCATTTTTCACTATTTCTTTAGTGCAAAATGTGCCCTTGTGACTATTTTTGGCACAAGCACATATTTTATGCTAAAAACTGCGCAAATTGTGTGTGACGCAAACAACAGCTGCACCGTTAAGTTTCTTCCTATGCTCCTGTGAGGGAATTTTTACCTGAATGAAGTCTCAATTACATCACGTGGACTAATGGTGTAACCTTAGGCATTTTGTGTAACAATTATGATGTTTAATGCTGACAATTACACAAGATTATGCTGGTATAAACTAAATTTCACTTTGGCCTAGTCAAACATAGAACTGTCATTTCTCTTCACAAAAAGCCAAATGTGGAACCCTCTGACTTAAACAACTTCTGCCCTGTCTCCCACCTTAACCTTCTTACAAAGTGCTTGAAAGTCATGTAGTAAAGTAAATCAAAAAACATGAGCTAAACATAACATCCAGAATAACCATCAGTTCGCACTGAAGGCTGGCTGCAGCACAAAGATGGCAATGTTACAAGTAGTGGATGATGCATTACACATTCTGGACAATGGTGTATCTTGTCTCCACATACCTTTTGACCTATATGCTACATTTGATACAGTCAACAATACCTCACGTCAAAAAATCCTGGAACTAAGGCAATCAGTGGCACAGTTCTGAAATGGTTTGAGTCATCTCTTGTAAACCTTTCCCAGAGAGTAAAACTGTCAGACTTATTTCTTCAGCCCATTTTTTTCTCACTAAGGAGATACTCAAGGCTCCATCCTCTCCCCGGCACTTTCCAATCTGGAAAAGAAACCCCTCAGATTTCTATTAAATGCATTTAATATTTCTTTTCACCTGTACATAGTCATCAGACAGGAATAGGTGTAGGCCTCCTTGCTGGAGGAATAATGATCTTGCAAAAACCCTTGAGACCACCAATCAAGGGTGGAATTCCATCATCTCAAATTACACCCAAAGAAAATAGATTTCTTTCTGCTCTGTTTTTTGAACAGCACTACACCTTACTATTAGCCCGATCGAATGCATCAAACCATCTCTATTCTAAGCTATCTACTATATGAAGCTCTTCATCTTTGGTCTTCATTCTTGCCAAAAGACTAAGGGCACAATTTATACGTTGGTGGTATGTATACTCCGTCGCAATAGTGATGGAGTATACATACCACCAACATAAAGGTCCACCCAACCAATTTAAACGTGATCGGACCTTCGTTTTGGCTACGGCGGTGAATACTTCATCGCTGCCATAGCTAAATCTCTCTGACGGCCGACAGAGTAAGGGCTGTAAGAGAAATGGCTACATGTCTGCTCACCCAATCAGGATGGGTGGACATGTAGTCATTTTTGCAATGTTCTTCACCACCTGGCAAATCCTGGTGATGAGGGACAGTAAATGCTAAATAATGTTCCCCAGCCATGGGAGATAACACTAAGGGTAGTATTACTTTTCTTATTTAAAAAAAAATAATCCTGTTTTGGGATTTTCTTTTTGAAAATGTAAAAAAAAGAAATACTGTTTGGTGCAGGGTTACATGCTGATGCAGCCCTGCTTTAAACAGTGGATTGCATTGACAGGAATCGCTGTGCCGGCGGTTCCTGCCAATGCTTTATAAATGACTGCCAACTTGGAGGTCATTTATAAATTTGGTGGTCGGGACCTCCACCAGGGTGACAGAGGCGGAACAACGGCCAGACGACTATACGTAAATGAGGCCCTACATTTCTAAGCCCACAATAATGCTGCAGCAAAAGCTATCCAATACCAAATTGGAATCAAGTCTATTATCCATGCAGCTGATGTCAAAACAGGATAACTCACTAGTCCTTTTTAGAATGCAACTCCCTGCTGGCTGGCATTCCTAGAAATCAACAAGCTCCTCTTAAAGCAGTGTACAAAACTCAACTTTGTTCCGGCCTCAGGAGATCAGAGATATTACCATATTATTGAGCAAAAGAAAATGGTTCCCTATAGAAGATATTCAGTATGCCCTGCATACCTCACAAGGCTAAGGATTGGGGTATGCAAAGTACCTTGCTCAAACATTTTCAAGACCAACTCTATCTGTTACTTTCACTGTTTCTCTCCATACCGTAATCCCCCGTAGGTCAATACTCACTCCTTGCATCTTTCATTGTCTGCCTTCTGCTATATTCTGCTATATTGTATTGTGCCTCTTACTCTTATATAAAGTGATTTTTCTGTTATTGTGTCATAAATTTTATTTCTAGGAGAAGTGCTCTGCTGCCCTGGTGGGTCAGGTTTGTGCAATATAAAAACGCAAATATATACATAAATATATTTACTGAGTTAATGCGCACTTCATCAATCACTCATCTACTCACAATGCGAAGACATCATATTAACTTTCTTCAGTGTCTCTGACATTTCCACAAGTAGAATATTCTCTACGAAGGTAGAAGTAGTGGTCTGCAAGTTATAATCTTTGTCTCTGCTCATGTCTTGAATTGAGGGAAACTTAATAATCCTTACAAGGAGATGGAAGGTTTTCTTTTTTAATGGTGTGTGTGATAGAGCGAAATGTTCTTGTGAATTGTAGGGGTGCATCATAATCATTGATAGGCCGCATCCACATGTATTCAGACATATATATTCGTATATTCAGTTTCATATTCATGTATGTTTAGTAAAGAATGAATAGTTCGCTGAGACAAAGTGAACCCAGTAGCATAATGGTGTTAGGATATTGATGTAATGTAATGCTTATTAAATTGTGTGAACATAATGCATAGAGAAATTAGTTCGTGGATGTAATGTAATTGCAGTAGTTTAAACGTGCACCATATTAAAGTTGCACATGTAATTCATTGTTTGCATATGAAGTGTAATGAAAATGCTTATAGGGAAACATAAGATGTGTGTTTAAAAGTTATATGTAAAGGCCTGACTACATATATGCTTAGGGAAGGCCTGGTTAATTCTTATGTTAGCTTATTTTTGTAGGCAGTAAAAAGATTCTCTTGGTAAGGCTCTCTGGGCACAAACGGTAGATTTAATTTGCACAGTAGAAGGTTTCTGTTGAAAGTATCTTTTGTTGCAGGTGCAAGGACACATGTCTCGTTAGTAAGACTAACTCTTTGTTTTCGAAAGCTAGAGAGAGGGGAGGCATGGTACGGGGAGTGAAAAGGAATGTAGGGATGATACTTTCGGCGGAGAAGGTGCCTGGGACTCAAGGTCAACGCAACCGTCCAGGATGAAGTCACCGTTTCAGTGGAAAAGCACAAGAAAGAAGACCTGGCCAAGGAGGCGGGACAAAGGCGTGTACAATTGTATTGGGGTTTTTGTATTAGGGATAGTGCCCTGAGGGAGGAGGCCAGAGAAGAGGTAGGGGAGACCTGAGAGAAGGACAGAGCTGAGATTAGGTATTATGTGATTGCACTTCTTAGGAAGTCTTCACAGCTGACACCTTTTATTCTTTCTTGCCTGGAAAAATCGTTATGCAGGGATGTCACTTAGCGTTAGTGTAGGGACAGCAATTGATTTTAAGCTTGTTTAGGCCAATGAAGAGCAACTTAGAAATAGGAGCAATCATAGTCTGGTTGGTCCTTCTAGAACTTTCTATTCTTCTTATCTTGAGTCGGATGAGATTCTTGCGTAGATTATTATTTGTATTAGTGCCCATCTATTTCTTTAACCTCGTGTTGAGGTGCTTGCACGTTCAGTTATTTTTGGCGATAATAAATTCTCAAACTTGAATTCGGAGTCAGTGGTCCTTTCAGACAAAATGAATGCTGTTATATAACCAGATGAGATTCTCTCCTTTACACTATTCAACAGGTAAAAAGATCTTGGCGACCAGAAGGTTCTTATAGATAATTAGATAAGAATCGGCGTTATCAGTTGGTAGCAGAGTAGGATGGTTACCTTTGATGGTAAGGGGAGATCTAGAGCAAGATAGGAGACTAAGTTGCCCCATAGAGCCCAAGTGAAGCTGATCCAGAGGACCGCGGGAGAAGGATGTCGGAGGTCGTGGAAAACTGACGGAGAGTGACGGTGCGGCGGAAGTAGCAGTTCGTAGTAGAGTGAGTATGAAAAGAGTGATGTTTGGTAGATTGCAGTGTTTTATTGTTGTGTGATGTCTAGCGGAGTTGGAACGAGAGTTGTGTGATTGAGAAACGGACCGTGAGCGCGCGCGGGACCAGGAGATTTATTGTGGTGTAGAATACACCCAGAGTTGAGAACGTTGACCAGAGTTGTGGGGGTCACGAGACGTCATTGACAGACCCACTGAAGATACGGAACACATGAGTGAGTGTGTGAATAACCAACGCAGGTCGTAGGTTATTGTGTGCAGAACATCGAATGATTGAATCCTATCGAGTGTGCTAAAGGCGATTGTCCGGTCGTTTCGCGGACAGACGATTGCCAGATTGAGGTCAACAAGCTCAAGAGGCTGATCGGTCATTGGTAAGACTGACGGTCAGAGAGGTAATTGTTCGGTAGGACGGACATTATTTCAGAGTATGACTGGGACAGATGCGAGCGAGAACAAGTGAATTAGAAAGGAGGGGAACTGCTGCGAGCGGAGGAAAAGTGACGTCAGAACAGTGCCGCGCTGCGATAGGCCGGTTGGTGTGAACCGCGCTGGGATTGGAGGATTGGAATCAGGAAGTAAAAGCGGACATTTTGAGTGCAAATACAAAGTTGATTCATCATGAAATGTTTTAAAGCTTTAAGGGAACTTTGTAGAGGTGATAGACATGTGGTTGTTCGGGAGGGAGAGGAAGCTCCTCCCGAGGATACACCAGCACAATATATGGCAAAGAATGTAGGATTGCATACCATAATTTGGCTTGAGAATTGGCATAAAATGACAGAAGCAGAAGGAGAATTGTCGTTCCCTCGATATGGTACTTTCAGGTTAGAGGTGCTGTACCAGCTCAAGAGTGTAATGGCTTCATTACGACCACTACCCAGACCAACACAGTTTGAGGCACTACATGCGTGGATAAGGGCAGCGTATGATAGGAAGAAGGACAGATGTCAAGAAAGGGTGAAGAAATCGGTCAGGGCATTTCAAGATGCAAGGTGGGATGCCTTGGAGAAAAGGTGGAGAGCAGACACGATCGAAGGAGATAAGTTATACCCACTGCTGATACAAAATGGAAAGATTACAAGAATCGATGAGGACGACAGTGATCTAGATGACAGTTTGTTGGATAGGATGTTGGCAGAGAGGCCACCACCATTTAACCCAGATTCAGAAGAGGGAAAGACGACCCCAGCAGTGGCAATAGTTGATGAGAGCCAGAACCAGACTAGCATGAGAGTAGTGGGAAGAATTTCCACAGGAACGGAGGGGCTACGGCGTCTATGATAACACAGCCTCCTGTGGGGAACACAAGATTACCGGACTCCTTGACAGTACCGGTTACCATTGGCCCTATAGTACCGGTATATGACCCAGACCGAGTGAGAGAAGGGAGCTCCGTGCCGATGAGAAGGGAAGAAGGAAACAGCGAGAGTGGGAATGGGTTTGGAGTAAGGGTGGTTCATTTCCCAAGACCAATAGACACAAGTACGCCGTTACCGGCTACTGCGGACTCTTCATGTGGGCGAGAAGAGGAGAGACCGGAAAGACCGAGGTCTTTACGGGAATCTAAGTCAGCTTTGAGGGAGTGGACACCAACAGTAACGAACCAAGAGGATAGGATGCAAAGAGATAGGGCACAAAATGTCTCGGAAGACAGAACAGGTTCCAGGAATATGGAAGGGAATAGGTCACCAGGACAGAATAGTGACTGTGATGAGCGAGATGGCTCGGGTTGTCGAGACGTACTGAGGAGTGCAGTACAGGCAAGGTTGCTAGACGTAGTGAGGCTGAAAGCAGAGGTAGACGAAATGATCAGTGGGGTCTGCCTTTGGAAAGGATAGAAATTTATGGATCAGATGAGCTGCTGTTTGTAGCAAAAGATGTGACTCGAAAAGCTAGAATGGCACATGATAGATTGAAGGAATTGGCCAAAAGATATGAGGTGGACCTGAACAAAACTAAAGCGTTGCAGGGACCACATAGATTGCATTACAGTGATCAGGAGTTGGAGGAGAAAAGAATCACAGGATTAAAGACGCACACCAGAGACCTGATCATAGGAATGAGAATATGGATTTTGTTGGACAAATGGGAAGAAAGGTGGTCCAAAAAGAAACCAGTAAAGAGAGCAGAAGGGGAAATGCCGCCGCCAGGAGGGGGGGCGACGGGTGTTGGAAATTTTCCTTTACGGGAAACCAGAATGGGCAGGTACAGGGAAAGGGAAAACCAGTAGACCCCAAGACAGGAGTGGACGTGGCCACACTAAAGAAGACCACTGCGTGTCATCTTTGTCGCCAGGTCGGACATTGGAAACGCGAGTGTCCTTTGAACCCAGCTAATCAGGTACAGGAAGAGGAAGAGGGGGCTCAGGCACCCGCGCAAGAGGTAGTTAACACAATAACGAGACCTAGGACGATGAAAGGGGGTTTACAATTCTCACGCTCAGATTCCCCAAGCTCCAAGGTTTTCACAAGGAACACGAACGTACCAACAGATGCCCCTGTTCGAACGCTATGATGAGGATAGCTTAGACCCTTTATCCTGACGGTGCCTGAGGGGGAGGAAGACTGCACACTTGGAGCGGTCTTAGAGGTAGACCAGAGAGGACCTTTTGTAGAGGCAGAGATTGAGGGCAATCCTGCAACACTTTTGGTTGATACTGGAGCTACCCGGTCTACTGTAAGATCTGCAGTAGTCCCTAACCTACCCCTCTCGGGACAATCAATCCAGGTTGTTGGAGTAGCGAACAAGAAAATAAGCAGCCCATTGACAGAACCGATCTTAGTAAAGATAGGTACTTTCCAAACTAGACATCAGTTTGTAGTGTGTGATACGAGTCCAGTTTGTCTTTTGGGAAGAGATCTGTTGTGCAAGTTGAACTGCACGATTTATTGTACACCACGGGGAGTGGAGGTCCAGACGATAGATGACGATGCGGACTTTAAAATTACCAATCAGCTTCTGTGTATAGATCTGTACCCAATGGTGACTGTGGAAGAACTTCCACATGATCTGAGAGACGCAGTGTCGCCTGTGGTGTGGGATTTCGCAGGCGATGAAATAGGTTTAATCAGAGGGGTTGAACCAGTGCGGATTGAGGTGAAACAGAATGTTGATTTCCCAAGAACACCTCAATACAACCTGTCGACAGAAACGATTGCAGGAATAAAACCTGTGATCGAGACTTTCATTGAGAAGGGTATTTTGAAGGAGATCAGAGGTAGTCCCTGTAATTCACCCATAATGGGACTACAGAAACCGAGCGGGAAATACAGGATCGTGCAAGACCTGCGAAAGGTCAACATGATAGTTGTCCCTTGTTGTCCAGTGGTACCGAATCCTTCAGTAATACTGTTCCAGATCCCATGTGAAGCCGAGTGGTTTACGGTTATCGATTTGTGTCAAGCTTTCTTTTCGATACCGCTCCATGAGGAAAGCCAATTTCTTTTTGCGTTCAGGCTAGAAAATCGCGTGTTAACATGGTGTCGTATCCCTCAAGGGTATACGGAAAGTCCATCGATCTTTAACCAGATCCTGAAGAAGAACCTTGAGAGTCTTGTGTTGCCGCAGAACTCAGTTCTCGTGCAGTACATAGATGACTTGCTCATTGCCTCAGAAACAGAAGATGCTTGCAGAATTGACACAGTAGCCTTGTTGAACCACTTAGCAGAGAATGGACATAAGGTGTCCCCGAACAAGCTGCAGTACTGTTTGAATGAGGTACAGTACTTGGGACACAGATTAGAAAAAGGCAAGAGGAAGGTGTCACCAGATCGAATTGAGGCAATAATGAGCATGGCAGTACCCACTACACAGAGGGAAGTTAGGATGTTTCTGGGAATGGTTGGCTATTGTCGACAGTGGATTCCTAGTTTCTCCTTGAGAGCAAAGCCTCTGCAGAGGCTTACACACAAGGATGTGAGTGATCCGGTACCATGGGACGAGGAGTGCTTGGTGTCATTCCTGAAGCTGAGAGATGATTTGTGCAGGGCTCCCGCACTGGGAATGCCTGATTACAACAAGGCCTTTTCATTGTTTTGTTACGAGAGAGGAGGATGTGCATTAGCAGTGTTAGCTCAGAACCATGGAGGTGTCCGTAGACCAGTTGCCTATTTTTCAGCTACTTTAGATCCAGTAGCTTCTGCGTTGCCCGGATGTCTAAGATCCGTTGCTGCAACAGGTGTCAGCATTGAAAGATGTGAAAGCATTGTAATGGGACATCCATTGACTGTACATGTGCCACATTCGGTTGAGTTATTAATGACCAGGACCAAGACCCAGCATCTAACGAACAATAGGTTAACGAGGTACGAGCAAGTCATACTTGCCGCAGAGAATGTGACTCTGAAAAGGTGCTCCGTCTTGAACCCTGCGACATTGATGCCTATACCGAACACAGATGATGAAGATTGTGAGGACCATGATTGTCTCGATGTGACCGAACTTTGCACCAAACCGAGACCTGACATTGTCGATGAGCCATTGGCTGACCCAGATGAAATTTTCTTTGTCGATGGTTCATGCTTAAGAGACAGTGTGGGGCAATTGAGAGCAGCGTTTGCTGTATGTACCATTTCAGGAGTGGTCGACGCTGCTTGCCTAGAAGGAGTACGCTCCGCGCAGGTAGCTGAGATCATTGCCTTGACCCGTGCCTGTTTGGCCGCTGATCGAATTCGAATCACGATTTACACAGACAGCCAATACGGCTTTGGCGTGGTGCATGACTTCGGGCAGTTATGGTCTCAGAGGGGATTTTTGACATCATCTGGCTCACCCATTCGTAATGGAGAATATGTAAGACAATTGTTAGAAGCATTACAGCATCCGAAAGAAATTGCTGTTGTAAAGTGTTCAGCCCATGGGAAGGGGGAGGACTTTGTATCCTTGGGTAATAACTACGCAGATGAGGTAGCCCGCTTCTGTGCAGAACAAGGATGCATATTCACAGGAAGAGAGATAGAAGAGAGCCAAGAGGGAACCGATCTCAGCATAATGTTGACCATGGCAGACACTTGGGAAGAGCTTAAGCGATTGCAGGATGAAGTTTCTAACCAGGAGAGAGAGGGATGGATCAAAGCTGGGTGTGAGAAAGGAGACGTGGATGTTTGGGTATCAAACGATGGGAGAGCTGTGTTGCCGGAGGAATTGCTGAGTCCGATGGCAAGACTGATACATGGACAGGCACACCTGGGTAGAGACGCAATGATGAGAGTGTTCAGACAGACGTGGTATAACCCACGGTTCCGAGCAATGGCTGAGACGGTATGTCAGAGGTGTGTTACTTGTCAACAGATGAATGCCGGAAAGAAAACTGTAGTTACATTGAGTCATATTGGAAGGTCAGGAGGGCCCTTCAATAGATTACAGTTGGATTTCGTGGAGATGCCTAGGTGCAATGGCTTGAGGTACATTCTAGTGATAGTATGTGTATTCTCACGGTGGGTGGAGGCTTACCCCACACGCAGGTGTGACACTCTGACAGTGGCTAAATTATTGTTGAGGGAGCTTATCCCTAGATTCGGGATCCCGACCTCTTTGGAATCAGATAGAGGAGGGCACTTCCATAGCGAAATCATGAAGTTACTTTGTGCAGCATTGAACATTGACCAGAGACTCCATTGTAGTTACAGACCGGAGGCTTCTGGGATGGTGGAACAAGTTAATGGAACTTTGAAAGCCCGGATGGCAAAAATGTGTTCTTCGACATCCCTGCAATGGCCCGACGCCTTGCCTTTGGTGCTGATGAGCATGCGAAGTGTCCCAGACAGAAAGACTGGGTTGTCCCCACACGAAATCCTAATGGGAAGGGCAATGAGACTGCCAGCAGTACCAGCTACAGCCTTGATAAGCATCACTGATGATTTGATTCTCGATTACTGTAAAGGACTCTCTGATGTGGTCCGTTCTGTATCCCAGCAGGTGCAAGCAGCTGTGGTTCCAGCCTCGAGTGATCTGTGCCACGACTTGTGTCCCGGTGACTGGGTGCTAGTCCGGAAGCACGTGAGGAAGAGTTGTTTGGATGCCCGTTGGCGTGGTCCGTATCAGGTGACTCTGATCACGAACACAGCAGTAAAGTGTGGAGGATTGCCGAACTGGGTGCATGCTTCCCATACCCGCAGAGTTCCAGCACCCTTGGAAGAAACAGCTCCTCTCGTAAATGAAAATCCAGCTGATGTGGCAAGGCCACATGGGAGGACAAGTCAAGCTGTAAGGGTCGCTGACACAACTGGTGGTGCACTAGAGCAAACAGAAAGGGGTTTCCACAGTTTGAACCCTGACTCAGACACCGAAGAAGGAGATGGTGCAGTGGGCGGAGAAGAGTCAAATTCAAAAGAAAGAGGAAGTAGTGCACTGGGTATAGAAGGGGAAGGCAGACAAACGAACAGACGTGCAGAAAGTTGGCCTGAGAGACAGAGGCGACTGAACTTGAGGTTAGCACCTGAAAGAGACCTTGCTCCAGTGTCTGAAGTATCTGAAACGGAAGCAAGTGACGAAGACCAAGCACAAGACAATCGGCGAAGGTCAAAGAGAACAAGAGTGCCTTGTCGCAGATACTCTACCCCTGAGTGGACTTACACTGTGTTTGATGCAGGGGTGGTGAGTACGGGAAGACTGAGGTCAGTGGAAGTGGTCTGTCGGAGCCCGAATGTGGTGGTGAAGGTGGTGCTGCGGATGCCAGGGCTCGAGATAGAAGGAACACTGACACTCACGGTTCCGAATCCCCCGCTTCTGAGTGAAGTCCGAAACTTGCTTTTGCATCGACTCGAATTCCCGCCTTTTGGAGTTGAGCCGTTTTCACATGAAGTGCTGATTTTGCGTCTTGAACTTTTGTATCACGTTCTGGTCTTGCTCAATGAGGATCTCATTGTGGATCAGTTATGAACTGTAAATAAAAGTCTAAAAGAAGAAGATAACCTAGGTCCGAGTGGAAGAAGAATAAACTTAGGGACTTTCCACAAGAAGAGGAACGAAAAACTAGGGAAGTCTTTTTCTGGACTGTGTAAATAAGTTGTGATCGGAAAGGGAAAGCCCGGAAATTTCATGGTTGCTCGAGCTGGTTAAGCAAGTCATAAATAAAGGACAGAGACTTTTCTGAGTTCTTTGCGATAACCAAGACTTTTTGAGAACTTTCGAAACCATGGAGCCGGGAGATCCCAATCGTAGATCAAAGTGGATTGTAGGCATCCTTATAAGTAGTGTAATAATTTCTATAATCATAGTAGTTGTAGTCTCATATACTGGTTCGCATGAGCCAGAAGTAGAGGCAGTGACAGGGACACCCACACCTATCACACCTAGTCAGAAGGGGGTAGACAGGGCAGCTGATAGAGCTATGTTATTAGAAGAAAGTCGTAGATTACATGTAGATTTGTCTAAGGGTGATTTTAAGCTTAATGCGTATGCTAAGTTGTTGTATGAGTATGTTGACGTGATGGATGCGAAAGATTGTTATGTGTGTATGCAGTTGCCTACTTCGGTGGATGAGGGTATTAGGTATCATCATCTTCCACTGACTTATGGTATTTCTTGTAGTCTTTTGCTTAGTTTGTTTTATGAGAGAGAGCAGTTCGAGTATTTCTTTTCCAATTTCGACGCAGTGCTTCCTGAAGTCCCAGCTTACAAGCATTTGAATAAGTATGATTATTATAAGACCGAGGACAGACTGAGGAAGTACTTCATACCGAGTTTGGAATTGGATACAGCATTCGCACACAGACACAATCTGACATGCTTGATGTCGGATGTAGAGAGAAAGTTTGTAGATCAGGTTGAAGATAGGTATAGAAAGCTGACTGAATCCCGAGATTTAGGGCATCACAGGACAGATTGGACGGAGGAAGAACGGTTGCATAAGACCAGGGGAAGCTATGGTCCTATAGCGTTAGATAAGGAGCAGAGGGGTAAGTTGTGTATAAGGCGTTATCAGACTTACTACGAAAAGGTTCCAGTGGGACAGAGTACTTGTGATCACGTTTTCACCATGGCAGATGTGGCAAAAGATTTTCTCCAAGGTCCTGTACAAGTGATACCTACGGTGTATTACGTATGTGGGAAGAATGCTTATGTGAGGTTGCCTGCAAATTGGTATGGAACTTGTTATTTGTCAATAATATTTCCAAAGATTTACCATACAGAAGACTTAAATCTTCTGGAGGGTGGAGAGCATTCAAGAACGAAAAGAGCTGCAAGTGCAGGAATCGTTGTGGGGGATATCTTTGGAGCCATGATACCTAGTTTAGGAGTAGTCTTGAATGATGTGAAGATCCGGAGGTTAGCGACTGTGGTGGATGAATTTTCGATGAACACAGCAAAGTCGTTGGTGTTGGTGGAAGGAGAGATGTTGTCGATAAGGGGTATGGTTTTGCAGAATCGCCTTGCTTTGGATGTCCTATTGGCAAAAGAGGGCGGAGTCTGTAAAATGCTGAAGGTTCAAGAGTGCTGCACTTATATACCAGACCGTAGCAAGGATCTGGAGAAATATATAAGTAACATCACTATGATCCACACAAAGATAGCGGATTTGACCGAAGAAGGGGCCTGGGAAAAGGTCGGAAAGGGTTTTGGTCAAGTGGGAGGTTGGTTTGCGAACCTAGGAAAGGGATTCCTTGGGTACTTCCTGAGACCACTCCTTATTTTGGTGGTTTGTGTGGCTGGCTTGTGGATTATGATCAAGGCCTACAAGTGGTATCGAGCAGGCAGAGTCAAGAGAGCTTTGAGGGAAAATGACATGAGATTGGCAAGACTGCAGGACAATCAGTATAAAAGGCTCAAGAGCATGGAGAACTTCAGATCAGGGAAGATGGGAACAAGTTCTGTTTAGGTCGGTTCCTTCTCCGACGGAGTAGAATGAGATGTGATGACAGGAGTCATCAAAGGGGGGAACTGATAGAGCGAAATGTTCTTGTGAATTGTAGGGGTGCATCATAATCATTGATAGGCCGCATCCACATGTATTCAGACATATATATTCGTATATTCAGTTTCATATTCATGTATGTTTAGTAAAGAATGAATAGTTCGCTGAGACAAAGTGAACCCAGTAGCATAATGGTGTTAGGATATTGATGTAATGTAATGCTTATTAAATTGTGTGAACATAATGCATAGAGAAATTAGTTCGTGGATGTAATGTAATTGCAGTAGTTTAAACGTGCACCATATTAAAGTTGCACATGTAATTCATTGTTTGCATATGAAGTGTAATGAAAATGCTTATAGGGAAACATAAGATGTGTGTTTAAAAGTTATATGTAAAGGCCTGACTACATATATGCTTAGGGAAGGCCTGGTTAATTCTTATGTTAGCTTATTTTTGTAGGCAGTAAAAAGATTCTCTTGGTAAGGCTCTCTGGGCACAAACGGTAGATTTAATTTGCACAGTAGAAGGTTTCTGTTGAAAGTATCTTTTGTTGCAGGTGCAAGGACACATGTCTCGTTAGTAAGACTAACTCTTTGTTTTCGAAAGCTAGAGAGAGGGGAGGCATGGTACGGGGAGTGAAAAGGAATGTAGGGATGATACTTTCGGCGGAGAAGGTGCCTGGGACTCAAGGTCAACGCAACCGTCCAGGATGAAGTCACCGTTTCAGTGGAAAAGCACAAGAAAGAAGACCTGGCCAAGGAGGCGGGACAAAGGCGTGTACAATTGTATTGGGGTTTTTGTATTAGGGATAGTGCCCTGAGGGAGGAGGCCAGAGAAGAGGTAGGGGAGACCTGAGAGAAGGACAGAGCTGAGCTTAGGTATTATGTGATTGCACTTCTTAGGAAGTCTTCACAGCTGACACCTTTTATTCTTTCTTGCCTGGAAAAATCGTTATGCAGGGATGTCACTTAGCGTTAGTGTAGGGACAGCAATTGATTTTAAGCTTGTTTAGGCCAATGAAGAGCAACTTAGAAATAGGAGCAATCATAGTCTGGTTGGTCCTTCTAGAACTTTCTATTCTTCTTATCTTGAGTCGGATGAGATTCTTGCGTAGATTATTATTTGTATTAGTGCCCATCTATTTCTTTAACCTCGTGTTGAGGTGCTTGCACGTTCAGTTATTTTTAGCGATAATAAATTCTCAAACTTGAATTCGGAGTCAGTGGTCCTTTCAGACAAAATGAATGCTGTTATATAACCAGATGAGATTCTCTCCTTTACACTATTCAACAGGTAAAAAGATCTTGGCGACCAGAAGGTTCTTATAGATAATTAGATAAGAATCGGCGTTATCATGTGTATAGGAAAAGCCTTAATAGAATCAGAAAATAATGACGTGATGGAACTATCTCGATTTTGGTCTAAGGCAATGATTTAGGAATTCACACTGTGTGGGCAATAAATATGCAGAAATTCACTAAAAGCAACATACACAGGAATAGATGTAGGCTTGCTTGATTACAAAAAAGGAAGAAATGCCCATGATTTAGGGCCTGATCAGTCCGTCCGCCATCGTGTCTGGGAGTGGGTCCGCCTGCCTACAAGGCGACGGTCCCATAGGTGCTATTACGATGCCACCGCCACCGTGGAGGTAGCATCTGCTATCTTCATTGTGCTATCTACATTGTGGCGGGAGCTGCTAGCTGCAGCACCCGCCACAATGTTGAAAATGCACTGTTTACATTTCCCTGTACTACGCGGCAGGCACCATGCGCTGCCTGCCACATGGGGCAGGGAAATGTAGGGGGGCACCTTGGTGCCCCCCAAGTGCAAATCCATACAGCCACTGCCCACGGGGGCATGCAACGGTCACTGTAGGGCATGGTAGACCCAAGGAGTCTTGAAGCTAGGCTACTAATTCATGGGTGACTCAATGAAATCTCCCTATGGCCTCAAGCCTGAATTTATGTTGAGTAATTCATTTTGAAGGTATCTGCACATTTGTCATAGCCTGGCTGAGAAACTAGGCCCAGGTCTCTCATATCTGGAGGAGTCCCAGCAAAACATCTACCGTGTAAAATGGGGACATTACAAAAAACTAATATCAGGACTCTTTGATTGCTGATAACAGAGAATTACTCTAAGCCCAACGAATTGTACCTGAAGTCGAAATGGCAGATTAGGCATAATAAAACATATATGGAGGAAGAATGGTGATAATTACTGCACACATAGCAAAGGTATGTGTGGAATGTAGTTATTTTAACATATTGCAAGTTTGGCATGGGTTCCCTTACAAATTATTAGGTTCTAATAGAGATCAAGGATAGTCAGTGTGTGTTCTAACTCTAGTGCGACTACAATCTTTTCATTGCACTTACTGATGAGGTATTCTTGTTGTTGACTCTTTTATGTTTTAAAACCTAATAAAAACAACTTAAACAGAATGCATAAATCAGCAGTAGACTACAGTTCAACAAAAGAGTTTTCATCATCTTGTTGTGTTTGCTAAGTTCACCCTAAGTGGCCAAGGGTATGCCTGGATGTGGGTCCCTTGCTCGCTGTGCCACTGGATTCAAGCTAGCCTGGATGCTTGTTTCCGGTCCAGGAAAGACCTGGCCTGGGAGTTCGGGCTGGACTGTTCCCATGAGGAGCAGGGTCAAGACTGATTTGCATATGGCTGGTTCCAAACTAGGGTGGCTTAGTGAGCAAACGAATAATGGATTCACCCCAGATCTCTTTACTGGGGGTGAGCAGCAGCAAAACAGTAACAGTACTGCAACGCTCAGTTCAGCTGGAACCACTTATAATTTTAATAATTTTGTTTATGTTGATTTCCTTTTGTGTTGGCAGAATCAAGCTGAAAATGGAACATATTTACCAGTGTTTCAGATTGAATAAAGTATTTCCATCTACCACCTTTAATTTTTTTCCAAGTTACAAATGGATGCCTGAGATCAGCCCTGAGCATGCTCATCCATGGATCTTAAGCAGCACCTGTCTAACCAGACCCAGCAAGACCAAAACGTGTTTCTTTGGGTTCATGTTTAAATGGAAGTTCTAGTACCTCTGTTCTACAACTTGGGTGCCAGGCAATGAAAAATATGAAAATATAATAAGTGCTAGGGCCAAAAATGTCTTTTAGGAGGGTATTGCCCACTGCCAATGCTGGGGTCAACCATTTCAAACAATAGTGCCATCCACACAGAAATACAAAATAATCCTTTCCATTTCTCCGTGTTAACTTCTTCTGTCTTTCTCTGTTGTCTGCCTTTTTCCCTCCTTACCCTTAGCATTGAATTTACACCTCCCCTGCACCATTCCCATATTTCTCTCCTGTTTCTAGACTCTGTGCCAATCTCTTGTCTGCCTCCTCCTTTCTCTCTCTGGTCTAACATTGTGCTTTTCCATTCTCCCTTTAGATCCCCAACTCCCCTTCATCCACACCACTGCTTCACTATCTCTTTCTATCACACTCACATCTCTGCACCCACAAAGCTTCCTCCACCCACATATGGTTTGCATTGCTCCTTCTTTTTCTCTCATCTCCACTATTTTCTCTCCTGCTAACCTTCTCCTCTACTACCTTGTCTTTGTGTGGGGATAAAGTGAACTTTCATTGAAATTTCATGGGGCTAATATTTTAAGACAAGTTGAGACAGAAAAAAGAACAGGGCACAACAGGTAATCTCAAATATTAAAAAGGTAGGTGTTTAAGAATTTAGAAAATGGAAGCATAGCTGAGGAGAAGTTAATCATGAGGGAGTTTGTTGCACTTCCTTCCTGCAGCCACAAAAATGCTTTTATCTCTATAAGTTTTGGTCTACATTTTGGGGATGTCCAACATGAAGGCCTGAAAGACCGAAGGGGCCTTGGCGGCATGTAGATGCTGTATTTGGTGGGTAAGAACTGAGGGATGGAGCCATGGATTACCTGTTGTAGGGTGACTATAGCCATTAAAACAATTATTTTCTTGCATGGTAACCAGTGCATTTATTTGAGAACTGGAGAGACGTGATGGGAAGTGCTGATGATCGAACAATCAGTCATATTTTGAACTAGCTGCAGGTAGTTCAAGAGTTTATCTGGGAGCCTAAGATAGCATATTCCCTGCTAGATTGAACCAGCACCAAGAACACTGGAACGTGCTGGCAGTTATCAATGCAGGCTATTTTTGTCTCAGCAGCTTAAGTTGCCAGAAGCAGGTACTGGCTACCTGGAGATCTGATGTTCTAAAGTAAAATCTGAGGGGCATATTATCAAGCCCTCTATCGCCGCGTTAGCGGCACTTTTCTGCCGCTAATGCAGCGATATTTTTATCACACTATTAACAAGCTGAAGCTAACGGGCCTTAGCGTGAGTTTTTTAGCGATAGCGGCCGTTTTTTCACTTCTAAGCATGTCAGCAATATATATCGCTAATGACATGCAAAGTAGGCGTTCCTGACTAAAACTCCATTGAAACAGTCGCAAACACAACTTCCCCCTATTATCAATGCCCGCGAAGCGATAGGAAAATTCGCGCTTATCGCTGGAATTTAACGCCTGGAATAAACTTGCCTTAACCATCTTGTCAATGGGGGGTGGATTGTTAGGTTAAGTACACACTTGCCTATTAGCAAGCTTTTCATTTGAGCAGTGAATTTAGTGCTGGAATTCTCACGCTATTGCTGGTTTTACACGCTATCGCTGGATTTCCTATCGCCTTTGCGATACGCGTTGATAATACCGCGCTATCACGGCAAGGAAATCCAGCGATAGCCGGCGATAAAAAAAACAGCGCTAAGCGCGCTTTGCGATAAACATCGCAGATCCTTGATAATATGCCCCACAGTCTTTATAAATGCCCGGATTTTGCAGCACCTATCAGAATTTAGGCATGGGTATAACTTCAAGTCAAAAGGAGGGCTTAGTTTCTGAACATCATTTATAATTGTCATTAATTTCTTTTTGTAGATTGAGTTTCAAAACATTTGTGCCAATAGCGGACTGTTGTGAGGGTAGATGCCAGAGTGAAGAGGGCAGATTTCTAAGACAATTTAGGAGGATTTGAATGCCGAAGTTTGTAAATTAGTTTTGTATAGTCACCATACATGTAGAAAAGTGTATCCATCCATGCAGCTGCTTGGAAACGGGTATTGTTTAGACTACTGTTTACTAAATCTTTCTTGGATCCATGAGAACTGGAAAATTATAGACCAATTTGCTACTCCCTTTCATAGGCAGGGTTTTATTGAAGCTTGTTAACAAACAATTTTCAGCATTTGTGGAGAAGAAAGCTCTTTTTCATCCCTTACATACAGGTTTTTGTTCTGGCTATAGCACTGAGTCAGGTCTCCTGACAACGGCCAAGGACCCTAAAATGACTTTGGATCATGGCAGTACCACAGCTTTGATCCTGCTAGATCACAGTGCCGCTTTCGATACGATGTCACACCCAATCTTGCTTGAGAGACTACGTTATTTAGGGGTGACTCAGCTGGCCTGGAAGTGGCTTGCATATTGTTTGGAGGGTCACAGTTTTTAGGTCTGTAATAAGCCTTTTTTATTCGGGCTTCCTGCCTCTTAAGTGTGGAGTAACTCAAAGGTCCACTTTGAGTCCCACACTGTCTAATGTTTATGTTCATCAATTAGCAGATATTGATCTTTTGGTCTCACCTTGGTGTCTTATGTAAATGATGGTGTCTCTTTGGCCCCAGAACAGCATTCAAAAGCAGTCCAAATAAAGCTTTGTCTTTCAGCAGTAGCCAAGTGGATGGCTAAATGCTGGTTAAAACTTAATAATGAAAAAACTGAAGTCATAGAAGTGGGAACTAATTTAAACTGTTGGTCTCTAGAATGCTGGACTGAATCTTTTGGGCCTCAGTCCCAAACCAAAAACTTTGCAAAAACAATTTAGGAATCTGGTTGGACAACAAGTTGTCATTTGAGACGCCGGTGAGGAAATTGGCTGGAAGCTGTTTTGGCACTTTGAGAACTATTAGAAAGATTCTGGAATATTGCCAAAATCTACCCAGGAGATTGTAGTCCAGGCCTTAGTAATATCTTGCCTAGATTATGGAAAGGTGTTATATTTGGGGCTCTCCCAATCTGTACTGGCCTGAGAAACTGCTGGATATGGCCACATTGGATGCTCTGTAGGAAAAATGTTGGTCAGTGGTGGAAGTTTTAGAATATAAAGGGGGCCATTCGCTATTATGCGCCTTATGTTATCAATTTTATCAATGAAACGGTTTAAGGATACCACAAAGTTGTGAAATTAAAAACCAGATCTGATTTGCCCATGAGGCAGCGATATTGTCCATAACTTTGAACAGTTCTCTAGTAGATTTGGGGCTTAGCTGCTCTGTAGCGAATAGTATTTCCATCCTCTCAATACTCCCCTCTCTGGTCTCCCTCCTTCATTTTTCTGTCTTTTTATGTGCAGTTTCCCCCTCTTATCTTTTTGTCTCCCTAGGCCCTCTTCTCTCTTTTTCCCACCCACTTCTTCTTTCTCTCCTTCCAACCCATTGTGTTCACTAATTCCTCATGTTAAACTAGTGGCAAACACATACTCATTCTGCAATTAATGAGCCAATTGGTTTTGCACAAAATTGCCAGGACCCCTAACCTGTCTTGAAGTAGTTTATTCTTATTCTCACTGTTCCCTATCCACTAAGATCCACTGCCACCACACAACTCCCTTTTTCTATTTCAAAGACGATTCATTCTTGCAATACAAAATGAATCTTTAACCACAGACTGGGTATATTTAACTGATCTGTCTGCTAGCAATCAGCAGAATAGACCCACATACAGGGAGAAACCTGCCTGCTCCCTGTAGCCTCCTGCATGTTTGGCCTGCTAAATGACAGAGTTAAAGCTCAAGCAAAATACCAACTCTGGCTCTTTTACCTATTTTACCTAGGACATATGGTTGGGCACTGTGCTGTCTGTGTGCACATGCATCACCTGGGACAAACTGACGGAAGGGATCATATTCTGAGTGTGAGTGCCAGAGTCTTACGGGAGCCAGATGCAACTTCAGAAGACAACTGTCAGTCAGTGCTGCAACAGGTTTGGGTTTGCAGGATTAGTCGAACAGGTAGTCTGCTCAGTCCTTGGGCCCCAGACTGGTGCAGCACAGGCGGTTGCTGATAGTGGCTGTTCATCAGAAGTGGACTCGGTGGTGCCTCCATGACCAGGACAGCAGGATAGCATCCAGTGGTGCACATAACACTGCCTGACAGCACACACATACACAACCCCTTACTTATTACCAAATAAAGGTGTGAGTTTGTGATGGAGTGGCATAAAACAGAAACAAGTAAACGTAGGAAAACATAATCAAAAATAAGCAGAATTTAACAGAGGATTCTTACATCTGGAGCACTTCATCCTTCGATAATCGATTCCTGAACAAGCTTCGGCAAAGCTAATACGCCTGGTATGAGTTTTCAGTAATAGGCCAAAACTATTGGTTTTACCAAGACGGAAGGCACACGGCTGAATTTGTATTTCAACAAAGATCTAATGGTAGGAGCAGGGAAGTGGTAACGTGTGCTGAAACGTATCAGCGGGCTTGGCTGAATGGGGTTGCTAGGGACACGAAAAGTTTGTTCCTAGAATGAAAGTTCCTTTGGCATACTTAGCAACGCATCCATTTTGAGTAAAGTTAACCCATGTGTCCTGCATTGAAAAAAAGAACAAAAATAATTGATTTTTTGCATACAATGGACGTAGGAGATAAATAATTTAATGTGACAAAAAGTGTGACGATTAAGGGTACCACTCTTGAAATAAACTAGTTCCTCACTTATTGCAATGAAAACACTTCCCTAGAGGCTGAAGGATACACCAAAAAAGCCAATTGTCTGACTGTCAGACTAACATTATCCCTGGAATGACAATGTCATGCCAAAGGCTGGAGGAGGCTTAACCAAGAAAGTCAGTGGTTTGAAGGTGGCTCACACCAAATCCGCTCTGAAGATATTGCTTTCTCAAGACCTGAAATGCCTCTTTCCATCTGCATACATATGTGGGAATACAGGATCTACTGCAATATTTAAGGCATTGGTTTATAAATAAAATATGAAATCATAGTTAAGCATTGCAGTATGGAACATAGGTTAGCCACACACATTGCTTATATGTATTACTAGTGTGAAATGTCATCACTGTGGAAAAGATTCACAAAGCATTTGTAAATACAATACAGGAGTGTTTGTGAGTCAGCACTTAAATATTGAGGGGCATATTTACGTTCCCTGGCGCATCCCTGCATATCAGCAGGGATGCGCCAGGGAAAATGCGTCACGCAAGTTTACCCTTGCGCCACGTCCGATGCGCCGCATTTACAATGCGGCGCATCGTGGCGCAAGGATAAGCAGATGCGTGACACATCTCCCGGCGGAAGGTTGGCGCAGTGCTGAAGTTGTGTCGCAAGCGCGACGCAACTCCAGCACTGTTCCAACCTTCCCTATCCCTAACATGGTGCGTCAATCCTTACGCCTGCTTGAAGCAGGCGTAAGGAGTTGACGCACCAGCGTCGGAAAAGTGACTGCGTGAAATCTTGTAGATTTCACTACGTCACTTTGCCGAGGCGTTCCTGTGCTGGAACGCCCCCCCCTGCGCCGGTACCCCCACATGAAACCTGACGCAGGTTTCATGTGGCGCAGGGGTTTACTACGTGACGCATCTCCCTAGATGCATCACGTTGTAAATATAGCGCAACGCGGCGCATGGTTTGCGTCGCCGCTGCGTCACATGCGTGACGCAACGGCGGCGCAAAAGTGGCGCAAGGGGCTTGTAAATATGCCCCTAAATCCCTATTAGTAAAAGTGCAAAGTGGGCGCAGTCCTATCTGTTTATACTATTTGTATTTGAATACTCATGACATTCCTATTTTATTCCTATATTAGATGTTTGACAATTTACAAAGGCATGCAAAGGTGAAAGATACGACTGAAGTACGATTCTTTGTGACTAGGCCCCACTAAGTGCAGCCCTGGACGTTTGTGATGGATTAGTTTCCTACTAAAGAGATATTTATGTCCAACAAACTTTTTACATAGTGCACAACAGTTTATCTTTTAATGTCATCATATTCTCTAAACTTACAACTCTTGAATCACTTTAAAAGAGAGCTGTTTCTCTCTCTTTATTTTGTTCCCATTATGGAGCTAAAATATTCTTCAGTTTTCAATTCATTTTTAGAGGACAGAGTGATATGTTTTTAGAATTCTTATTCATGAAGGTCAAATATTAAAAGTTTGTGTCTTCAGGCACATGACTCAAACGATGCTTGATTTGACAGTAAAAAAGACGTTTGGGGAATGTTGCATACAATGTATGAAACGCCCGTAAATTAAAAATGTAAATTGTGTAAAATGTAAAATTCATATTTCTTGCATTGTTGAAAATAATTTAAATGTATTAAAGCATCTGAATTGTTTAAAAAAGTTTACCTAATTTTGAATACTTGCTTGAACTTAAGATATTATCCTGTTCATTGTAATGTATTTCATGAAAAAAATAACAAATATACAAAATGTGTTACAATAAAATTTAAGCTATAATGTACCCTTCACAATCACACAATTCAAGGCAGACTGATATCTTAAGCACCCTTCCGCTTAAAGTGCTTCAGTAGTGTGCAACAATTGAAGGCACGTGTCAAGGATCAGTCATTATATCCTATGGAACTTGTAATACGGCGAACGGGGTATCATATTTGTGATGGGGTATCCCATCTGCCGAACTCTAAATCAGGCCCCATGTTCGAAGAGGAATGCATGCTTCTTGGATGTCTTACAAGGAGACATATTCTGTCAGTGCATCTACTGACATTAAATCACTTGGATATTATGATATTTAATATTATTATTACGTAATAATAATTATTATTATTGTTGTTGGATACTTAGATATGTTTAGAATTGCAAGAAAGGTGGGACCATCAGCATTAAGCAACCCACATATATTATGGAACACAAATGACATGTGTAGGAGCCGTCTAAGGCAAGATCCAAGCTCGCATCCCGTTCTAGCCTGCGAAGCCTATATAATCCATCTGTGAATGAACAGTAGACAGAGTGAGTGCACACACACAATAACATCTTCAACTGACTACCAGATAGGTTCTGAGTCCATGGTCTATGCAATCCATCACCAGTCCAGCTGTGCGGTACCTGCGCTCCTCTGACACGGAACCTCTGTATTACCCCCATCACAGCAAGGCTAGAACTGTTGGGCTCACCTGCTCTGTCTTTGCCCCCTGCCTGGATACTGAAGCTCACCTGGTATTCTGCAAGGATGTCCAGACCCGAGTATGATGCCTGTAGCGCCCTCTCACTTTACGACTACAGAAATCCCGCCCACCCTGCTAACTAACCACTGTCGTGTTCTATGCAGCACTCTCTACTCGTGTCAGGCAAATTAATAAATGTAACATGTACCCCAGAAATCACTAGTGACTTTGCTGGTTTCTGCTGCACCTTCCATGGTTCCTTGGTTCCTCCTGCTCATTACAAGGTATCCCCTTATGCTAAGGTGTTTTCCTGTGATACCACACATCATTAGAAGACATTCCGAACCAAACAGATGCATTTGCCCACTGACATTTATTAGAAGTAGCACTGGGTAACACTTGCTTCTCTGGTTTGCCCTGTGGTAACCCTGGCATGTCCCATGCTAACCCCTCCTCCCCCGCCCCATCGCTCTTATTGTCAGTTACTAGAAAAAATTGAGATTAAACGAAGCTGCAGGAGCCCTGTTTATGTGTTTGAGTTTCCACTCCCTGACCTTCACTCTAGCTTTCGAGAAGGGGCTTTTAGTGACTAATCAAGATACATGGTCAAATATGTGACATGGCAGTTCCATGACGTCACTTCCGCTTGTTCTAGAAACTTGGTGAATCCACACTTTGAGATAGTAACTTACTTCCATCTCCAAAATGCATTTTAAAGCAGTGTTTCCAGTATACACCCAAGAGAGAGGTTTTAAGAGACCCTTAGGACCAGGCATTATGTGCGAGAGGCATTTCAAAGTTCAGATCAGCTGTGAAGCTCACAAGCGCACATTCACAGCTCATACAGCAGTGGCTTTCTACACAGCACGTCCCTGTTTCTACGACAGCACACTAATGGCGTAACTGCAGCTTTCTGAAATGGAGGCAATCTAACTTTGTTACAGTGCAGTGTGGTGCAGTCAGCTGAGTCCTTTACTGTAAGTGTCAATTTGGCACCCAGTCAGCATGCACAGGTGTCTGTGGCTTCTCCCTAATTGAGAACGTTCAAATGGACTGGAACATTGCTTGTTTCTGCGTTTTCTTGTGTTCCTCCGAGGCCGGCTCCTTCTGTTCGGCAAATGGCTCTTTAATTCTCTGTCCTGGAGGGATTGAAAGCAGTGTTCAGCCCTGTGTTGAAAGGAGAAAGAAAAGCTGCAGGGATTAGAAGTAGAACTTGATCCCAAAGTAGGGTGAAAGAGAATGATGTTCAGCCCAGCTCGCAGAGTGACGCAGACCGTCTTTACCCAACCTTAACTTGGTTCCACGGAGGGTGTGTCCAAAATAAAGCAAAGCAGCTTATAAATCAATATGTGCTGTGGAGATTGAGGTCCAGACTTTGGATGGAGCAAATGGTGTAACAAAACTTGAGGGGACCCCCTGCAAAGTACAGGGAGGCCCCCCTGACCCACCACCTACCACTTTGTTCCCAGACCCAGTGTACCGTGCTGAGGGGGCCCCCCTGGAGCTCGGGGTCCACCGCGAGGCTAATGTTCCGACTCTTGATGGAGCGCGGCCTTTCAAGGATGATCTCCGGTGGTCAAGTCACTTGTAATGTGCGGACATAATGGAAGAGAGAACACTGTTGTCACAAATGATCGCGCCAGGTGCCAGTACTAATATTTGTAGCCGTAGGGGAGATAAAAGGCACACCAGCCAAAGAGAAAAAAAAACTACACCACTGGTATAGACATACACATGAGATAGATTTTAATCAGCAGTCACTCTGAAGACATTGGTGCTATTAAAAAACTGCATTTTGTAGTATGTATATTAGTTCTACAGTAGTACTACTAAAGCACTGCATAATGCTATTCCCAAACCTACAAATGTAAACCTCCTGCTCCATCACTGCTAATGTTTCTATAGGGAGATTCTCACACATGTATGTTTCCTGCTCTATAGTAAATGTGGGAGTGACAAGGTGGGAGTGTTTGAACAATGAGGCACACTTACTACAGAATAAGAGGGCTTTAGCGAGGAGTAAGGGGTGGGTTAAGGGAGGGACAGACACCCCAGCCCCCACAAAAGAGTAAGCCCATAGTTACTCACTAACTGTACTGCTAAATCTACTCCTGCTAAAAAGATCCCAAAGCAGAAGTAAATGTACTTCAGCTCAGACCTGGAGGACAAACAACATTAAGTATGGCCAACCACAGGTACTGCAACACCCTCCCATTGAAATTAATGGACGTAGGTACGTATAATAAAATCCCATAGGAAATAATGATGCATTAAATTAAACTAGTTAAAGTATTTAAACCTGGGGTGCAGATCTAAGTATAGTAACTATGTAGGTATATGGGATTTCTATAGTGCAGGTCCAAAGGCAAGCTTAATGTTGGCAAGCAATAGGAGAAGAAGCTGACATGTGGACGGTTAAAACATTGAGGGGTATATTCACAAGAACGTGTGCTAAACATCTCCAAAAAATGTTTACGCAACTTTACACATCACAGCCCATCGCGGGAAAATAACCCTGTGTTAACGTGGAATTCGCAACACGGCGGTACCATGCGATAGTCTCCCGAAACCGCGGTCAATGTCCGCGATACCACCACCTCGACGGAGATAAAAACACAGACCCCAACACCAAAAAACATGCGATGAGCCCATTCGCGAGGAGGAAAGCAGCGATAAGCAGCTCAAGGCCCGCGACCCATATACGGTATGCGGGAATAAGCACAACAAAAGCAGGAAAAAAAAAGACAAACCAAACAGAAAACAGCGAAGCACAATGGAGGCAGTCGGAGCTAGCACACAACCCCACAAGCACCATTGGCAACAAAACATTAGATATGGCAGGCCATCGTGGACAAGGTGAATGCAGCCGGAGAGCGGAGGAGGACAATGGCAGAAAACCAGAACAGCTGGAATGATGCGAAACGCACAAAAAAGTACAAACACGCCAACAACCAGAAGGCAGCAATGCACACCGGAGGTGGGAGTCCAGCGCCACACCAGGAGCTGGATGACATGGAGGAAATGGTGTCCACCACATCAGTCTGGAGATGGTGGCAGGAGTCGGGGACCGGAAACTGCTAAAAATCAACAGACACAACAGCAACAGGGAGAGGAACGACCAGGGACTGGGGGGACGGGGGGAGATGGGCACAATGGCACACATGCACAATTAAGCACA
Organism: Calotriton arnoldi; assembly: GCA_963921515.1. Lineage (NCBI taxonomy): Eukaryota > Metazoa > Chordata > Amphibia > Caudata > Salamandridae > Calotriton > Calotriton arnoldi. The sequence continues at coordinate 1,350,226 of CAWUFW010004214.1, forward strand.
GCACAACTGCAGACAAACCATGCCCAAGAGGAACAACACCAACCAAGAGCACAAGTCACACAAGTCGGCAATATCACACCACTGAACAAGCACAGAAGTGAAAACCACACTGCCTGAAAGGGAGAAGGGTGAGCCAAATCAGAGCGGAAGGGACATCTCACACACAATGCAGCACACACACATATAGGAAGCAGAGCACCCCAACATCCAACACAATGTGGTACAAACACCAACATCTGCACAACCCAACACAGGACACAAGTGCACCCGCTTGTGGCCGGTAAATGGCCATACGTATCTGGCAAAGCACGAAACAAGGATATAAAAATGCACAAGTGCCAACCCACAGCCCTGATGGGGCAGCAATGCATGTAAGGCAGGGACCCAGATAGGCAGTGACACACACATTGGCATACAAATAAACACTCAACACAGTTGGAGACAAGTAAAAGTGAGGAAACTTTATCAACAATTGCGTGTCAGTACGGCCAAGGGAAGTGCCACGACATGCAGACCAATGCAGCAGCATGTCTGAATGAGGAACGTTGGAAAGCGCCCATGTCCACCCCGGGGGAGTCCATCACCAACACAAGTCATTGCCAACCCGCGTATGTTGTCCGCACATGGATCAGGAGTCCAGGCCAATGCAGCCATGTCCACTGTCTCCTAGGGACATGTGACCAGATCCCCAACATGCAACCAGGCGTCGGGACACGTGCAATGGGTCACATCAGTCCTGGCTGCAGGTACCTTGTCACTTGTCCATGAACGGGAGTTCAGCAGCATAGGCCAACATTTCCAATTCGAGATCGTTGTCCACCACATCTGACATGTCGGCGACGTAACCCATCAGCTGTCCCGGACAGATGTGCTCACTCTAACCCCTGGCCCCAATATGCACGAAAGCCCAATCAGGGAGCGGCTCAATGTGGTCACTGCACACGACGATTCCTGCAATCTCCCAGGTCCAGTTCCCAGCATGCATGCCAAACATCCAGGCATGCCATAAACGGGCATCACGATGACACTCCTGGTCGTGGTCCAACAAGGGGCGCACACACACGACGAAATCCAGGTCAGCTACCATAACGTTGGAGAGGCAGACATCCATGGACCACTGGAATATGCACGAGCGACAGTGCAACACAGGCTGAACGCAGGTGACGTTGGCAATGCGGAAGCTCAGCCTGTAACTGATCCACAGCACTGCCAATGGCAGTGCCCCCAGTACATGCAGCAGACGTGCACGGTACAGGTCCACGTGACTGGAGTAGAGCATGTGTCTGGGATGGTCTGCCATTGCGTCAGTGGCTCTGCTTTGAAGCGGCACTGTGAGGACCTGCGCCAGTCCTGTGGATGAAACGCCACAGCTCGGAGCAATGAGCAGTGTCTGTGTGCAACAGGTGCAGGCCTGGGGTGTGGTGGGAGTACGAGTGAAGGCCATTTCACGCACGCAAACTATGACCAAGGACTTCTGCGTGTGGGATGTGTACACGTTGGCCTCACGTCTGGCAGTGCGTAGTGTGAGTCGCCTGGAAATGCTATCCTATCTGTCAGGGGGTGCTGGGCACATGCAAGTCACATCTAGGAGCTGCAGATATGCTACCGCCCGATAGCGCAGACAAAGGACCATTCATCCCAACAGTAACTTCACCATCTGCATGCATTCAGGAGACGTACAGAGGCCTGCCGTGGGTGTGGTGGGATGTCTGCGACCCTGGGAATCATGGATGATATGCCCAGCACATGGCACATGTGCGGCCTCACTGTGTGTTACGTTGCCTCACAGCTGCTCCACCCCCCCACGAGCCCCCACACTTGTGTGCCCTGCGCGGTTGTATCACGTGTACTCCTACGGCACACCATTGTAATGCCTGTCCGCGCATGTCCAGCGGCATGCCACCAACACCATGACGCTGGCCTTTGAAGGTGTGCGGCCAAGTGAGTGTAGGCCAATGGTCTGGACAGGGCGGACACAAGTGTACATTCCATGGCTGGCTGTGATCACGCTGCGAATGAGGCTAGGCAACTGACTCATGCAGCCGCAGGACTGATACACATAACACTTGGCATGCATGTGCCAAGACCCCGAGCGGTCTTGCGCTCCTACATTTCCCCGTCCGTGCGTGCCCGCCCTCCTGGTGCATGCTACATTGCAACATCGTCTACTGTGACCCTGATGGTGACAACACCCCAACACAGAGACACACTTACCGCACATCCTGCCCAAGGCCAGGTCTGAGCCACGCCCTGCTCCCCCTGCCGATTCAGCACACCCCTGCGCTGAACTAATGTACGCCGGACCAGCACACGCCGCTTGTGCATGCAGGGGGGGCCGGGCGAAGCTACATGTCCAAGATCACTGCCAACGCTGAGGTGACATGATATCGTCCGCTGAGGATAGCACACTGTGATGTTGCAGTGCCGTGCTCATCATGCTGACACAATAACCACACGGACACACTTGCTCAGATGGTGTGAATGGCTACGGGCACGTGCGCCCAGCCACATTTATTAGCAGGCACACATATCGAGTGACACCTGTGTTGGATGTGTGTGGGGTGTGTGCACAGCAGCCGGCAAAGGCTGCCTGGTGCAGTCAGAAATCGACAACAGTGTACATCGTAAAGGACACAACCATTCAACCATAAAGACTTGTGCTGCACAGAGTTAGTGGCACCAGTGCTGTTAGGGGATGCCGCCTGCGATGAGGCGTGTCCAATGGTGTGGACTCCTCCACATCTTACCCAAGACACAGTTCCACATGTGTGACCTACTGGACCGCAGTGTTGGCCTGAGGCAGCGGTCAGCACGGGCCATTCACTGAGTGTCGCCGGCTTAGGTTGGATGGTCCCACCAGCCTGCGTAGTTCAGGTTCAGTGGCACCACGGGACGCGGACTTGCGGTGAACAGGGTTGATAGCACCAGGTCAGTTGATTATAGTGTTCGATCACCTCCGTGACTCTGATCCGGCTTTCCTCCGGACTGAGCCGCATCTTCCTCTTACTCCTCTCCGTGCGTTCACTGGTGTGGACTCTGCCATTCATGATTGGTGACTAAGTGCTGGATGTGGGACCTACTGGTCCACAGGGTAGGCCTGAGCCCTCATCCACGTGTTGCCGGCTTGCGTTGAACAGGGTTAGTGGCACCACGTGTCGCCGGCTGGCATTGAACAACGTTAGTGGCACCACGTGTCGCTGGCTGGCATTGAACAGGGTTAGTGACACCACGTGTCGCTGGCTTGCATTGAACAGGGTTAGTGGCACCACGTGTCGCCGGCTTGCGTTGAACAGGGTTAGTGGCACCACGTGTCACCAGCTTGCGATATGGAATTATGCCTCACTGATCGAAGGGAGTCTGGTGCTGTGGCCGCTGCCACGGACTTGGGGTCACTGCCATTCAAGACTCAGGACACAGTTCCACATGTTGGACCTACTGGATCCAGGAGGACGCAGGTGGAGTATGTAAATGGGAAAGGAGTAATGTGGGCCAACGTCGGGGGGGTCAGCGATGATCTGCGGAGGCTGCAGAAGTCGCGAGACTGGTGCTTGGAGCTTGCACCGGCACGTGGTGGGCCCTCATCGACACATGCCGGTGTAGGCAGGTGAGCGGAGCCTCGTTGGTGCGCTGTGGCCAGCATGACGGGTCGGGGGACCAGCGGCCCGGGGTGCAGCAGGCGCACAGGGACGCAGGCCCCACCGTGCTCGGCGCAGATAAACAAAGAAATAGGCAGTCCGGGATAGAAAACTGCACCACCTTACTATACACAAATAGTAGATATACTTCAAAATTCCGTGCTCGGCGCAGGACTGGTGGCGGGCCGAGAGCCGCCGCACTGGCAGATGCGTTGTCCATTCCGAATGAGAACCACGCCCAGTGCGACGGGGTTTTTGTTCACACCCCTACGCAGGCCTGGCGTACGCAGGTCCAACCCACTATGCACGCGCATGCAGGGGGGGGACGTAACGTGCGACATTTCCGCGTTCTGCCCCACAGCCTGTGGGGACATGGTAGCGTCCACTGGTCACTGCACTCCATGCACCAGCAGTTGATCTCCACATGGCCATTTCCGTGGTTTGCACTCTGTGGTCTGTCCGGCACCTCCACGCCACACCTGGCAATGGGTGGGTTCACATTCCTTGATCACTTGCCGCTCTCGCACATGCCTGCTCCATGCCTCTCCTCGCATCCTGCCAATGTGTGTCTGTGGTGCCATGCCGTGGCTGGGTTGTGGGCATGGCAAGGCCAGCTTCACAATGGAGTCGTGTTGTCGTGTCTGGTTGGTTGGCATGTTGTGTGTCATGTTGAATGTAGTTGTGCTGCGTGCCCATTGCCAGTGTTGTGAGTTGCATGACTGTGGGCTGGAGGTGTGTGGTGTGTTCATTTTGGTCTTACCAACGGGCACTGCATTTCCATGGGTGCCATCTTGGGAGCGCTGGGTGATGCTGGACTGTCCGGAGATGTGAGAATCATGTACTCTGCCTGGGGAGTTGGCCAAGACATTGTTGAGGAGTCCCGGGCGGTCCACTGTTGCCTGCACATTCATGATATGCGTGTGCTTTCTGTTGTGGTAGTTGTGTGCAGTGTCGGCAGGGGCACGAGGGGTACATGTGTGCAGTTGATTGGCCCTGACACATGAGGGAATCCAGCTATGGCATAGGGGCCTTGCTTGGTCTCCAGCAGCTCCTGCACAGTGTGGGTGAAGTGGAGGTGCTGGGGTACCAGGCTGTTGTTGGCATCCAGGACAGGTGTGATGACCTTGTATGGGGCTGGCTGTGTGACTCCTCCGACTCTGGCAGTTGTGCGTTGGATGGTACCAGAGGCCGACATGTGCTGCGCAGCCGGCAGCTTTGTCTGCGGAGGGATGTTGGTAGTCCGCTGGGTTGGTACCGTCAGCAGGTGGGGGATGTGGGTCAGGATGCGGGGGATGGTTGTCCTTTTGGGCCTGTAGTGGGCAATGTCCTCCTCTGGCGTTGGGTCTGGGTGGCAGGTGCGTTTCAGGTGGGTCTGCTGTCTTTGTGTACGCTGCCTCTGTGGTGTTCCCGGGGGAGGCGGGGGGGTCCTGGGGGTCGTGGCGGGCCTGGGGTGGGTGGGGGTGGGTGTTGTGTCCCTCATGGGTCGCGGAGCTGCATGGTCATTGTCTCCATGCCATCTGTGGGTCTTCGGGTGTGGCTCTTGGCTGGGCTCCCTTTCATGCTGCAGGTAGTCGTCCTGCTTAACACCAGCAAAAGGCAGGTGTTAAATAACTGGTGCTACAGCGGCTTAACGTCTGTTTATGGTTCGCTTCTCAGATCTGGTAGTTCGTTGTGAAAGTGGTGTTGTGGTTTTTTCGTGTGTTTTTGCACGGGAACGCCTACTCTGCATCTCATTAGGGTTAGTTGGTGGTGTCCACAGTGGTGTTAAATTTTGGGGCAGTTGTCGCGGGAATACTGGAGATGTTTGCAGTTTGCACCCGCTTGTGAATGGGGTGTTAAATCTATCTCCACTTTTGATGGGTTAAGGTGGGGATAAATCGGCGGTAATTCCTTGTGAATATCCCCCTGTGATGTAGTGTTCTGTTAAGAGTATAGAGAACATTCAAAAAGTTTATTAAACTTGGAAAAAATGACAACAAATATTTTTATCAAAAATTATTGTAAATTATTGTAAATTAATTTTATATACTTTTTATTAGCAGAACAAAATAATGTAATTTTGTATTAAATCATGAATTCATTTAAATAAATTAAATGAAATTGACATTATTTTTAAAAGCTATAACAGAAAAATCTCAACTAAAGTAAAATGTTTATATGGATTTTAAAAATGACAAAATTTGTGTATAGAATTATTTAATTTTTTGTACAAACTAAAGTTGCATTTATTTTTCAAAGATAATTACAATATAACATAATATGTTTTCAATATATTTATATTTGTTAACATACAATTAATTTGATTTAAATAGTTAAAAAGTCAAAATAATTTTATTTAATTTATTTTAACCAGTCAACAAACTTTATTAGCCCAAGGCCATAATAGCACATAAAACAAAATACAATACATCAGTCCTGTTTCCTGCAGATGGTACAAATTGACCAACATTTAAAATATATATATTCAGGAAACACATCCTAAATGGGAAAGGTACCCTTAGTGAAGTTAAAAAAAAGAAAAAGGAAAAAGAAAAAAGAAATTAATTAATAAAACATACTAAAAGCAGCATGTGAAATATAATCTAAAACTAAATTCATTAAATATGTAGCTAAAAAAGTTTTAATATTGTAAACAGCAAATTAACATTCAGGTATATTAAAATCTTATTTGTCTCGCAGGCATTTTTGCCCATTGGCCTTGTTAGCAGTACAAGGACTAAAACACAGTGCTTAGTGGATGGCAGCCACAACCCGTTTGTAACAGATGGACACAGACTCAATATACTGGTCTAGCCACAAATTAAACCATTCAATAACACACTGGTGACCAGATTTTCCAAGGCTAATTGCAATTTTTCCCTGATCTTCCGCAATCCCAGGAGATATTGTGTAAGTGTGAATAGCATCACTTTGCAATTGTCGTTCCTCAATAGACTGAGGGCCTCTTTGTGCTCCCTAATTCCTTTGTTCTGACAGAGGGGCACTAAGCAACGTCTCCTGCAGCACGAATAGGCTGGGCAAAAAAAAAGCATGACATGTTCCACATTGTCATTATTGTCTCCACATGCTGAGCACTGCAGGGCGGTAGGCTCCTGACCTCATTCCCACCTAGTTCCCGATTACGATGCGGTTAGGAAATCTTCCCGATCCAATCGGTTTGGAAATGGTTTACTACCGACTCAGATCAGGAGAGTCCGACCGACTGAGGATGATGCATCCGGATGCTTCTAGATACGATTTAGTTGGACTCCCATTGACTTCTATGGGAGCCTATATTCCTAACCGCATCGTAATCTGGCCCTCAGTCGGGAAGACAAATTCCCGATCCGATTCGGAAGGAGCAAATGCCATTAGGAGGCCTTCCTAACCGCATCATAATCAGGCCCTAGGTGACAACGCTTTCCTGACCGCATCGTAATGGGGCCCTTAGAAATAAAGGATCGAAAGGGTAAGGTTCCATACTAAAATTGCAAGTGCATGCGCCTTGCTAAGGGTGGCACGAACTCATCCAGAAAATCCTCCTGGGTGTAAGAGCCTATACCTATAAGAAAAGCATCTGTAATGGAACCCCTGTTCATTTGTGAGTGTAGGAATGAATCTCTGTGAAGCCCAAAAGCAGCTTTAAGTTGGGCCTTAGTGATGAACCCAACCTTACCAGGGGTACTCCACGGGCATGCAATCTCTATCTCCATAAAGGTGGACTTCAGATATTTAATTAATGGCATGTTGCCTGAGCCAACATGACTAAGAATTCCCTCTAGCCCTTGCCTATAGCAGAGGTGCTCCAGGGTAACACAGATCGTCTTCCAATAAAGAGGCCATAGTCCTATTCTGTCATGTAAAGGTCTCAACCCAAAGTCCAACCTAAGTGGTAACAAAGGAGCGCTTACGGGTACACCAACCAGCTGGCGCATGAAACGATTTCCCACTCTGGTTAGGGAGCTTGTGCCCAAATGGGCCCACAGTTCGGATCCATAGGAAGCTATTCCAAGAGCCTGATAGTTATACATTTAAAGGGCAGGCATTATGGGGCAAAACTAAGTGCTAAGCGATGTCTTTATGATACCTCCCACCGCTTGCTCCAACTTAACCCTATGCTGCGCAATATGGGCTTGCCACCCCATATGTTTAGTGAGTGTTAAGCCCAGATATACAAAAGTACACACTATCTCAAGTAGGACCCCATCTAGCTTCAGGTTCGTCCTGGTAGAATGCCCAGGATTCAGGACTGTAGGAAAGTAGGATCTGCTTCTTATGGTTACCCCCACTTTTTGCTTGATGTTACACTGTTTTTGACAAGTCTGACTGGGATCCTGCTAATCAGGACCCCAGTCTATCTGCTTTCTCCCTAAAATGTTATGCCATGTACTTAGGTACACTCCAGATTGGATACTGGGGTACCCTTGTCAGTCCCTAGTATATGGTACACATGTACCCAGGGCATAGGTACCCCAGAGGCTTCCCATGGGCTGAAGCATGTATTATGCCACCCATGAGAGGCCATGCAAAATGGAACTACAGGCCTGCCATTGCAGCCTGTGTAAGATGGTGCAAGCACCACGTACTTTAGATAAAGGTGTACTATATCTATAGGTCACTACACTTAAAACCTATCAGTCACCCCTCTAGCAGGCCTTGACAATCCTGAAGGCAGGGTGCTGGGTTTTACGTGAGAGGGTGCCCCTGCATGAGCATAGCACCCCTGCAGCCTTCGGAGACCATTCTCCCGGGTTGTTGGTGACGCAGCCAGACATATAGGTAGGGGTGGGGTAAAATGCTATCTCGAAAACGGCTGCAACAAACCATGTTGTATTTGGTATCATACACCTTGTAATCAAACACTCCACACCGGTAACCGGTGTGGGAGGTATGATTCCACCCTTCAGAAGCGAGCTTCATGGGGTCCCTGGTCTTCCCGGTACCAGCCTTCTCGACCCGGACAGCACAAAATGGTTGGTGCCGAACAGAGACACAATTCTGCCCTCCTGCTGCTGAGCCAAACTTGAGCAGAGGAAGGCAGCACAATAGGCATCCTGCCACAGGGAGGTGTAACTACCTCCCAGACAGGATTTAGTGTATTGGGGCTGGGTGGGTGCACTCCCAAAGTGCCTGAAAGTCTGCACGAGGGGCACATTTGGTGTCCCTGTGCATAGTCCAGTTCAAACCAGTCCTGAGAGCCGTTGGCTCCTGCTCTGGCGCGAAACTGGACAAAGGACATGGGAGTAACCTCCCCACTGTCCTGACCCTCCCCTGGGAGGGTCCCCTGAATCTGTCATACCCTCTCCTGTGGGTACTTAAGGGTTTACCCTAGATTCGACATGGACACGATTCTGAACAAGAAACCACTGACCTTCGACCGTCTGGACACTCTGGACGTTGCTGGACTATGACTGGGCCCGACTTCGTCTCCCTCTCTGTCCAAAGCATCGTCTGTACCCGTGCACCATACAGGCTCCGTGCAGGACCTGTGGAGCTACAAGGGCAACTGAAGGTATCTCCCTTGGGTGAAGGAGTCACTCCCCTGCATTTGCAGGCACCATAATGCAACTGACTGGTCTGCTGATCCTGAGCTCCTGCGGTCTCCCAAAGCTCCAGCAACACAGGAGGAGGGTTCCTATGTTTCTTGAGGTTGAGCTGCCCTCTCACCAAGTCTGAGGCCAGTATCCCTCGTGGAGACCGCGTACCCCGAACCCCTGTGCACCGCGTACTTTTGCAAGTGCATATGCTTGTTGGCATTCCCCAACTAAGTGCATTGGGCTATCGATAGCCCTAATCTATGCGCACATTTTTTACAAAGGACTTCAGCCTCCTCACACTCTGTGTCCTGTAAGCTGTACTTTGTGAAACCCCTACGAGGTCCCCTCGCGACTCCTGTGCCTTCGGCCTTTGGGTCCACTTGAGAAACAACTGCTTTTCTTGGGTGCCCCTGGTTGCTACAGGCCTGCCCTGACTCCCCTTGCTGTGGTGAGTCCCCTGGTCCTTGCTGGGCCAGACCGTAACCTTCTTTGACCTTCTTCGTGGGTTGCCACTGCCAAGGCTTATTGGTGCTCCCGCCGGACACTGACCCCTCAGCACTCAACATCCTTCGTGGGACAGCTCGTATGCGGCTCCTGATTGTCCTCGACATCTCCTGGTCCCTGCAGCTGTAGAGTCAAGGTCTCCATCTTCACACCTGAAGCACCCGACATCGGTGGGCATTCATCTACCAAGCCCCTGGTCACTCCTGAGTGACCCAGACTCTGTCCCATCTGCTTTCAGGATCCTTCCATCAAGAATCCACCTTTGGGTTCCACCGGACACTTTTCTTCTTTCCAGCAGTGGCATTTCTTTGACGACTCCCATTGAGAATGAAAGCGGTTTCCGACGCCACTTCGGCCCTATGCACCCGGCTTCCCTGGGTTAGGTAACTCTGGTACTTCATTATCCACGGGTGGGTGGCTCTCCAACCTTCTAGTTTCCAAGGGGTTTCTTCGTAATCCTCTCGGAAGTGTCCTTAAACTTTAAAACTGCAACCGTGACTCTCCCATTGAATTGTACGTAGCACGCGGTCGTGTTCTCACACTGCACCCGTCCTCCGTGAGGTCACTACTTACTCACCTTGGGTGGTTCCTTGGGGTCCCAGCGATTCTACAACGTCTAGACACTGTCTTGACTCGAGTCGTGGTTCTTATACCACTATTTTAGTATATGGTTTGGTCTCCCCCTGGAGCCCACTGTGTATTAGTGCTACTCATGACTGTTTCTGTGCTACAGTATTGTGTGCTTTGTGTTTATCTGCGTGTAGCAGATACTGTGAGGTATTTAAGGTGTGTTATAATAATAAATACATATTTTTATAACTCCTTTGTGATTCTCCTTTCATTTAACCAATACATTAAGGTTGCATTTTGGTAAAACAAGCTGCATAATATTCCTTCAAGACTAAGCCTGAATGCTGCTCTGCACAGCTACCACTTGGATAGCTTTCTAAGGTTATCTTTGACCTCTCAAAGGAGCAAGACCACTGACTCATTGTCAGTGAAATTGCTCTCCCTCCCTCGCAGCTCCACCATTAAGGGAGGCCTTCCCCCGAGCCCCTGCACTCTCGAGTGTTGGTGTTCGACGCCCTCCTCCACCCGCAGGTTTTACCTGTGCCTCATCCCTGGTGGTCCAGTGGACCTCTGTCTCCTTTCTCTCGCTCCGCTTTTTCTCTCCTTTTTCACTCGTTTTTCCCTCATTTCAATCTCCCCCTTCACTCTCCTTCTGTGTCTTTCCTCCGTTTTCACTCGTTTTTTTTACCCTCATCTCAATCTCCCCTTTCACTCTCCTTCTGTGTCTTCTGTGTCTTTCCTCCACTCTTCTTGCACTTTTGCTGCATTATTTTCACTTTTCCCTCTCTTTTTGCCTTTTTCCTTTTGCCTTTTTCCGCCCGTTTTTCCCCGCCGCTGCTGCCCCCGCGGCCCCTCCCCCCCAGTACGACCAGCGTGACCGGCCCAATCCAGCTCCCGTCCCCGCACCCGCCTCCCGCCTCCCAGCTGTCCAGCCCTCCCCAACCCCTACTTAATGGCAGCCGCTGCGTGGCCGCACCGCTGGCGCACCAAAGGCGCGCCAAAGGCAAGCCCGTCTGCGCCCATCTGCGAACTGACCGCAACCAGCGGCAAGTACCCTGGATCTCCGCACCGCCAACGCTACGACCCAGCAGCACTCCACGCTCTCAACCCAGGACGCAACAACAACTGCAAGCTAGCATCACCAGCCGACACCCACAGACCCTTCAGCTGTCACCGCTGCCGGCATACCTGCAGCACCGCCAAAACCACGGACCCAGCGCAACCCGCCCGCAAGAACACAACTGAACCGAACACCCTGCAATGCATCCTCCTCAACGTCAGATCCCTCCACAAGCACGCCACCCAAATCTGGGACCTCCTCGACAGCACCACCCCAGACGTAGCGTTCTTCACCGAAACATGGTCCAACACCACCTCGGGACCGGACATCGCCATCGCCATTCCCCAAGGATAAAAGATCTCCAGGAAGGACCGCCCCATCCGCCCGGGTGGAGGAATCGCCATCGTCCACAAATCCACCCTCCGCCTGAGCACACTCCCCGATGAGCCCACAGACCTGATGGAACACCTTCACTTCAAGATACTGGCCAGCCCTACCACCACCCTCCAAGGAAACCTCAACTACCGACCCCCTGGACCCCGCTGACTTTTTGCCAACTCCATCACGGACATCATCTCCCCACATGCCATCGCATCCACCAACTACACCCTACTGGGAGACCTCAACTTTCACCTCGACAACCAACTGGACCCCAGCACCTTATCCCTCCAGGGCATCCTCCACAACATTGTACTCCACCAGATCGTGACCGAACCCACACACTCAGCAGGACACACCCTCGACCCCCTCTTCACAACAGGAAACTCCATCACCTTCAGCCACACCACCGAGCTCCCATGGACTGACCATCGATGCGTCCACTTCACCTTCAGAACACCCACCATCCACAGACACCAGCACCTGCTCCCACGAAGAAACTGGACCAGAATCACCGACGACCAGCTAACCTCATCACTCAGCAACTCCACCCCAACCATCGCAGAAAACGACGCCCCAACACCTCAGCCCGAACCCTGCACAGATGGATCTCCGACAGCCCCAACACCATAGCCCCCCTCAAGAAAAACAACAACACCCACGCCAATAAAGCCAGCTGGTTTACCACCGAACTTCGAGAGTCCAGACGCACTTGCCGCCGCCTCGAATAGGCCTGGAGGAACACCAAATCCACAGAAACCCACAACAACTTCAGAGCCGCCACCAACGCCCACCACCAACTCATCAGAAAAACGAGGAAAAAAGCAATTGAAGACAGAATCTCCACTCACGCACACAACAGCAAAGAACTCTTCAACATCATCAAGAAGGTCGCCCTACCCACCAGCGAGTCCACCGACATCCCACCCTCACAAGACCTCTGCGACAAACTCAGCACCTTTTTCCACCACAAATTCAAGAGCATCTACGACAACTTCGACGAAGACAACCAACACACTGAACCCTCACCAACCACCCCCGACACCCTGAAGCCAGCGATCGACAACTGGACAGCCCTCACCACCGAAGACACACTGAAGACGATGAAGTCAATCCACACCGGGGCCCCCTCGGACCCCTGCCCCCACCACATTTTCAACAGAGCCGCCGACACCATCGCACCCATGCTCTGCCACACCATCAACCACTCCCTGGCAACCGCCTCGTTCACCGACGACTGGAAACACGCCGAGATCAACCCCTCCTGAAGAAACCCTCGGCGGACCCCACCCACCTCAAAAACTACAGACCCATTTCCCTGCTCCCATTCCCAGCGAAAGTCATCGAGAAAGCCATCAACAGCCAACTCGCCACATTCATCGAAGAGCACAACATCCTCGACTCCTCCCAATCCGGCTTCAGAAAAAACCACAGTACGGAAACCACCCTCCTCGCCGCAACGGACGACATCCGCACCCTACTGGACAAAGGAGAAACAGCAGCCCTCATCCCCCTCGACCTCTCAGCGGCGTTCGACACAGTATCTCACCGCACCCTAATACGCAGACTCCACGACGCAGGGATCCAAGACCAGGCCCTCAGCTGGATCCGCTCCTTCCTCTCCGGCAGAACGCAGCGGGTCAGACTCCCCCTTTCCTCTCGGACCCTACACCAACCACCTGCGGAGTCCCCCAGAGGTCCTCCCTCAGCCCTACGCTCTTCAACGTCTACATGGCTCTGCTCGCCCCCATCATCAGAACCTATGGACTCAACATTGTGTCATACGCAGACGACACCCATCTCATCCTCTCCCTATCCAACGAACCCAACACCGCCAGACACAACTTTCGAGAAGGCATGGAAGCCGTCGCCAAATGGATGAAAAACAGTTGCCTACAACTAAACACCAACAAAACAGAAGTACTCATCATGGGCCCAAACCCTGATGCCTGGAACGACACCTGGTGGCCCCCCGCCCTCGGAAGCCCACCCACCCCCACGGACCACACACGCAACCTGGGAATCATCCTGGACTCCGAGCTCAAAATGGAACGCCAGATCAAATCCATCTCGTCCTCCTGCTTCCACACCCTCCGCCTCCTACGTAAGATCTTCAAATGGATCCCCCTTGAACACAGAAAGACCGTCACTCACGCCCTGGTCACCAGCAGACCCGACTACGGCAACGCACTCTACGCCGGAATAAACAAAACCTCACCCGCAAGCTACAGAACATCCAGAACGTCGCCGCAAGTCTGGTCCTCAACCTGCCAAGACACTGCCACATCTCCCAGCACCTGCGCACACTCCACTGGCTCCCCATCGAAGCTAGAGTCACCTTCAAGATGCTCACCCACGCTCACAAGGCCCTCCATGACACCGGACCAGCATACCTGAACAGCCGACTCAAATTCCACGCTCCCCAAAGGACCCTACGATCAGCCCAGCTCTCCTATGCCGTGGTCCCCCGCACCAGAAAGACCAGATCGGGAAACCGCTCCTTCTCCTTCCTCGCGGCCAGAGCCTGGAACGCCCTTCCGCTCCACCTCAGACAGACAACATCGCTCCCCATCTTCGCAAGAAACCTCAAAACCTGGCTCTTCGACAGACCCCTCCTTGATGGACTGGAACCTTCAAACCCCCCCCAGCACCTTGAGACCCCTACGGGTGAGTAGTCACGCTTAACAAACGCTTGATTGATTGATTGATTAAATCACCATAAGGGTTGTTTGGACAGGTGCAAGTTGCCCACTTTAATTAGTGGACATCATTTACCAGGCCAACTTCTCACAAGGACCATAAATTTGGTTTTACTCAAATTGATCTTAAAACCCCTTACCTTAAAAAAGCACTCACATTGATTCAGAAGCCTTTGTAGTCCTATAGTGGATTTAGAGAGGAGTAGAGTGTCATTGGCAAACATGAGGGCAGGTACCCTCATGTTTGCCAATCTGAGAGTGGCAATATCATACTCATCCAAATACTTAACCAGGCCATTTATATAAAGGGACAACAACCTTGGGTTAAGTACGCACCCCTGTCTTACGCATCTGGTCAAAGGGATCATTTAACATAATTTTCTGTGGGGTTCTATTTTAAGTCCCTGCCTCCATTATATTCTACCAGAGGGTGCCGTAGTATCAGTGGTTAGCCATGTGGCGTACTGCATTTACTGCTGCTCCTTTTTGGCAGTGGCAACTTTACACTCATAACTTTGGCTTTCAGTTTCAGGGGCTGGAGACATGTAAGTTTACACTTCAGAGTAACTTTACACTTGTTTTAGAGAATAGACCAAATTAGTAAAGTTACTCAAAAGTGTAAGAGTAAATTTACTAGTAGTAGATCTACATGTGTGGATGTACCTTTATTAATAGGCCCCAACGTGTTCACTAATCGTTCCTTGGTCAGTAGTCTTTAAAGTCTTTACTGTTTGCTTCAGCACATCACTGGTACTGTCTTTTACCTTTGGGGGCAGCTACAAGGCACCTCTCATTCCTGGATACACTTTTCTTGTAAAGGATTCAGGACTTTGTCTGCATAGCACTTTTACCACGTGCAGTACAATTAAGAGCTACAATTTTACTTAGGTTCCTGTTTATAGATCATTTTCCAGCTTCAAGTAATCACCTCAGTTACAGGCACTGTGCAGGCCAGTTCTAATTCAGAAGTTAATTTCATGGGGATTTCACTTTTCTCCTCTCACTGATGTTCTCCTGTTCTCTTGCAGGAAATCACACTTTAAATTAAATACCCTCAAAGAAAATTTGAATTTCAATGACGTGACTAGTTTAACAGACAGAACATTAACTTTCACTGTCATACTCCTAAATCTATTACAGTGTCCACCAAGGTTACAAAGCCAATATATGTGGGATAACATTCTCACTGCCATACATTACAAGGATATTACAAGTCATTGAGGAGTTCCGTGACTGTATAGAGAAACAAGGCTGTTAGACCTGGAACCATTGGCGTGAGTCTCCCTTCCACTTTTTTTTCTGATTGCCTCCTCTGTTTTTGATCTGTTTGCAGGTTTTAGATGCTTTGGGCACTGTGCCACTGCTATTCAGTGCCACAGTGCAAGTGCTCCCTATGTTAAGTTGATGTATTGATTAGTGACTCCATGATTGGGTTATTTGATTTACCTGTCAGACCCTAGTACAGTGCCCCATGTGGGCCCATGGCTTGTAAATCAAATGCTGCTGGTGGGCTTGCAGCACTGGTTGTGCCACCCACAGAAGCAGCTTGTAAAGTGTGTCTCAGGCCTGACTTTGCCTGTGGGGATCCTATGGACCAGGGCCGCTACCCTAAACAAAAATAATTCCTGGTGCCTAGTGGTGAGGTGTGGATCGCTGCTTAGGTATTACTAGGAAGAGGTACTACCTTTTCCGGCGATACCTCTCTCATCATTATTGGTGCCCAGGGGCATATTAATGCTGAAGGCAGATTCAACCTGGTTTAAGAAGCGCAGCTGTTAATAATCATGCCTTGCAAAATAACGCTGCGAACAGAAGCTCTGCAAGGCAGAGATCAACTGATACCCTGTTACTATCTTGCACACCCATGTGTGTTCAGCATTTCCTTAACCCCTTTCTTGATTTTACAAAATCCAGAGGTTTTGAGATCAATGCAAATAAATCAAAGCTCATGATTATAAACCCACATTATTCATTTCGAAACAACCTGAAGGTGGATGGGTCAAAATTTGATGAAGTTAGGAGCTTTGATTACCTGGGTATCAGACTCACAGAGAAACTAACTTGGGACATGCAACTTCAAAAAGTAATACCCTTTTATCCCATAGATCAGCTGCAAATGCCAGGAGACATAAAACAGTGTTTATTAGAGATGTTTCCCCAGCTATTGAGGTACACAGAGCAGTGGCTTTGGGTGGCGCACTCTATGGGGCATAAATCTGGGGCTCGGGGAATTCTACAAGATTGAAAATTAAAGAAAATAAATTTATGAGTATTACTAAATGTCCCAGTTATTATGGGATCTGAATCATAAGGGAATTCACCATATTGTACTCCTTAAAATTCTGACCTATTGGACTAAAATATAGACAACCCAGGAGCTGGCTCCCTATATAGAGGCTCTGCAGGAATTCATTCTTCTTGATAAATTCTGTAATACACCGTGGCTGAGAGTCATGAAATCTTTATGCACCCAGTTAAACATGGGGGGAATGTGGGAGCAACCAAATATGATGGATAAAAACTCATCCAGTAGGATGAAGGTAATATACTGGGAACATGTCTTGCAGAAGACGTGGTGTGATACGAGGTCTGAAGGGCTCGTTGATAAATTCCTCAGCCATAAATGCATCCCGCATTTTGAGCCATATCTCAATAGAATTACTCCTCCCAAGGCTAAGTCACTGTACATTAATTTTCGAATTGGCACATGTTGATACAGGCTCAGAGGATTGTCCTTTTGGCCCTAACACAGAGGCGCATTTATTATTAACATGTAACAGATATAAAACTCAAGGTCAAGATGGATCCTTCCGGTATGCCGCAACCTAGGGCTTAAACATTCTGCAGCAGTCTTACGCATATTAAAAAGTAACACAGTTAATCCAACTGTGTCTGCCTTTTTGAGATACCTAAAATGGGCATGGTCACTGTGAGCTACTGCAGTGAAGACCAGGTTTTGAGACGTTACTTAACCTTGAGTCACCACTGTACATATATAATTAGGGATGCTCAGAAAAAGAATTTCTCCTGCTCAGTTAGACAGAATCTTTTTCTGAAGTGGTAGAAGCGAGATAAAAAAATATGTATGTTTCTCCACTAAAGGAGTTTGCCTCCAGATAATTGCACATTCACCAATTGGATTTAGTCTTGTGAAATTAGCATTTATTTTGGGGAATTCTAAATTTGGCTGCTTCATACTATGCATTTTAAGTCCTGTTTGTCTCTGAATTATGTGGAATATGTATTCTCTGTGATGTAAATATGAATTAGGCATAATGTTTTTTTAGTTCTGTTTTATTACAAATACTCTAGGGAGTGGGTACTAGTGTTGGCAATAACTGTATCCTTCCTTTGTATTGGGCAAAACGTGTCTGATTGAGGAATGTGAAACTGAATGTGTTAAGATGAATTTGTGATAGTTGCACTTTATTACATGCATTTATATTGAGTTGGCTTTTACACAATGATTATTAGCTGAATTTGAACTGGTTTACCGCTTGTATCTGTTTGTTGCTAAGAGGAGATCATGTACAAGCTCTGTTTTCAATAATGTGTTTTAACTAACTAATGATAAGTCTGGTATTTATTAATGATGTTATGTGTTTTTATGGTTGGTATGACCGAAATAAAGTAATAATTGGCAGAGCTCAAGCAGGTGTCAGAAAATGCAAATTGACATCTAGAAGAAACAAAATAAATAACTTATTGTATACATTAA
Source organism: Calotriton arnoldi (assembly GCA_963921515.1). Classification (NCBI taxonomy): domain Eukaryota; kingdom Metazoa; phylum Chordata; class Amphibia; order Caudata; family Salamandridae; genus Calotriton; species Calotriton arnoldi. The sequence continues at coordinate 1,368,306 of CAWUFW010004214.1, forward strand.
AGAGAGTCATTGTACTGCAGCACTCGGTGAAGTGGCTCAAGGAGAAGTGCTTGGGGTTGTGCTTACAGAGCTGTCCATACTCTAAGCGGTTCATTCATAAAGTTGTAGAGTGTGGCTCAGAACAACTTCATAGGTATTAAATAAAACAAAAAAAAAACAAAGCCGAAAACGTCTTTCAGAATAGCGAAAGGCTGTTTTTCTGATGGAGACCAAGAAGAAAGTCTCATTTCCAGTCAGCATCAAAGATGATCCAGAAGCCAGTACATCGCAAGGTCTCAGAGACACTAAGCAAGAAACAGCATCTAGGAACACGCTATTTTCAAGTTCTGCACTGATCTACAAGGCTGCCGCCTTCCTGAAACCACCACCACCTTTCGATACAGCAAAAAAGCAAAATATTGTTAACAGATGGACTGCTTGGATAGAGACATTTGATGATTTTATTGATGCACTTGAAGAGACTGATAACAAAAAAACTATCAAGTATCTCAAAAATCCTGCTGGTGATGGTGTGAAAGAAGTCATAAAGAAAATGCAGCGAACTGACGATGAAATCACACACCGACAGATTAAAGAAATGCTGAATCTCAAGTTCAATCCAATACCAAACGTTAATTAGGAAAGATACATTTTCAGTCATGAATGCTGAAGAACTAGTGACACCATTGATGAATTTATCGAGAGACTCAACACACTCTTCAAACACTGTAAGTTCAATTAATTTAATGATGAAGAAGCTTTGCTTCTTAGAGTTATTGATGGATGCACTGTCAGATTCATTTAGATGACTAATGCTGAGACAAACACTTAGTCTGGAGCTAGAGTTGATGGCTGCCAGAGCGGAGGAGCATGCTGAAAGACAAGCTGCTGACATGATAGCCGTTGGTGCTCATAGTGAATCAGCCACTAGTATAAAAAGTAAGCCAAAGCAATAGACTGGAGGACTCAAAGTGATGTCTACACGCAAAAAGAAGTAACGTTTTAGATGTGGATTTTCATTTCCACACAAAGGCAAATGTCCCGCCATTGGACAGATATGTAAAAGCTGTGGGAAATAGAACCATTTTGTGATGGTTTGTAATGCATAGGAAAAAGTAAGTGTGTCATGGGGCAAAGACAAAATGGCCGCCAGAACATTCCAGATGCAACTTTCGAGACACAACCCCAAGGCCAAGCGGTGACATCAGTTGAGGCAAACTGACACTGAACGAAGTCGATCATCATCTAAATCATAGTCTAATGGTTCTTTCACCTCAGTATCAAGTGAAAGTGAAGAAGATGGTGTGCCATGACATGTTTACCTCAGACAAATGTGTGCATGTCAGACTGGCTGCATGTGAGGAAAAATGTCAGTAAAAAAAAAGTCGACATGCCAAAGCAACAAAGTCACACAAACATTGTCCGAAATACAAAAATTTTCCAAGAGATCATTCGACTTGTCATACACCATTTGTGAATGCATTTAATTATAGTGATGACATATTGATTTTCGAAGCTATACAGAAGGGCATGAAAAGCTCTCAAACAAGTTTGTCATTTACTTACTGATGCAGGTATGACTATGCATGCAGACAAGTGGAGTTCCACAAGACAAAGTTAAAGTTCTTTGCCCATATCTTTTTAGATGAGGGTGGGACCTGATTCTGCAAAAATACAAGCGCTGTCAAATGCTGATCCCCCACAAGATGACTCCGCAGCTCCGGGCTTGCGGTTCGATTCCCGGCACTGGAGGCAGCTCAGCTCAGCATCATGTGACTCTGGGCAATAGCTAACCTTAATCTCCCTGACAGCCCCAGCGCCTTGAAACCCTTATGGCATGATATGTTAGTACTTTACAAAAATCATTGCTCTCCCAAACATCAAAGTCACAGGACATTTTCCTGTGGTCAAGTGAGGTGTTGAACAATAGACTAGTAGGTTAGAATTCAAAACAGTTTTTAATCTAAGACTCTCAAGAGCTGCACGCTGTACTGCTTTCCTTAATGCTCAGATAGTACGTTGGCTTGCCGCCATAAAGGTGTACTCTTCAGATGCTTTATGTTCAGATGCTCTAGTAAATCCTTGAATTCTCGACTGTTAAAAGGTGGGCCATTATCAGACTTCAAAATGTCTGGAACTCCCCATGTCTCAAAGGTGCCATCTAGACTCTCAATGGCTCGCTTGTGAGTTGTGGACGAGAGATCTTCTATTAATGGAAAACGTGAGTACTCGTCCACAATGATGTCCATTATAGAGTGGACCAAAGTAGTTGATGGCTATTATGTCCCATGCATGCTTAGGGAGTTCTGACATGTTAAGAGTATGTTGAGCAATATTTGTAGAAAGACAGTTGCATAAATGACAGGCCTTGAGTTCCTTTGCAACCCTCTCATCTAATTATGGAAACAAAACTCTGTCTCAGAGAGGTCTTTTCGTGGCAACAATGCCACGGCGTCCTTTGTGAGCCATTTCAATTATTCTGTCGCAGACTCTCCAGAATCAGGATTCTCGATCCTCGCAGTATAACTCCTTCCTGAGTTATGGACAGTTTATCTTTAACATATTTGTGTTTTTGACATTCACCATCACTGGTGAGAGGTGGAGTGTGCTGGTTCCATGACTGTTGTGCTATTATATCTTTCAACCTCAGCATGTCACTATCATGGCTCATGGCAGTGATTATCTAGGCTAACGGTATAGCAGCTGGCGTATTTGATTTTACAATGAAATTAATGTAGGCTTCAGCAGTTTTGGATGGAATACCCTGACCTTGTATAGGCACTCTGGAAAAGTAGTCAGCATGGTTTTGATCCTTTCCTGGATGATGCACAATGGTATAATTGTAATCTTGTAATCGTAGTCCCCACTGTTCAATGCAAAGAGGTATCTTGGCATTGAGAAGGAAATGAGAACACAACATATACAAAAGACTTGGTTAACAAGCAGCAAATGAAAGCCTCAATAGGTGACATGCAAAAAACATCACGTTTAAGAGAAGACATCTAGTGATCGCCTGACAAATGAGAAGAAATAAATCTGATGCTCAATATGATGCTGAACCTTTACACATATTGTCCACCAAGGGACACATGGTGACTGCCCAGCATCCTGGAAAGTATGTTACCAGAGACTCTTCTCAATTTTGGCATTTGATTCCTCGGTCTTCTGATCAAGACGATGAAGGAAGGATGGAACCTGAAAACTCAGTGACTGCTGTTACCTCTTCACTAGCTTCGAAAATCTCTAACACTGAAGATGACAGCTCCCAGCTTACAGTAACCAGATCAGGTTGAATAATTAAAGTGCCGTAGTAGGTTGATTGAAGAGACGTAATTGTGCATACATATATATGTACTGATTTGTGAAAAATGTGAATTTTTTATTTAACAAAGGGGGAGATGTAGTGTTTTTGCAATTTTATGATGGAACCCTTTTTGCTCCTAACAGAGTATGTAGAGCTGTGACGTAGGTGGCAGAGTGGAATGCAATGAAAGCTTGTTTTAGAATGTGGAATCTCTGTAACATGCAGATGAATAAAGACCTGTAATATTAAGCTCCGCGTGTGGCAGTCATTGGCTTGTACCCATGCTGGGGAGGATGCTACACTTACCCAAATGAGAAGAAGGTGTCTAATATATCTTGTCTCAGACCATTTTCTCCTTCTTCACCATTGTCATCTTCATTTTGCCATTTATCAAAATCACCCTGGGCCTTTTCATTGTAGTCATCATCCGGAATGAAAGGAATGTTCCGCTGCAGGGCAAAGTTGTGCAGCATACAACAAAACAAGCAAATGAAATCTTGCTTTTAGGAGTCCAAAAGCCCACTCCACAGACTTTCTAGTTCTAGCATCTGCCTCATTAAAGCAGACTTCCCTTAGTGTTGTTGGATTTCTCAGATGTAGTAACAACCACAGTTGGTTGGGACAGGCAGTGTCTCCTGAAAAAAAAGACATCATGTAAGACTAGCATTGTACATTGCAATATTTCGACAACAGCATTTGTAAATGTTGTTATACATTGTAACATTGCACTTACCAACAAGTCAGGCCCTCACATTTCCAAGTTGTGCCATTTGTTGTTGTATGCTGCTATTGCAGAGCACAAATGAATCATGGGTAGATCCAGGAAAGAAATAATGATTTAATGAAGATACACTAATCATAGTATAGTGAATATATCAATGAGCAATGTCTCAAATGTTCAAAAGAAAAGGTGTTTAAAATGCAATAGTAATTACATTTCTTGGCAACTCATCTAACATATATTTGTTTATTTCCCTAATTATAGGTCAGTCCCCATCATAAGAAAAGCATCCGAGGGGCCATCGCAATACCCTGTGGATCCATAGGCACTATTACCACAAGCGATGTATAGTATTACAGGTGCAGTGAGGCACATACAAGGTATGTTTACATAATAGTGATCATAGGAAAATGACAACATAAATGGTAATGCCATAAATGTATGGCAACATGCTAAGTGACCTCCTGTGTGTACGTGCCTAACATATGTGTTATCGACACACACAACACATAAAAGAAAGAACAATCAATGATGTCTGCATAGGTAGGAATGTGTATGAAATGCATTCTGTGGTCGAAATATTGGTACAAACATAAATATAAGTCCTGATGATGATGATGGTAGATGCCCTAATCCATCAAAAAATGTAAAGATATTCTGTCAAGCGTGATACAAGTGGCATATATTATATGGTGTGAGTTAAATGACTGACACCTTATCAGGCGTGTATTGTGAACTAATCATCCATCCACAATGTAAACAAACAGCCATTTGTAATTACAATGTAATTCCCCTTTTTGCACATAAAGGGTTGAAATAGTTTTTTTAAGATAGTACAGCTACATTAGTAATAGTTAAAGCATGTGCTTGCTAAATACCTTATCTTATATTAGAAATGCACTTATAAATTCATACTTTTCTTATTTTCTTATAAGCATCCTCCTAACCTAGCGAAGAAGGTGTTGGCCCAGGGACCTGATTAGAGAGAGACTTGCTCCCTAGATGAGTAGCTAGGGCCTCAATAACGGACCAGAAGGTACTTTCTCAGCAGTTTGTGAAAAGTATGAACTTAACATTTTTTCACCACCAGAGGACCGGGACTATGTGCTAAGGCAAGACAATGCAGGTCGCTCTCAAGGAGGTCAAGAAAAGAAAGCCTTACCTATTCGGAGATCTTTGCTATTCTAAAAACTGGCTCATTTGGATTTGGTGCTAGATGTATAAAACCTACTGGAGCCCTGCCCTGCTACAGCTTCCAGCTTTTTCCTGATGGAGGATTTTGAGAACCAAAAAAGTGACTACATTAGACTAAGTATAACCTTGGACTGGAGTGAGGCCGCACATTTATCTCACCTAGAAAGTGACACTGGCAGCTACAACATCTAGCTTTGTCCCTCTTGGATCTTTTATTGTCAAAACCAACAACTTCAGTTGGCGCTCCATTTTGGTTAGCCTGAAATCACACCTAGGTACCGTAAACTATTGTTTTTCAATGGTGCTTTACTTTTTCTAAGCACTTGTTGACTTAGAACTATACAAAAATATGTCCTTTTCTCCTTATATCATTTTGATGATATTGCTGTCTTATAGGTAAATACATTTTTTCTATATTTCTGAACTTTTGTTGGAAATTTTATTGGGTTGTTTTCTTGACTTTAAACTTGCTGGCGTTCTTTGAACATAACATGCACTTCTCTGGGGATTGCCTACTGCTTCTGTGATAGTTACAAGGGGTTGAGCAGAATTCTCTAACTTAGGGATCCCTTTTATATATGTGTCTGGTAAACTGTTTAGATGATTATATTATAAAGCTAGCACGTGCCATGTAATTTTCCTCTAATTGCATTAGATTTAGGAGAGGATGTGGCCTAACAGCTAGGGCGATCGACCTCAAACTGGGGAACCGGGTTTGAGTCTTGGAAACGACGCTCAACATCAATGATTCTGGGCAAATCACTTAATCTCCCCGGTTCCGATTCACAGAACTAATCTGAGATAAAATCCAAAACTTACTACTTTTGGTATTCACAGAAGGCATTTAGTAGTAGTAAAGTTAGGACTCCTAATTTTATTACTACTAAACTGAGATAAAATCTTAAAGTTACTACTTTTGGTATTCACAGAAGGCATTTTTAGTAGTAAAGTTTACTACTACTAAATGCCTTCTGTGAATACCAAAAGTAGTAAGTTTAGGATTTTATCTCAGATTAATTCTGTGAATCGGCCCCGTGCCTAACAAAAATGAATGTGTCCTTATGTAACATAACTGGTGCTCATGTAAAGCGCTCTGATACCTGATACTTTTGGGTCAAGTTTGCGCTATAGAAAACTCAGAAAAAGAAAAAAAGCTGCAAATTATATAGCCTCCTCTACAGGTGCCAAATATATAGCTTCCTCTTCCCACATACTTCACCTTCACTTGCCACGTAAACTAATGAACCCTGATACATGATTTGTTCCTTCATTGCTCAATAGTGATACTGGACCCATATATAATGTGCACTTATTGCTGTCTTTCTGGATACCAGCGATGACTTGGACAATGTGCCTGCTTGTAAATCTCCCAACAGGAGCTTTTGCCGTACTGTCTCCAACTGTTTGTAACCTTATCTGAAACTTGCCTAGAGACACTTGTCTATAGATCCAGCAACCATTTAAGGTAAGACTAGAGGATCTTGATACATTGGAGGGCTGCAGATGTTTAGTCAGCTACTTCATGCCAGCTTGTAAGAGAAGAAAATTAAGATATAGATACACTTGTGGCAGTTATGAAGGGATCTGGTGAGGGCTCTGATATGAAAGTGCACCTACTGGCATCCCCAGCTGCTGATTCAGCTGGTAGTGGCTGCAGATTGCATCCATCAGTTGATATTTGCACACTGTCCACATTCAGAAAGCAATGAACAAATGCGTCCCCTCTGCTGCCATTGCTTTGCAATCCTGCACCTTGGTCACATGCATCCTGGCATTAGGATGCAACCTTTCCATGCCTACATCCTCTGTGTCTGGGGATCTTATGTGGCTGCGAGTCCACTCCAAGGGCTATAGTTTGTGATGGAGCAGTAGAGTCAACTGCCAGTGGTGCTTCTCATTTGTCTAAGCCAGTGTTTCCCAAACTGTGAGTCGTGACCCACTGGTGGGTCAAGTGCCGATTTTTGGTGGGTCTCGAAAGTTCAAGCAATAAATAAAGATGCCTTTAAATTCTGTATTTACTTTGTCACATTTTCTGGGCTTCAAAGACAGAGGTCAAATGTCAGGCTATGTCTTCTAACAACTTGCTGCTGTTATTAACATGGGGAATGGTGTTTACAAACTCCTCTCACTTTGCAGTCACAGAAAGAAAAATAAAGTGACAATCTTGCTGGTGTACAGGTGTGTGAAGGGAACATCTGTAGCATGCCATTTTTTTGTAACACACAACCAAATGTAATACCTACAAACGAACTGTACACATTCAGAAATTACGAAAGCAAAAATGAAGCACATTTTATTTTGTAATTCTGAAGCATGATGGAAACAAAGATCTTAATAGGATCAAAACAAATCAAAACACTTTACTTGGTGGTGCACAAATGATATTCACTGAAACCCTATTTCCACACATTATCATTTGCTTGCAATATAGTTTAATCATTAAAACTGTATATCTATGAAAGATATTTAGCCATTTTATTGGAAAATGTGCCATCTGACAACGTGCTATCACATGATGCTTTAGTTACCTTCAGAATTCACCTGCTTCATGTCCATTATAGGTAGGTGGGTTGTGAACGCTTCTCGTTGTACAATGTGCCATGTGGATCTAAACAATTTGGAAACCACTGGTCTAAGCCATTGGTTATCAACCTGTGGTACGAGGAACCCTAGGGGTCCATGAGGCATAATCAAGGGCTCCGCGACTGTTTTACAAAATTAAATAATATTCAAATGAATAGATTAAAATTAATAAAGTATATACTAATAAAGAAGCAAAATGGAAAATGTTAAAAACTTTTCTATATTTGATTTGTGAATTACACAAAATATTTCAATATTTGAGCATTTGGTGGGATATATATTTTTTTAAATTTTTGTGTCTTTGAGATTTAAATCATAGAAACTTCTTCGGCTGGGGGTCCCTAGCTTCCAATAAGTCTCTGAATTCCAGTAATGATTTAGTGGGGGTCCACAAAGTCAAAAGATTAAGAACCTCTGGTTAAAGGATCTCTTCAATAACTTTCTTATTTTAAAATATTCCTGTCCTCAGATCATTGTAAACAAGCAAAAACTATACGATACCTATTGGTGTAATCATTGGACCTTATTCAGATCATACCACTGCATGTACCAAGTCCAAAGTGTACCTTTCTTGACAGTTGAGCCTTCTTTATCCAGGTTTTCAATATAGTTTCTCATTCTTAAGCTATCAATCATGGTAAGCAGCATGTCAGAGGACCATGCCTTGCACATTTCAGATCTAGCTAATAGCTTTAGGTAAATGCCAATACCTAATGATCACACCATTTAACTAATGTTAAATCAGGTAAATCACTGCTTTGGTGCACATATTCTTTTTCCTCTCTAATGCCAGAGTAGATGAGATCAGGGCTTAATTTTCAGTTGAATAATCGTGAAGATAGTCTTACCCACAATATTCCAAAAATCAGCTGACCTTGGGCATTTACAGAGCATAGGAATGTTGTCATCCTCCAATTGTTTACATTTTTTACATTTTCCTTCTGATGGTCCGATAGTATGGACATTTTAAGTGCTGTCAAGTAAATCTTGTGGAGGATAAGGAGGTGCTTTCTCCTTAATACCGGACTGTAGTATAAAATATGTATAGAGACACTTGCCATAAATAATTGAGCTATAGTATTGACAAGCTTCTCCCAAATTTTGTATGGAGCTTGGTGCCTACCTTGGCTATTTTACATAGGCCCAGGTGCCATTTCAATACTTCTTTTCTTTTGGATGTTGTATTTAACAGTTCTAGTTCCATCTTTGTTGGTTGTGTCCATCTCCTTTTTCCTAGCAAGCCACAATCAGAGTTGTAGATGGTTAAGTCTGTAGCCTAACCCCTTTGTGTTCTCTTCACGGTGGTCCTATCATATCTTTGTGCCCTCTCTTGTAAGATGGCCTCATTTTTCTTTACTTCACCCTATTTATGCAGGCTTCCCAGACTGTCTTTAAGAACTCAATGTTGCATGGAAAGTCCGATATTCGGGCAAGGTTGCTATAGTATCCTACCACTTCCAACAATAGCCTTGATGCTGCTATCAATATCATAGGCTAGACTGTTTTTTCAGTGTTTTGTAGCACCAAATTTATATAGGAAGGTAGGTCCACGCATTCCAGTCAGTATTTCTTACAATACTAGCCCAACATTTTTTTTATTGAAAAGCTCAGCAACACAGTTGTAAATTGGGCAAAACTAACCTACCTTTTCCTGGTCCTTCCTCAGTTTCTTCCATGACAGTTTATAGCCCTTAGATGACCAAACAAAGCTACTAATCTTGCTGTGTAGTTTCAATACTTTTTGTCGAAGGTTAATGTGATGCAGTTAAATAAATATGATATATGTGATATAGGAGGATGGCCAGGGTACACTGTTCCTTTTTTATCAGTTTATCTGGATTTCTCTTTGGAATCCGGGAGATATTGTAACCTTATATTTTTAATGCAACTGAAAAGATTTTATAGTCAGTAGTTGATGGAAGTGGAGGTCTCTGTCGCTTACCGCCGCCACCAAATGCTGGAGGCGTGCGCCCTAGACCCCTCGCTTCAACGTTAGGCTAAGTAAGGACACCGTCTGAGATAGCCCTGCTCACCCCCTTAGTATCTTGGCACGAGCAGCCAGGCTTATCTCCAAGGCACAAGTGTTCAGTATGTGCAACCACGCTCACAATAACCCCATGATGTCATCACAAATAGACTCCACACGAGTATCGATAAGAAGAGTATAATCTATATATAAGAAACTATACGATACGACCACACGATACAAAATCAACATATAAGAACGGGTAGTATTCTTTCCGGTGGGTTGGTAGGTTCTAATCCCAACCACCGCGTCTAACCAACAGTTAAGCTCTTCTCTAACCGTTTCCCAATAGGTTAGACCAGTCGTATTGCTAGAAACACACACGTTGCATAAGAAAACACTACTGCAATGCGTAACGATATTCTCATATACTGTGCAACAGAGAAATAATGCCAAAAGTAGCGCCACAGTCATGTATTTTGCAATTGAAGGAATAATGCAATGCGTATCACCACCAGCATGCCCTGTACCAGGAAGAAACAAAGCAATGCGTCACGCTACAATCCTGTGCGGTGCAATAAAGAAATAATACACTGCGCCACGTTATACTCAGATACTGTGCACTGACGAAATCATACAATGCGCTACGTTACAATCAAATAATATGCATGGGAGAAATAACGCAGTGCGTAGCGCACCAAGCATAAAGTTCGTCAGGCACAAATGAGGTCAGGCGTCATACGACAGTTCGATAGTTCGTTAGCAGCAATAATGCATTTGTTTAATACGACAGTTTTACGTGCTCCAGTAACAGTGCCCCCGTTATGGATCAAATGATGTCACACAAAGTACTGCTTCCCACTCTGGTCCCAGTACTGCCCCGTCCTGGGTCAGCACGGGCCGGGATCTGAGCCGCAGCAACGGCTCGCGCAGCTGACTGAGCGGGAGGCCGAGAGAGTGTCCCTCCGGGCCCACACCCCACCCCAGGTGTTGATCCACGTTACCTGGGGGGGCGCGATCCCACTCTCCTCCCTGACGTCAGTGACTTGGGCCTTGATCCAGAACTCCGTCATGGGTTTTGGCGGACTCGGGCTGGCGGCTCAGCTCTTCCGTGGCTGCCGGTCCGGGCCGCTACTGATGGACTCTGAGGGCCCCGATGACTTGGTCCTCACTCCGGCTGACTCGGTCCACACCGAGACCCGCCCTCAGCACTGTGGAGACTTTACTTCAGTTTGGTGCACAACCTAACCCGGCACTCCTCACCAGCACCTCAGTTTGTACTTCAACACGCACACTGCGCGTCCGAGACTTGCCTCTTCTCTGGTGCTCCCGACAATCTGGCGCTCTTCACCAATGCTCCGCTTGCACCTCAACGCGCACCCTGCGCGTTCAAGCCTCGCTCCCGGTGCACACGATGTCCAGGCGCTCTTCCTCACGTCCTGGCTGCACCACGACACGCACTCCTGCGCGTCCGAGTCTCACCTCCTCTCCCGTTGCACACGATGTCCAGGCGCTCTTCCTTACGCCCTGGCTGCACCACGACACGCACCCTTGCACGTCGGAGACTCACTTCTTCTTTTGGTGCCTACGAGGCCCAGGCGCTCCTCACCAACACCCGGGCTGCACCACGACACACACCCAGCGCGTCCGACTCTTGCTGCTTCCTTTGGTGCACACAAGGCCCAGGTGCTCTTCACTAGCACCCGGGCTGCACCACGACACGCACACTTGCGCGTCCGAGCCTCGCCTCGTCTCCCTGTGCACTCCACGACCAGACGCTCCTCACCAACACCTTGGCCTGCACCACGACACGCACTCTGCGCGTCTTAGACTTAGGTTACTCCTGCGTGCCCACGATCACACGGCACAACGTCTGAGGGTCTCAAGCGGCACAAAACATGCGCACACATCGTTGCTTGGGACTTCTCCGGAAACTTTAATGATCCTGTATTTCCAAACAGGGAGCCAGCTCACCTCAGGCCCTTGGGGTTACAAGACACAGCACAAAGCACAGTCTTCTTCAAGCAGGGGGACCCAGTGCCTCCAAGCACAGTCCCAACAGCCTCTTCCTTAGTTAGAACAGCAAACTGCAGACCAGCCCCAGACCACAAAGCAAGGATTGGTCTATCCAACACAGTCTCTTCAGTTGTTCCTTCTTTAGCAGAGGTTCCTCTTGACCACAGAATGGGTCCAAGCCTTTCCAGTCTCAATCCATATCTGTTTCATCACAACGTTCAGGGGTTTCAGCTCTCATAGTTATACCCCTTACTGTCTTTGAAGTTTGTATGTGCTCAGGGGTCCCTGACCCCTCCCTAAATCAGTTCTGGGTGTCTCCCTCCCAGTGTCACCTCTCTCCCTTTGATACTGGGGTCTGGGACCTTAATCACTCAGCAGGAGATGGGTCAATTGGTTTATAGCACCAGCCCAGGACTTTTCACCTCCCGGGCTTCTCCTCCCCCTACTCTCCAGATGCAGGGCAGCCTGGTGCCATCTCAACCCCTCCCTGGGTCAAGACCTCTCCCAGCTCCTCTCACCTTTCAATTCCAGACAGACAATCCACATTTCAGAGACACACGGAAATGCTCAGAGCACAAAACTCAGCCTCTTCTAAAAGAGTGGTTTACAAACACACAGTGACAAAACCACCTCTACAGAAAGATGCATTATGACACTGTGAGTTCACACATACCAAACTTCACCTCTCCATTATAAACTGACAGGAAACCAGGCTAACAAATACAACACCTAGCCTCCCCCAGTCTGTCCTATGGGCAGAATGGCCTTTCAGCAGTGAAAAACGAAATGGAGAGTTTTTCACTGCCAGAACACAACACACACCTCAGTTTATGTTCTGCCTTTTACCTACACTGCACCCTGCCCAGGGGTTACCTGAGACCTACCACAGGGGTGCCCCATGTGTATGTAAAAGGGAAAGTCAGGCCTGACAAGTGGTTGCACTTGTCAGGACAGCATGCTAACTTAGCATTCTGCGTGCAGGCCCTACACTGAAGGCCTGAGTTCCCTTCTCTGCGCGCCCTTGCATTACTAGCCCTTGCACACACAGTGCACATCACTAGGGACTTTTACTAGTAAGGCAAACATACCAATCATGGCCAACCAATCACCATACATTTTACACAGGGAACTCCTGTACTTTGACACTGATCAGCATTGGCAAAGTACCCAAAGCATCTAAATTGGCATCTCTAGGTCAGGAAAACGGTCTAGGGGGAAAGCAAAAAGTTTAGGGAACTTTAACCAAAAAGGCCAAGTCCTACACAACCCCCTCCCAGCCAAAAGCCATGGGAGACCAATCATTACTTTGATGGACTTCCCGGCTTCGGGCAATAGAACTAGGACGCAGGCCCTCTACCACAGGGACACCCTCCTGTTCCTCACCTTCTTACCCCCCGGGGGACTTCTTGATCACCACCCCCTGAGCCAACAATGCTGTTCCGTGGATCCCCCCCCTCCAGGGGTGCTGGACCCATGCCAACCCCTCCCCGGAGTGGTACCCTGGGGAGACCCATCGGGCAGGATACTACCTCCAATTATCCTGCCCTCTAGATTAAGAGTGGGTCTACCTTGGTCACTCCTAGGGGACCCAGCCCTACTGGCTGGACCATGTCCCCTCAGTGACCCCACCGGGGAACACAACCCTTTCTTAATCTTCCATTTAGTTTTCTGGGCCTGCCAATTAGGAATGGCACCCACAAACTTCAGAACGGCAGGAGCTCTGGCTACAGACTCCCCATGCCCTCTTGACGTTAGGTGTTCTTCCCCACACTGCTGGCACCCAGGCACGAGGTCTCCACACGGGGGCTCTCCTACGGCCCCCCCAGTTTCCTGAGTGGTGCTGCTGATCCCTGGGGGTGCTGCTCACTCTGCCTCCCCCCTTTGGAGACAAGGGGCTAGCCAGCAACCCCTCCTCCCTACTCTGGGATCTCCTCGCACCACCTGGCCCTCCTTCCCTCTCTGGGGCCCCTTCAGGCCCCTGGACCCATGACCAGGGGTCCGGTTCTCGTGCAGGCTCCTGGGAATCAAGGAACCCACACCCTAACCCGGGGTGGCGCAATCCTGGAAAATAATTTCTGAGCCTAGGCTCCCCTGGGGCCAAATCTGATAACCCCTCCAAATCATTTACCATGCTGACCACTACCCAATCCTCCAGTGCACTATTGTACTCATCCACACTTGGCACTGGCTGTGCGCTGCCACCAATCACACTGGACTCTGCTTGTCTGCCCTTAATGTCCAGTTCCCTCATGCTTAACTCATGACCGAAGAGAAGCCGTTTCTCTTCCAACGCGAGAGCGTTCCTGCTCTCCTCTGCTTGAGTTTTAAGTTTTAACACCTCCAACTCATGCAGCCTGACCCTTTGGTTTTCCTCCAACTCCTCTGGTGAAAAACTCCTCCCTGAATGGCTACTACCAGCCCCTCCAGCTGGTCCCTCCACTGGCAAATCCTGTGGACCAAATCCATTCCCTGGGTCATCCTCATCCACCTCACCATCACCTGTCTCCTGAGCCTCTTTGGCTTCCCACCAGGCCCTCAAGGCCACCTGCAGCTCCTCCTTCTTGGTGCTACTCTTCATGGGACATCCCAAAGCCCTGCAGAATTTCCTCAACTGATCAACCTTGTAGGTAAACAGTGCCTCAATGTCAAACTCCAATTCTGCAATCTCAGCCTCACCGGCTATCTGGCTCTCCCCCTGAGACATGATGTGTGGATTAAACTTAGAACCACCAAATCAAAAAACAATATGTTGTTGTATCGCGGTCTACAATCAATTTATGATGAACACCAATTACTGTGAGTGGTTTTGCACATATGCGTTTACTTTCTATTAGGATCGAATCCCACCGCTCTGCCGCCAAATGTTGGAAGTGGAGGTCCCTGTCGCTTACCGCCGCCACCAAATGCTGGAGGCGTGCGCCCTCGACCCCTCGCTTCAAAGTTAGGCTAAGTAAGGACACCGTCTGAGATAGCCCTGCTCGCCCTCTTAGTAGCTTGGCACGAGCAGCCAGGCTTATCTCCAAGGCACGAGTGTTCAGTATGTGCAACCACGCTCACAATAACCCCATGATGTCATCACAAATAGACTCCACACGAGTATTGATAAGAAGAGTATAATCTTTATATAAGAAATTATACGATACGACCACACGATACAAAATCAACATATAAGAACGGGTAGTATTCTTTCCGGTGGGTTGGTAGGTTCTAATCCCAACCACCGCTTCTAACCAACAGTTAAGCTCGTCTCTAACCATTTCCCAATAGGTTAGACCAGTCGTATTGCTAGAAACACACACGTTGCATAAGAAAACACTACTGCAATGCGTAACGATATTCTTATATACTGTGCAACAGAGAAATAATGCCATACGTAGCGCCACAGTCATGTACTTTGCAATTGAAGGAATAATGCAATGCGTATCACCACCAGCATGCCCTGTACCAGGAAGAAACAAAGCAATGCGTCACGCTACAATCCTGTGCGGTGCAATAAAGAAATAATACACTGCGCCACGTTATACTCAGATACTGTGCACTGACGAAATCATACAATGCGCTACGTTACAATTAAATAATATGCATGGGAAAAATAACGCAGTTCGTAGCGCACCAAGCATAAAGTTTGTTAGGCACAAATGAGGTCAGGCATCATACGACAGTTTGATAGTTCGTTAGCAGCAATAATGCAATTGTGTAATACAACAGTTTTACATGCTCCAGTAACAGTGCCCCCGTTATGGATCAAATGATTTCACACAAAGTACTGCTTCGCACTCCGGCCCCAGTACTGCCCCGTCCTGGGTCAGCACGGGCCGGGATCCGAGCCGAAGCAACGGCTCGCGCAGCTGACTGAGCGGGAGGCCGAGAGAGTGTCCCTCCGGGCCCGCACCCCACCCCAGGTGTTGATCCACGTTACCTGGGGGGGTGCGATCCCACTCTCCTCCCCGACGTCAGCGACTTGGGCCTTGATCCAGAACTCCGTCACTGGTTTTGGCGGACTCGGGCCGGCGGCTCAGTTCTTCCGTGGCTGCCGGTCCGGGCTGCTACTGATGGACTCCGAGGGCCCCGATGACTTGGCCCTCACTCCGGCAGACTCGGTCCACACCGAGACCCGCCCTCAGCACTGTGGAGACTTTACTTCAGTTTGGTGCACAACCTAACCCGGCACTCCTCACGAGCACCTCAGGTTGTACTTCCACACGCACACCGTGTGTCTGAGACTTTCCTCTTCTCTGGTGCTCATGACAATCTGGCGCTCTTCACCAACGCTCCGCTTGCATCTCAACACGCACCCTGCGCATTCGAGCCTCGCCACTTCTCCCGGTGCACACGATGTCCAGGCACTCTTCCTCACGCCCTGGCTGCACCACGACACACACTCCTGCGCGTCTGAGTCTCACCTCCTCTCCCGGTGCACACGATGTCCAGGCGCTCTTCCTTACACCCTGGCTGCACCATGACACGCACCCTTGCACATTGGAAACTCACTTCTTCTTTTGGTGCCTACAAGGCCCAGGCACTCCTCACCAATACCCGGGCTGCACCACGACACGCACCCGGCACGTCCGAGACTCACTTCTTCCACTGGTGCACACGATGTCCAGGCGCTCCTCACCAACGCCCTGACTGCACCACGACACGCACACTGCAAGTCCGAGTCTCGCTGCTACCTTTGGTGCACACGATGCCCATGCGCTCTTCACTAGCACTCGGGCTGCACCACGACATGCACACTTGCGCGTCCGAGCCTCGCCTCATCTCCCTGTGCACTCCACGACCAGACGCTCCTCACCAACGCCTTGGCCTGCACCACGACATGCACTCTGCGCATCTTAGACTTAGCTTACTCCTGCGTGCCCGCGATCACACGGCACAACTTCTGAGGGTCTCAAGCGGCACAAAGTACGCGCACACTGCGTTGCTTGGGACTTCTCTGGAAACTTTTATGATCCTGTATTTCCAAACAGGGAGCCAGCTCACCTCAGACCCTTGGGGTTACAAGACACAGCACAAAGCACAGTCTTCTTCAAGCAGGGGGACCCAGCTCCTCCAAGCACAGTCCCAACAGCCTCTTCCTTAGTTAGAACAGCAAACTGAAGACCAGCCCCAGATCACGAAGCAAGTATTGGTCTATCCACCACAGTCTCTTCAGTTGTTCCTTCTTTAGCAGAGGTTCCTCTTGACCACAGAATGGGTCCAAGCCTTTTCAGTCTCAAACCATATCTGTTTCATTCCAACGTTCAGGGGTTTCAGCTCTTATAGTTATACCCCTTACTGTCTTTGAGGTTTGTATGTGCTCAGGGGTCCCTGACCCCTCCCTAAATCAGTTCTGTGTGTCTCCCTACCAGTGTCACCTCTCTCCCTTTGATACTGGGGGTCACTCAGCAGGAGATGGGTCAATTGGTTTATAGCACCAGCCCAGGCCTTTTCACCTCCCGGGCTTCTCCTCCCCCCTCCTCCCCCCTACTCTCCAGATGCAGGGCAGCCTGGTACCATCTGAACCCCTCCCTGGGTCAAGACCTCTCCCAGCTCCTCTCACCTTTCAATTCCAGACAGACAATCCACATTTCAGAGACACACAGAAATGCTCAGAGCACAAAACTCAGCCACTTCTAAAAGAGTGGTTTACAAACACACAGTGACAAAACCACCTTTACAGAAAGATGCATTATGACACTGTGAGTTCACACATACCAAACTTCACCTCTCCATTATAAAATGACAGGAAACCAGGCTCACAAATACAACACCTAGCCTCCCCCAGTCTGTCCTATGGGTAGAATGGCCTTTCAGCAGTGAAAAACGAAATGGAGAGTTTTTCAGTGCCAGAACACAACACACACCTCACTTTATGTTCTGCCTTTTACCTACACTGCACCCTGCCCAGGGGTTACCTGAGACCTACCACAGGGATGCCCCATGTCTATGTAAAATTGAAAGTCAGGCCTTACAAGTGGTTGCACTTGTCAGGACAACATGCTAACTTACCATTCTGTGCGCAGGCCCTACACTGAAGGCCTGAGTTCCCTTCTCTGCGCGCCCTTGCATTACTAGCCCTTGCACACACAGTGCACATCACTAGGGACTTTTACTAGTAAGGCAAACATACCAATCATGGCCAACCAATCACCATACATTTTACACAGGGAATTCCTGTACTTTGACACTGATCAGCAGTGGCAAAGTACCCAAAGCATCTAAATTGGCATCTCTAGATCAGGAAAACAGTCTAGGGGGAAAGCAAAAGGTTTAGGGAACTTTAACCAAAAAGGCCAAGTCCTACAGTAGTCAAGAGAGAAATTGGTCTGTATGAAAGGCATTGCGTTAGATTCGTATTGGATTTTAAAAGTATAGGGATGGTCGCCTCATTCCATGAAGTTTGAGTAGAGGCTCCATGCAGAAGAACTGAGGCAAAAACTCTTTCAAAATAGGGAATGTCATTTTCTGAGTCTCTTTATATATGTCTGATGGAGTGCCATCAGCAGCAGTCATTTTCACCCTTTTTATACCTCTCATGATTTTTTTAACCTCTTTGTCTGGAATGGGCCTATTCAACTCAATTTGTTGACTTGTTAGTGTTGGTAGTCGCAGTTTGTTCAAATGTTTCCTATTTCATCCAGGACCAGGAGATATGTTTACATATTTGATACAAATCCCATAAAAATATCCTTCTTTGTCTCTTTAGTATATAGTTCATCTACTCTTTTGTTAAGTACGTGCTGGTATAGGCAATTTCTTGCTGATAGTTCACTTTCATGGGTTGCTGTAGTTTTCACAGTTGCACACTTTCTTCCTTTCGGTTTTAAGCACAGATGAAGGGTGAAGTAGAGTTTGAGTTCCTCCCCTAGCACATATGTCTGCATGATGCATTGCTGAAAAATAGCCTGTTTAAAAAATTAATGCCATGGACAATAGTTGGAAAAGATTGCAGTGGGGCTTACAAGAAGAGTGGGCTGTTTTACCATACTGCCACGGTTTTCTGATAAGGGGTGCTGGCTGGCTGTTGAATAATCTGTTATTGGCAATGCTGTGGGTGCCAGTGTGTTCATTCTGCTATAATGACAATGCCACTCACATCTCTATTGAGTGTTCTTTTCCTACATTATAAGAACATGCTCCATGCTAAGGATGGTGGTCCCAATGCCATTCCCTTCTCTAATTCTAGTGGTGCAAGCAATGGTTCCAATGTTTCTATTGTAGGTGCTTTTATGATCAAATTTATTCTATAATCTCAAATTATTTTGAGTTACTGTAGGATAGTAGGATCTACTTCTATGGTTATCCCCACTTTTTGCCTGGTGCTAAGCTGTATTATGACTAGTCTGACTGGGATCCTGCTAATCAGGACCCCAGTCTATCTGCTTTCTCCCTAAATTGTTGTGATGAGTACTTAGGTGCACTCCATATTGGATACTGGGGTACCCTTATCAGTACCTAGTACTAAGGTACCAGGGCATAGGTACCCCAGAGGTCTCCCATGGGCTGAAGCATTCATTATGCCACCCATGAGAGATCATGCAAAATGGAACTACAGGCCTGCCATTGCAGCCTGTGTAAGTTGGTGCATGCACTACTTACTAAATATATAGGTTTACTATATCTAAGGGTCACTGCACTTAAAACCTATAAACCACCCCTATAGCAGGCCTTTGTAATCCTGAAGACAGGGTGCTTGGTTCTAAGTGAGAGGGTCCCATGCATGAGCCGGACACCCCTGCAGCCTACGGAGTCCATTCTCCCGGGTTGTCAGTGAAGTAGCCATACACCATATAGAGGGGCACCGCGTAATTACGCGATGACCATCTCGAAAACAGCTGCAACCTATACTATCATGTTTGGTATCAAACATGTTGGAATCATGCCCCCACACTGTAAACGGTGTGGAAGGTATGATTCCAAGCACTGGAAGAGCCCTCTGTTAGGCTCTCAGTGTTCCCGGTGCCAACCTTCTAGACCCGGACAGCACAAAATGGTTGCTGCCAACCAGAGACACATTTCTTCCCTCCTGCTGCTGAGCCAAGCTCGAGCAGAGGAAGGTGGAACAATAGGCATCCTGTCACAGGGAGGCGGTACCACCTCCCAGACAGGATTTAGTGTATTGGGACCGGGTGGGTGTGCTTGCCAGCACCAGAAAGTCTGCATGAGGGGCACACTTGGTGTCCCCATGCATAGTCAGGTTCAAACAAGTTCTGGGAGCCGTTGGCTCTCGCTCTGGTGCCAAACTGGACAAAGGACATGGGAGTAACCTCCCCCTGTCCAGACCCTCCCCTGGGAGGGTCCCCTGAATCTTCCTTACCCTTTACCTAGGGTACTTAAGGGCTTACCTGGGTGTAGGTCCCTAGATTCATCATGGGATAAGATTCAGATCAGGCACCACTGCACTTCAACTGTCTGGGCACTCTCGACTTTGCTGGACTCCGTTTGGGCCTGACTTCGTCTCCCTTCCTGTCTGCTGCATCGTCCGTGCCTGTGCATCATACAGGAACCTCCAAGGCCTGTGAAGAATCAAAGACGACCAAAGTAATCTCACTTGGAGTAAAGGAGTCACTCCCCTGCATTTGCAGGCACCGCAACTAAGTCGACCGGTCTGCAGATTGTGAGCTCCTCTGGACTCTGTGGGCTCTGCAACACAGGTAGTGTTTTCCACAGCTCCTGAGGCCTGTTGTACCCTCTCACCACGTTTGAGGCCAGCATCCCTCATGGGGGTTGCAATAACCGAACCCCTGGGTATGGCATCCAACTTGCAGTTGCAAAGACTTGTTGGCTTTTTTGCAAGAAGATCTTCGGGCTCCATGTAGCCCCAACGTCGAGCACCTCCTGGGATCAGAATCTTCAGCCACACTGCATCGTGTGCATCATGGCCTGCTTCTTTTTGTGAGCTGCTTGAAGTCCTCTCGCAACTTCAGTGCCTCCGGCCTGTGGGTCCACTTGAGGGGCACACTTGTTTCTTTTGGGCTCCCCTGATTGCTCAGGGCCTGCCCTGACTCCCCTGCCTTTGGTGAGTCCCCTGGACCTTGCTGGTCCCGACGTTGCTCCTTCTTTGATTCCTGCATCGCTTGCCTTTGCCACGGCTTGTTGGTGCTCCCGCCGGACACCGACCCCTCAGCACTCGACGTCCTTAGTGGGATAGCTCGTGCACGGCACCTGGTCCTCCTCAGCATTGTCTGGTCCTCACAGCTACAGAGTCAAGGTCCTCGTCATCCGTCCTCAAGCACCCGACATCGGAGGGCATTCGTCTTCCAAGTCTCCTGGTCACCCCTGAGTGACATAGACTCTGTCCCCTCTGCTTTCAGGTACTCCTCTTCAAGAATCCACGTTTGGATTCCCATGGACACTTTATCCTCTTCCAGCAGTGGCACTTTCCTGAAGTCCTCCATTGGATTTGACTGCGGTTTCCGACACCACTTCACACGTTTGCACCCGGCTTCCCTGGTGTAGGTAACATGGGTACTAGGGGATTCACAGGTAGGGTGGCTCTCCAACCTTCTGTTTTCCACGGGGTTCCTTCAGGGTCCACTGGGAAGGGTCCTTAATCTTTAAAAATCCAACCGCGACTTGCACATAGAGTTGTACGGAGTACGCGGTTGTGTTTCTACACTGCACACGCTCTCCTTGGGGTCCCTATCTACTCACCTTGGGTGGTTCCTTGGGGTCCCAGCACTTCTATGTCCTCTCAACACTGTCTTGACTCGAGTTGTGCTTCTTATACCCCTTTCTTAGTATATGGTTTGGTCCCCCCCTGGGGCCACTGTGTATTTCGTGCTATTTATTGTGTTTCTTTGCTAAAGTATTGTGTGCATTGTGTTTATCTCCATGTTGGAGATATTGGAATGTACTAGAGAGTATTATATAATAAATACATATTTTTATATATACTTGGTGTGGTTCTTTTTCACTTAATCTATACCATAAGATTGCATTCTGGTAAAACAAGCTGCTTTACACTGCTTTTGGACTAAGCCTGAAGGCTGCTCTCCACAGCTACCACTTAGAGAGCTTTCTAAGGTTGTCTAAGACCTCTTAAATCACCATAAGGGTAGTGTGGACTGGTGCAAGGTGCCCACTTACATTAGTGGCATCATATACCAGGCCAGCTTCTCACAGTTACAATGTGGGTGGACCTGCAATATCCACGGGTACTTTTGCTTTGCATCAGCTGCCAACAGTTAAAGCCATGCCCTAGTCTTCCTTTTATTACTGTTTAGATCAGTGTTGGTAACTCTCTGGGCTGAACATAGCTTACCTCAATATTCTTTTTGTGAGTTCTGCATGCTTACATAGAATCACCCTGGCATGCCAGTCAATGAAGGGTGAGAAAATAGGCATTTCCTTCTTTAAGGGTATATGATGGTTCCAATTGTACTATGAATATTCTCAGAAAAATATATCGTTGATTGGCCTAGATGACTGATGGCACCAAGGCCCATAGATTAGGACCTAGATGACTAATGGCACCATGCCCATATGATTAGGACCTAGATAAATGATGGCACCAGGCCCATAGATTAGGCCCTAGATAACTGGTGGCACCAGGCCCATAGATTAGGACCTAGATGACTGGTGGCACCAGGCCCATAGATAAGGACCCAGATGACTGATGGAACTAGACCCATAGATTAGGACCCAGATGACTGATGGCACCAGCCCCACAGATTAGGAACTAGATTACTGATGGCACCTGGCCCATAGATTAGGACCTAGATGACTGATGGCAACAGGCCCATAGATTAAGACCTAGATGACCAATGGCACCAGGCCCACAGATTAGGACCTGTCCTTGATGACATATGGCACCAGACCCATAGATTAGGATCTAGATGACTGATGGGACAAGGCCTATAGATTAAGATCCTGGAAGGTCTGTTGCTACGTGCAGTGCTAGAGTTTGGTTTTGATCAGTTTTCTGTTGTGAGCTGTCACATGGGCTGGTTATCATGGAATTGGTTGTGGTAGCTGTGATGCCATTTTTGGTGGTAAGAACTTGGACTGTGGGAAAAAACATCTGAGGGCTTATTTACTCAAGTATCAGAAAATGTGTCTACTCGGGGAGGTGTGGCTGGTTTTGCTATGTGACCTGATCTGATGAAGATCAAATTGCATAGATAGTAGCTCAAAAGCTGATGCCCCTAGGAAGGGTTTCACTTAGTAGTGCTTCTGTCACCAACCCTATTATCAGAATGTTTCTAACATATTCACCCATTTTGTGCTTGACTTCAGAAAGTCTGTAATCTAATTTAAAATGTTGCTTATTAAAGGGCATATATGAAAGCCGGTAGAATATAATAAAGCCAAACAACAGTGAGGAGTAAATAATTTGCAAATCGCTCTATACAAATTATCCTTAAAAATGAAACACTTCAAAGTTTCCTATATCCTGCTTATGAAAAAATTCAAATACATTATAGATGGATAGATGAATTGCTATGCCCTCCAAATATATTCTGGTATTAATTCATTCATTTATATCCTTAGAAATCATTTTTACAGATAAATTGGATTACATTTGTGGTGTTTTACAAAATGGCACACAGATATATACATTTTCCTCATCCCGATTGCTAACTCTCTAAATTGTTTCTAGGTTAACTTAATCGTTATGCAAATGTGGACACTAGAAACGGAGACCTCTCTCTCTTGTGCCCAGGAAATCATAATATTATGGTAAAATCACAAGGTGAGTTGTATGGCAAACCTGCTTTATTTCTCTTAGCTAGCTTTTGGTTATCCTGTCCTTTGACTTATGCAAGTCCATTGTTCCTGTGCTCTTTATACCTTTGCTACTATTGCCTCTTTTAGCTACTCTCCACCTTATTCACATGTCCACTACCACTCCATGTTTGCATTTGCTACAATTACACTTTTGACTAATTGTCACATCCATCTCTTGAGCCTGCCCCTTGACATAGGTCCTGCCCTAATTTTTTATAGCGTCTGGTTCTATTCATATTGCCATCCCCAGCTTCACACGAAGACCACGCTAACCCATTCTTAAACGGAAGAATAGTCAATCCTTCAATTACCACACTCCTTTATTAGTCTTTCCCTTTCCAACGGCCCTATTTCCCTCCACTTGCATCAGCTCTAGACCCAGTCCTCCTATTAGCAAGCTCATTCAATACCTCCTCTCTGCCAGCTTTCATGTCTCCTTTGATACCATCAACATTGGTCATGTCATTATCATGCCTATGTGACCTTCAGTTTCTATCCACAGTAGGCATGGCACTAGTTTCCTACTCCTCTCAGTTAGCTCTCTAGTTGTTGCAGGCAACTTTGACTCTAAGGCAGGCTGACAGATTTGCTGCAATGATGCCACCTACTGACCTCATGTTCTTGCCATAGCCCAAAAAAACATAAGGCTTGTGAAACGGGGCTACAGAGGACAGGGTTAGAGGACAGTGATCTTTTACAGTGGTTGTAGGGCTTTACTCCACTGGTGTCATGTTCTTCATGGATTTTTTACAGAAGGAGATAGCCAAAGATCGAAATTTGTGACCATGGATAAGGCTGAGGTATTTTACAGGAGATGTGTTTTGGCAGAGCCAGTGGCAGATGAACTCACCTATCCCACAATCCCCTCGCACTCGAAGCACAGGCACTCATTCAGACTCTTCCCAGATAAGTGCATCTCTCCCTAACCTTTGAAATGGATGTGACTGGTGCGTGACACATGGTTCCTTTAGACTGTACTTGGCTAACACATAGATTCTTAATATCAACTGGTTCAGTGCTGCAAAGTTCCTTGTCATCTTATCTCTTGCCAAACAAAATGGCCGGGTGGATCAAGAAGTAGCAGAACTTGTCCGTGTCAAAAAGGTGACAACCCATCCGTTTCTCTGGAGTGGGATTGTTTGCTCATTCTCTTTCTTGTGCATGAAAATCAATATTGAGCACAGCGGTCGATCTCGGATCTTTCAATAGTTCGGTTTTTTAGCAACACTTACAGGTGAAGGGTATTCACTTCCTAAGAGACATTCTGCTAGCCATTCTCCATCTGGCCTTCCGTCTTCCCTTTGGTATTTCAACAGTCTCTTCCCTGGAGTGGTAGGTCTACTCTGTGCACACAGCTATCAGCTTGCTATTCACTACAACAATATCCACCTGATGGCCCAGTGCCCTCTTTATTTAAAAAGGGACTTCAGCTACTCAGATGTATTTCTTCTGGACAACGATTCCAAGAGTGTTAGTGGAGGTTGAGCAATGCGTAAACTTTGGATATAAATGCCATCTTAGGGTTTCAACCAGAGAAAAAAAGACGACTAGCATCTGACTCCTTAATCCAGACGTCATTAGGAGTTATATGCCAGCAGGCTCGGCTGGGGCACCAACTTTCAGGGCAACTCAATGCGGTGATTCTGCAAAGATTCCCTTTGCAACAACAACTACCTAGAGCTTTTGGCAGGGACATGCACTGCAAAAAATCTTTCCAAAACTCACTGATGTTGCTTCAAATGGATAATATCTCAGCCTTCTGCTTCATCAACAAGGTCAGTGACACTTTACTCTTCCTTCCATCCCTTACCAACTCTGCTTCTGACTTGGCAATCGAGGAACCTCTGTCACACCTGTAACTGTACGCTGGATCCTATTATCATACCAATTCTTTTTCACCTTTGGAGTTCATTGGAGATAGTCTTCTTCACCTTTGCCTGAATCCCTAGCTTTGTGAGCTTGCACACAGATCTGCAGATGTCTGCAGTAGAGGTTTTTCTCAAGGATTGGAGCCTCTTTTGAGTTTGCATCTTCTGTTGGCTCAGCATGATTCCCTGGACAATAGATCTCCTTTGCTGATGCTTGTGCTGTCTAGTTTTAGTATCTGCAGTTTGGTACTCCTACTGTAGTCTCCACCTCTTGGATTGTGTAGTAGACTTGTCAGTGCTTTCGCCAACTGCTCTCAATTCTCCTAGATTCCGTAGGAAATTCCACCTTCTTGTCCATGAGGGCCATCCGTCTCTTCCAGCCTGACTGATTTGGGGACCAAAGTTGATTCATGCGCCTTTCATCTGTAGTGTGAAGAGTCACCAATGAATCCTGGTCTCCTGGCAATGGAAAAGTCTACAGGACAGCGTGGCCTGTTTGAGTGAACTTGTGCTTGGAATCGCCTTGCTTCCTGTTCTGCAAAAGAATACATTTTAATTTTCTTTCATGCCAAGGGCCTCTTCTATCGCTTAGTGGTACCCTCCGTCCACCATTCTCCAGGTACCACCCCATCGGAAAGGACCCCTTGGTCTCTAGGTTATTGAGAAGCATTCACCTCACTTGTCCTCCCTGTCGCAGATACTCTTCAACTTTGTATGTCAATTTGCTCCCTTCACTTATATTGTGCTTGACTTATTGTTTTACTAACTCTCTGGATTTTTCCTATTATAACTGCGTCTATATGTAGATGTGGTCACTGTAAATTATAACAATGCTCTTTGTCAGACCAAACCAATGATTTATTTACATAATGCATTTTTAAGATATGTCTCTTAGCAGGCAGCCAACTCAGAGGTCTTTAAGTAAGAGACCATGGTGATTTATTTCACAAAAGCAGTGATTGCTGATGAGATAGGAAGCACAATAATTCTAAATTTCCTATTTACTGCTTTAGATAGAATTTCAAAGCCTTGGGAAGGCTTTCTGTTCATGCTAACCATATTAACATGCTACTGACATTTTGTTTGATAGCTATAAGAGCATTATGCTTAGTCCTCTATACTTCATGAAAGTTCTAGATCCCCGTATTTCATCTTCCATGGATACTCATTTGTTCTCTGCTTTTATTTTATTCTCCATCTTTCTGTTTTTTCTTTCTAGTTTTTTACTCTGAGAATTGATTCTATCCAAGGAGAATGCACAGTTTTCTCCTGCAAGAGTACAACATGCACCGTACAGGGATCCATGGCCAATGGCCACTATTAAACTTTAATTTTCAATATGCAGGACTGCTGTGAACTGTCAGGTGAGATTACATTTAATAGTAGTGTGTTGTAAGTACCTCTTCCAAACTGTACAGATTAAGCAAGCACGTGAGCAAGGTCATATTTTACGTCTTCATAGAATCTTCTTTTCTTAGATCGAGAACAAACAATTAAATCATTATCTTGCATGCCAAAGGCACTGATAAAAAAAGGAAGAAGCTTCCTTTCAGGCCAATTTACTTCTGCAACTCGCTGATACAATCTACTTAGATGAGTTAGGAGATCCTTATTTATTTCCTGGAATTAGGTTTAGTAACTCATTATGCACCACCTGGATGCATATGTGCTTCACAAACAGCTTCCTCATAGCCTCCTTGAAGTGAGCAAAATTGTATAGCAATATTAATCTTGCTCAACTAGGAACACTGAGCAAATTGCAGCAATGTCTCATGAGAACAACAACATAAAAGCTAGCTTTGATGAGTCATCAGGAAATGCAGTTGGCTCGCACTATAACTGTGAGTGACATTGGTCCAAAGGCTGGGTTCCTGCAAGGTTGGATGTCAGGAGGCGAGCTGGATGGAAGAGGGGTCTGGGCAGGGGCTGGGATGCAAGAGGCCTTGGCAAGAACCAGGCATTTTGCCTTGGTACAGTACCTTTTTAATTCTGACTTTGGGATTGGCTCTCTAAACACAGGACCTGTAACTCTGCTTGAATCTAGCCAGGCTGAATAGTTCTCACGCCCATCCGCTAGTGCTGCAGCCAAGTCATTGATGACCGAAGTGTGGTCAGGAAGTCCTGCATTCCTGTTGTTTGAGCAGAAAGGTTTTGTGGGCTTGGCTTTCTGTCAGAGTCAATTAATTACTAACTTGTAGATTTAAATGTATCTGTGGGAATGCCATTGAGGCCACCAGTCTCCCTCCCCATCTACACTGCTGAACGTGCTGAAGACTGCTCTTCACACTGACGGCAAAGAGGGAGTAGCAGGATAGGTATATGAGAGAAGGTACACAATAGAAGTCGTTGGTTTGTAGGCACACAACTTGTTTAGTGAGATGGAAGTTCTCTCGCTTTTTGTATCATCTCTCACAAGTGGAGGCTTTTTACATTAAGCAGAACACAAGACCACTGTTACTCTCTGCTCTTATATCAACTGATAATGCATGCAGTTTCGGCATTACAAGGATTTCATATGAATGGTATGCATACACAAGATTAGAAACTGATGCACTATGGGGCATATTCTCAAGGACTTATCGCCGAGTTAGCGGCACTTTATCGCAGCCAAAGTCGTGATAAATTCATCGCACCATTCACAAGCTGGTGCCAACAGCCGACATCACCAGTATTCCTGCGATAGCAGCCGCAAAAAACATCGCCACGGATGACACCGGCTACTAACGCTAATGAGATGCAGAGTAGGCGTTCCTGTGCAAAAAGCCGCAAAAACACCACTTCGCAACATTCACAACGACGAGCCAGATCAGCGAAAAGACCACAAAACATGCGATAAGGCGCGTTAGCAGCAGGGATTTAACACCTGCTCCTACCTGGTGTAAAGTCGGACGACAACCTGCAACACAAAAGGGAGCCCTGCCCACTGCCACACCAGAAGAATAACAGATGCCATGTAGCTACTGACCATGCAGATCGGAACCCCAAGAGGGCCACAACACCCACCGCCACCACACCCAGGCCCGCCAACCCCCTCGCACCCCCCGAAGTGGCCCTACCCCGGGCGCCCCCCCCCCGGACAAAGATATCTCACATCTACCTCACAAATCCATGAACACAACAATTCGCCTGATGCCGCACAAGTAAACCAACCAACATCCATGTGTGGTACGAAAAAGGAAAAACATACATACATCGCAGAATTCCAAAAACAATCAATTTATTCAAATTCCAATCACAAACAACATCAATAATTGGAAGAATCCTGGCGGGTCTGCTCCGGACAAACCGTAAGTCACAGCCTGCAAGACAAAATTGAAGATAAGAAGGTGTGTCATGCGCACAACAAAGGACAGAGAGAGAGAGAAAGAGAGAGAGAAAGAAAGGGAGAGAGAGAGAGAGAGAAAGAGAGGGAGAGAGAGAAAGAGAGAGAAAGGGGGAGAGAGGGAGAAGGAGAGAGAGAGAAACAGAGGAAGAGAGAGAGAGACAGCGAAAAGAAGAGAGGGAGAGACAGTGAAAGAAAGAGAGGGAGAGAGAGAGAGAGAAAGAGAGAGAAAGATAGAGAAAGAGAGGGAGAGACAGAGAGAGAGAAAGAGAGAGAAAGATAGAGAAAGAGAGGGAGAGAGAGACAGTGCCCACACTGCGCACCCAGGCAGCTACACCCTTGCCCCTCCCACCGCTGAGCGTGGTTTGCCTGCCCCTGCGCACCCAGGCCTCACTGCTCACCTGCTGCCACCGGTGTGTCTCCAACCACATGCCGGTCCACACTGCAGGCCACCAGGTCCCTCATCTGAAACAGAGTCCACAGATAATTATGGCAGAGTACATATCATTGCACAGGGCAACATCGCATGGCCGCCCCTGCGCACCCAGTCTGCTGCACCCCAGCCCCTCCCGCCACCCAGCGTGGATTGCCCGCCCCTGCGCACCCAGGCCTCACTGCTCACCTGCTGCCACCGGTGTGGCAGCAACCACGTGCCGGTCCACACTGCAGGCCACCAGGTCCTCATCTGAAACAGAGTCCACAGATAATTATGGCAGAGTACATATCATTGCACACGGCAACATCGCATGGCTGCCCCTGCGCACCCAGGCCGCTGCACCCCAGCCCCTCCCGCCGCCCAGCGCGGATTGCCCGCCCCTGCGCACCCATGCCTCACTGCTCACCTGCTGCCACCGGTGTGTCTCCAACCACGTGCCGGTCCACACTGCAGGCCACCAGGTCCCTCATCTGAAACAGAGTCCACAGATAATTATGGCAGAGTACATATCATTACACACGGCAACATCGCATGGCCGCCCCTGCACAACCAGGCCGCTGCACCCCAGCCCCTCCCGCCGCCCAGCGCGGATTGCCCGCCCCTGCGCACCCAGGCCTTACTGCTCACCTTCCCCCACCAGTGTGTCTCCAAGAGGGCACACCACGTCCTGGTGCAAGCTCCGAGCCCGGGGCCCGCGACCTTGGCAGCCTCCACATCACGCATCCCCGCAGCGCGGGCCACCAGGTGCACCCTTGACTCTGGGTCTTGATTTTGCAATGGCAGAGATCATATCAGTGCACACGTCATCATCGCAGGCTGCACACCCGCTCAGCTCTCTAGGTGCCACTAACTCTGTGAAACGCGAGGCAACGCAACGTGGCGGTATGCCCACGCTGCCCGCTGGCTCAGGCCTTCATTGCAGTCCACCAGGCGCACACTTGACTCTGGGTCTTGATATAGCAATGGCAGAGACCATATCAGTGCACACATCATCATTGCAGGCTGCACATCCGCTCAGCACTTTAGGTGCCCCTACCTCAGTGCACAGTAAGTCACCGTCCCGTGGCGGTAGGCCCGTGCCTGCCGCAGTGCAACCGGTGCCACCGACTCCGTGCAACGCAAATCATGGACCCTATATGATTGAGCCTCGTCGTAGGCCAGGTGGACGCAGCCAGGCAGTGGGGAAGAGCTGGGACACGTAGCGTCGTCGTCCCCCATTTATACGTACACCGAGTGGGCTTGCTCAGCGTAAGCCAGGCCAGCGTAGGGGTGTGAACAATTATCCCTGGCCTTTGGGCGTGGTTCATATCTGGGCTGCACAGGAAACCAACTGGTGCGTGTGTCTCTGTTGCAGTGTCTGCGCCACACGGCCCGCAATCGACAATGTTGCAATGTTGCATGCAGCCGGAGGTCGTACGCGCACCAAGGGACTGTACATGGAACGCAAGGCCTCTCGGGCTCTTGGCTCATACATGGTAACTGGTGTGTGTGTTCATCGCTTTTGGTGCACCATAAGCCCAAGGCCTAGCCTCAATTGCAGCGCGATAGCCACATCACATACCCAGGATACAATCAGTGGTCTGACTAACATTAGGGATGAAAGCCCCCTTGTCTCAATACAGAAGGCGGAAGGACATCTGCACCCCCGACCTTGGAAACGCATGCGGCAGGCACCCCCTAAGAGAGATACCATGGCAGACGAAGACGACTTCCACACTACACACGGCGGTAATGAAAGATCAACGTATCCACACCCCACACACAGAAGTCCTTGCCCGAGGTACTCCTGCATGGAACGGCCTTGACACTTACATACAGGACAACCCATACGTACAAACTTTGCACGCTCATACGACTCATTGCTCCGAGCTGTGGCATATCATCCACATAACAGCCGCAGGTCAGAAGAGTGCCGGTTCCACAAGAGCCACCAGCGCAATGGCAGGACATCCCAGGCACATGTACAACCTCAGTCACGTGGAACTGTACCGTGACCGAATGCTGCATTTGTTGGGGGCACTGCCACTGGCAGTGTTGCGCCTCAGTTACCGTCTGAGCTTCCGACTTGCGTACGTCACCTGCGTCCAGCCCTGGTTCCACTGCCGATCATGCATATTCGAGTGGCTCATGGATGTCTGCCTATCCAACACAACGGTGGCTGAACTGGATTATGACATGTGTGTGCGCCCCCTGTTGGACCAGGAGTGTAACCGTGATACCCGTTCATGGGATGCCTTGGAATTGGGTGTATGTACTGGCAGTTGGGCATGTGAGATCGCACAATTCCTCGTGTGCAGTGACCACATCGAAGCGCTCCCCTATTGGGCTGTGTTGCGGATTGGTGAAACGGCGTGGACGGAGCACATCTGTCGCGACCAGCTAATGGATTGGCTCGCCCCCGTGTTCGGTGTAGTCGACAAGGATGTACTCTTGGAACTGATTGCCCATGAAGCTGCGCTCGCTTTCATGGACGAGTATGCTAAGAGATGTTCTGTTGTCACATGTGATGTGGGACACTACTTTAGGCCTCCTACCCACTCTGACATATTTACACACAGCCCTATTTGATACATGGATGTGGGGCTACGTTGGGGGGTTGCGAGATTGTTGTTCATGATCAATGAGGCCACAGCTAGTTCACACCTCCACAGTCATGTAATTGGCCATGTGTGTCACGGTCAAACATGCGCATTGATGTCATTTCCCGGGGTGTACCTTTTTGTGCAATCAATGTCCCTACAGTCATCCATACTGTCATACTTGATTGGACATAGACATGACACATCTGTGTGATTAGGAATGTTTTATTCACATCCTGTGGAGTGTCGGAGCTGGAGCAGTACATGGCCATGCACACCCCACATTACATGGTTGCCCAGTGGAGAGCCAGACAGAGTCCTTTAGGGGATGACAAGTTAATCGGTAGAGGAAGAGTTGAGTCCGCAGCCTGTTTGCTGTGACATTGGTAACCAGAGCAGATATGGCGGTCCATGTCGGGGTCCAGGTGGATGTCGCAGAGTGTTTCGGGTGACAGTGGAAGGTGTAGTACCAGGGCATGATGCAGAGGGCTGTACCAAGCAGGAACAGGCCATATGGCGGGGGATGAATGCTACAACCTCCTTTTTGACACAGAGTCATTACCGTCCACATCTTCGTCCTCTGATACGTCTTCTGTGTCAGGTGTGCCAGGTGTGTGTGGTGGTGTTATGGCTGCATCACTGTGTGCCACGGACTCATCAGGGGGCGGAGGTGGTATGGCTGCATCACTGTGTGCCACTGACACATCAGGGTGCGGAGATGTGTGTGTCGAAGTTCCTGCAGCAGTCATCTGGGACAGGCTCTGTGGCAGCAATGGCAAGTTGAGGATCTGCAGGGCATGGTAGATCCCAGCTACATCTCGCTGGTGTTCAGCCGTGGCAGCCATCCTTCCTGCCTGCATCCGCTCCATGTTCTCCTTTGTCCTCCGCATCTGTGCCAACTCTGTGCTGTCGTCGCTGGAGCCTCTCGGCCTAGACAGTTCTTGTATCCGAGTAATGGCTCCAGCGAGGTCAGCCAAGGATTCTTGTAGGGCATGGAGCGGACTGAGGGTGTCCGTTAGGGACTGTAAGTGGTCCCTGATGGGACTGAGACACCCACGTATGGCATCTAGTTTGGCTGCCATGAGGTCGAAACCCACCCACACCTGTTCAGCCAGCCCCCTCTGGCAGTCTGACACACGGCGTTGGAATGCGATGTGTTCTTCGGTGAGGTGCTGGGAGCCAGCCGTGGTGGTGGGTGCTTCCTGCTGTGTAGTCTGTGCAGGGGGTGGCATCACCTCGATGCAGCTGGGCTGGCCTGCTCCTGGAGGTGGGATGCGGAGGCTGTCCACGAGCCGTTGGAGGGTGTCGGAGCAGATGGCCAGGGGTTCCTCCTCCTTCTCACTGAAGAGTTGTCTGTTCTGCAGGAGGTGTTGATTGTCCCTCTGCAATGTGAATGGGAGATGCAGGTTAACAGTGTGTTCCATGTATGTGCACGCATTGTACATGTTTACATACTGACTGCATGACAATGTACATTGTGACTGTTTTGGAGGAGCTGGGTATTTGATGGGGGACAGTGGACATTCCGACTACATGACGGATGTGAGGTTGTACTCGTACATTATCATCTGACAGTTTCCTGCTCTGCCCGATTTGATTGGCCATTTTCTACGCACATGCGGCACCAGTTGTGTCCTCTGTTCTGTGGTGTACGTGTGGCACTTTCTACCAAATTGTGGTCAATGTTGATGTGCTGTGGTTGCTATGTGTATGTGCTGCATTGTGGGTGAGTCGCCCCTGCAGCTCTGATTTAGTGGCCTCTTACCCCTTTGAGGCGGTGTGCCTTTGACTTGTGTGCTTTTACGGTGCTGAGATGTTGGCGAGTTGGGTCATTTGTGCTCCTGTACGGATTCTGTACTCTTGTGCATTGTTTGTCTGCAGATCTGTTGTTGACGTCAGGGGGTGACCACGTGGATGTGTCAGGGGGTGACCTGCTCCTTTGGGGATGTCATCCACACTGGGCCACCTCTGTGTTGTGGCGTGCACCATGGCATGTATTTTGACTGCAGCCATGCTAGTGGTCATGCAGTGTCACTTGCATTGTCAGTGTGGCTCACAGAGCCGCTGCTTTGCTGGGTTCAGCACATGTGCATGGGTAGGTTGTGAGATTGGTGAGAGGGGGGAGGCATTTGTGCACATGGTGGATGGGGGCCTACTTGGTGTTTCTGTGTGTGCTGCAGTGTGCCAAGGCCATCAGGGACAGGTTCCACAGTCATTGTGTGTGTGCAGTGTGCTATTTTTGATTGTGCATGTGTGCCATTGTGCCCATCTCCCCCCCCGTGCCCCCAGTCCCTGGTCGTTACTCACCCTGTTGGGTCAGGTCATATCAAGCAGTGTCCGGACCCCCAACTCCTTGCACCGTCTCTGCACTGATGACTGTGGCCACCATTTCCTCCAGCTCATCCAGCTCCTCCTGTGGCGCAGGACTCCCACCTCCAGTCGCCATTGCTGCCTTCAGGTTGGCAGCGAGTTTCTGCTTGGTTTGGCTTTTCACATCATGCCAGTGCCTCTTGACCTCCTCCATTGACCTCCTCGACACTCCGACTGCATTCACGTTGTTCACGATGGACTGCCATATTTCCGTTTGTGTTGCCGATGACACGGTGGAGGTGACGTACAGTTGTTGGTAGTGTTCGGTCACCTCCCTGACGATGATCCGGTTTTCCTGCGGAGTGAACCCCGTCTTCCTCTTCTCTTTGCTCTTCTCGGGCCCCGGGGTTCCTGGCTGGTCATCTGTGTGGCTTGTGGGGTTTGCGTTGTCCTCTGCACTGGGTCCGGGAGCGTCCATGGTGCTACGCAGTTGCTTTTGTCTTTTTTTTTCTCTGCTTTTATAGTGCTTTCTCACGCATGGCGCGTGAGAATCGCCGGCCTGTTGCTGCTTTTCCCTGATTTTTGTATCGCCATTGGGGTCATCGCACCTTTTTTCGCGTTGGGGTTTCGCATTTTTTCGGTGTCGCGTTGATTTTAACGCGGGCATTTGTCGCGTTATCGTGAGGCTATCGCATGGTGCCGCCGGGTTGTGAATGCTGTGTTAACACGGTGCTATTTTCCCGCGATGGACTGCGATGTGAGAAGTTGCGTTACGCGATTTTGGCGATGGTTAACACGCGATCTTGAGAATATCACCCTATGTATGATAAAGAATCATCATATCAATGGCACAGTACATTCATCTTAATAGAGGCAAACAAATTGCCATGTGTCTTGTCTTGTTCCGATGTATTATAGCAGTTGTTAATCCTTCACAACTTGTGACACTGATCCGAAACAAAGTTTTACACTTCATGTAATTGTGAGGGGGCAAAAAACGACAGTTGTTACAGCAAAACTTTGAGGGCGTGACAGAATCCCAGTGTTTAGATGCAAGAGACAGTCCAGGGCCCCAACCGGAGTGCCACAATCGGAACAAGTAATATCTAACTCTTCCTAACTTTATCTGAGGCCTCTGAAGGTAGCACTGGGTGAGGGGGAATATTGCCATGGATGCAAGGAAAATATTTGGGGTGACGATGCAAAAATGTATGGAAAGATGTTCTTGATGTCTGGCTTGAAGTTAATCTGAACTGGAGAGCCTGCACCCAGGTGAAGAACTAATCCTAATTAGAGGAACGCAAGTAAAGAGCACAGCACATGCTGAAGCTTCCTCGCATCAAAAGAGAGTAAAGCTAAGCACCTGACCCTCCTTTTTGTATTGCTTTTTTAGATATCCTCAATATTCCACATTAGATTCTTTAATCGTGCTGTATCCTGCCATTCAGATGGGGCATACAGTCATGGCTTTTGTGGTTACTACATGGGGACAGGATTCACTTTTTTGGTGAAGTGGGGGTAACAACTGGGCACATTAGATTCTTAAATCATGCTGTATACTGCCATTCAGATGGGGCATACAGTAATGGCTGTGGTGGTTACCACATGGGGACAGGATTGAATCATTTGGTGACAACTGGCCAGCACACGTTACCCCCGCAGTTGTGGGAGGCATGCCTTGTGTTACACCAGCTCAGATCCCGTACAGAGTGGCAATGCCATGAGCAAAGAGTGGAAGAGATGTCCAATAATACACAAGATGGTGGCAGTGGGGCAGCCACCTGTGGGTGATCGTCTGTGACAAGTCATGACAGAAAAGACAAAACTTTGAGACAACCAACAAAGAGAATAGTTTATCATCTGAAGGCATTACCAATCACAATAATTCAGTACCTGTGTAAGAGAAAGCAATTTAATACTCCATCATCAAGCTTGCACTTGCTAATTAATACTGAGAATAATTCGCAAAAACTGATAATTACTAAAAATCATGCCTAGGATTTTGACTTGTTGTTTGTCTCATTTGTTTAGGAGCTAAGCATCAGGATGTGAAAGTAAAGTTAGACAGAAGGTCACTGGAAACTCCAAAACTAATTTGGATAGACAAGCTGCCTTTTTTCTTCCTCTTACTCCCCATACCCCCGGAAGTCGTGGGAAGTGGAGGAAGGCCTTGAGACCTGCATGGCACTGCTGCTAGAGACTGAAGGCCAGGATGACTACTGAGGAGCTAGGGCAAGACCCTGAACTCTTCAATGGTGGAAGAGCATTAAAAAACAGTCTACCTGAAAAGCTATCCGTTTTAGAGGTGTGGAGGACTAGAAGAAACACTCCTGGTGGCTAGAGAGTTCCAAAGGAAACAGAGTACAGTTTTCTGCATTCAAAATGGTCCAATGGTGCCCCAGGAATGAGTGAACTTGCCTGCTCAGATGCAGGCTGCCTGATCGGTCCTGAGGCATGTGAGCTGGGAAATTCCCGACCAGGCTTGACCACTTTTTATTCTTTACCTGGGAGGACTAGATCCCAGGGATGCCATCCTCACTCAATTTTGAACCCAGAGAGGAACAGTTTTTGGGGGGTTTATAAAATAAAAGTTGCAATCTCTGAGCTTCTTACCCCAGGTCAAAAGAGTGCTCTTAAGGTACAATGGGGAGCAACATACTCTATCATCCTGGGGTGGGCCAGAACCTCAGGCACATTGCATTGTGCCTCTCCTGCTCTATGTGTACCTGTCTGGGGGAGCAGGAAGCTCATCAGGGTATATTCCCCTCCGAAGCGTACATGGGTGGGGGATGTGAATGGTGCCAGCTCCCATGCTGGCACACATAAGCTGTGATGGCCTCTAAGGGCTGTTAGAGCTTTCCACAGTACTCACCATGAGCCCTCAGGGTGCCTTGCATGTGGCTAGGTAGCTGAGGTCAAAACAAAGAGGGGCAGATTTACAAGCCTCCTGCACCACCAGTACGTCACTTTTTGTGACGTACTGGAGGCGCATTCCACTTCTCCATAATTACAAGGAGAGGAAAAGCCACCCTGCGTGACTTTTCCTCTCCTTGTAAATATGGCCCCGTCACACACAACACTTTGCTTGGAAGGGGCATTCCATGGGTGTCGCTGTGGGTGTTCCCACGCAACACTCATGTAACAAGACACATTTCCAGATTTACGAGGAATCGTAAATCTGGAAATGCGTGTCAATGCTACGCCTCCCCAGGGGAGGCGTAGCGAGGCACAACGAGGAGAAATGTTTTCATTTCTCTTCGTTTTTTCCTCTTTCAAAGCGTGCGGCATTCTGCAGCACGCATTGAAAGAGGAAATCACCTCTAATGATTGTTTTTGTTCAGGAAGGGTTCCCTTCCTGAACAAAAACAATCTCCCCATGACGCAGGCATCCTTGCACCATGGTGCAAGGGTGCCTGCGTCGGCGCATGGCAGCAGTTTGTGCGCCAGCGCAGGGGGAAGCACAGAGGTGCGACATATTGTTGTAAATATGTCACATCGCTGTGCTTTCCAAACTAACGCAGCACGGCGCAGCAAAATGACTTGCTGCGTTAGTTTATTGTAAATCTGCCCCAGAGTACACACACCAAGGGCCCGATTCACAAAGGTAAACTGAGACAAAAGTCTAACTTTACGACTTGCGATATTCACAAAGGGCATTTACAAGTAGTAAAGTTAAACTTTTATCTCAGTTAAAGTCTAAGGACTTTTGGTCTCAAAGACCAAATCTTAAGTTTAACTGAGACAAAAGTCTCACTTTACTACTCATAAATGCCCTTTGTGAATATCGAAAGTCCATAAAGTTAGACTGCTCTTGGTTTACCTTTGTGAATCGGGCCCCAAGTGCACAATTCCACAAAGGGAAACGAAAGCATCACAGTTGCAGTAACTGAGTCAAAGAAGAGCTGCTCCAGCTTGCCCCATAAGTTCCAGCGGCAGGCTTAACACTTTGCATATTGTGCCAGCGGTGCCCTAGGAGAGTAAGGGCACCACAAAGCAAACCAAAGTGCTTTGGGGCTACCTAGGAGCAAGGGTGGAAAACCTGAACCTACCCCAAGTGCCTTTCAAAGCTCCTGAGGTCACCACACGTCTCCCAGCTGCATGGAAGATGGACCTAGGAAGAATTTTCACTGCGTGTATTTTTGGTGATAGAACTTTTGGTTCTGTGGGTCTGGAGAGTAGTGATGTTTATTTCTAGGTCTTGTGGTTCGTCGGAAACCATCTTATTCGTATATTGTTGACTGTTTTATATTCTGATTTTAATTTTTGTGATGATAATCTGAACAATTCAGTAGCCCATTTATTAAATGCACCCACTATGTTGTGTTAGGAACATGATAGGTTTGTATTTCTAGGCCTCAGGGCTTGATGTGTCGGGATTATTAATGGTACATCAGCGTAGGATGGTCCGTTGTACATTTAGATGCTCACCGGCTCTGTGAGACCTTTCTTTTGTGTGTGTCTGCTGTGGGTTAGACACGCTTTACAGCGTGTCACCAAAGGCATTATCATCTGCCATTCTGTGAATTTGTATATTTGTGGTTAGTATTTACTGACATGCATACTAATGTATCTTTCCCTCTTATAAGAAAAAACACTGACTGAACAGCGATTTATTAATGCTCTATTTTGTGTGGCTAAATGCTGGATCTGAAGCCCACAGCCCCTCTCCGCTGTATGCCTTGGACTGCTCTTAGTTGCTACACTTGAGAGTCAGGTGCTAAAAAGAGATGCTTGCTTCCCTGTTAGGGGCTCCACTGTAGGGGGGCTGGTGGGGCTAGGTCACCAGTGGCAAATTAGCCTAGTTGTTACAAATGGGGGTGAATGCCCCCTGCCTGCACAGGAACCTAGATTCCTGACAGAGTTCTACTTCCCACTCGGTTTCTTTGCCTCCCACTCGGACTACACTCTTTGAAAAAGCTGTCAGTCAACAAATATTGCCTTTCTTTGTGAACTCTAATAAGCTGTGGAACTCCTTACCACCTTCTATTAGATCTTGACGCTCTCAGTCTTTTGCAAGCTTTTAAAAACCTAGGGGCATATTCTCAAGGACTTATCGCCGAGTTAGCGGAACTTTATCGCAGCCAAAGTGGCGATAAATTCATCGCACCCTTCACAAGCTGGTGTTAACAGCCCAGAACACCATTTTACCCGCGATAGCATCCGCAAAAAACATCGTCACAGATGACCCCCGCAACTATCGCTAATGAGATGCAGAGTAGGCGTACCCGTGCAAAAAGCCGCGAAAACACCACTCCGCAACATTCTCAACGAGCAGCCAGATCGGCGATAAGACAACAAAACAGACGATAAGGCCCGTTAGCAGCAGGAAACTAACACCTGCTCTGACCTGGTGCAAAGTCAGACCACAGCCTGCACCACAAAATGGAGCCCAGCCCAGAGCCACACCTGAAGGGCAACAGATGCCATGGAGCCACTGATCATGCAGCTCGGAGCCCCAACAGGGCCACAACACCCACCGCCACCACCCCCAGGACCCCCTCATCCCCGGGCCCCCCCCGGCCAAAGACATGCCACATCAACTATACGGAACATGTACCAAATAATCCGCCAGATGTCGCACAATCACATTTGGTGGCATGCATGTGTCGTCACAAAAATGAGCATCACACATCCACCTTCGATGTAACAAATGAAAATGTATTCAAAGAAACACAGAACAGAAATGAAGACACATGGCGGCTCCCCTCAGGACAATCCGTAGGTCACAGCCTGCAAGACAAAAATCATGATGAGAAGGTGTGTCTTGCGCACATCAAAGGACAGAGAGAGAGCGAGGGAGAGAGAGAGAGAAAGAGAGGGAGCGAGAGAAAGAGGGACAGAGAGGGGGAGCGAGAGAAAGACGGACAGAGAGAGGGAGCGAGAGAAAGACAGACAGAGAGAGGGAGCGAGAGAAAGACAGAGAGGGAGAGCGAGAGAAAGACGGACAGAGAGGGGGAGTGAGACACAGATAACAGAAGAGATGAACAGGGAGAGAGAGTGCCCACAATGTGCAACCAGGCCACACTGCCCACCTGCTGCCACAGGTGTGTCTCCAACCACGTGCCTGTATGTAGTGCAGTTCACCAGGTCACACATCTGAAACAGAAACTTTCATCTGAAACAGAGTCCAGAGACATGAATGGCAAAGTACACACAATTGCACAAGACATGATCGCCTGTCCGCCCCTGAGCACCCAGGCAGATGTACCCCAGCCCCTCCCGCCGCCCAGCGGTGCATGCCCACCCCTGCGCACCCAGGCCTCACTGCTCACCTTCCGCCCTTGGCGTGTAGTAATGAGGGCCCACCACGTACCGCTGCAAGCCACATGCCCGGGGCTCGCGGACATGGCACCCTCCACATCATGCAGCCCCGCTCCGCAGGCCACCAGGTCTCACATATGATTCTGGGTCTTGATTTCGCCATGGCAGAGGACATACCAGTGCACCGGGCATCATCGCAGGCTGCACACCCGCTCAGCCCTTGAGGTGCCACTAACTCTGTGATCCGGGATGTGACGCCACAAGGCGGTAGGCCCGCGCTGCCTGCTGGCTCTGGCCTACACTGCGGTCCAGCAGGGCACACAAATCCTGAGCAGTCCGGACGGCCGGGACGGGGCATCATCGCAGGCTGCACATCCGCTCAGCACTTAAGGTGCCCCTACCTCAGTGTACCCAAAGTCACCGTCCCGTGGTGGTGTGCCTGTGCCAGCCGCAATGTATCCGGTGCCACCAAGTATGTGTCCCAAAGTCATGGTCCCTGTATGATTGGGTATCGTGTTGCGGACGCCATCATGTCACCTCCGGTCCTGGGGAATGTGATGTTGCAGGGCCCGAGGCTCTCATGCCTACATTAACACCACACGGACGCACCCAGATAGAAAGTGGAAATGGCATCGAGCACGTGCGCCCGTCCCTTTTCATTGGCAGGTTCACATGTCCCGTGACGCGTGTGCTGGATGGGTGTGGTGTGGGTGTAAACCAGCCATGAGGGAGTGGCTGTGGCATGCTGACAAGTAGACCTGTGAGCAGCAGATCACCACAGGAAAGACAGGGGACATGTAGCGTTGCCGTCCCCCCCTGTGAGCGTAAGTGGAGTGGGCTGGCCTGGCGTATGCCAGTGCAGCGTAAGGGTCTGTATATGAGTCCGGGGCCCTGGGTGTGGTTCCGTACTGGGCTGGACAAGGAAGTAACTCATGCATGTGCCCCTGTTGTTGTGTCAGCACCACCCGGACCGCATTGGGCAATGTGTCACCCTGTCACCCCTGTTCTACGACATGAGCCACATGGACGTAAGAGGAGTCCAGTGAGCCCACATTCATCCATACTTCCACACTTAAAAGACCATAGACATGACACATCTGTGTGTATATGAATGTTTAATGCACATTCAGTGGAGTGTTGCATCTGGAGCAGTACAGGGCCATGCAAACCCCACATGACGTTGTCCTGTGGAGGTCCAGCCAGGGTCCTCCAGGGAATGACAAGTCCAAAGGAAGAGGATGAGTACAGTCTGCAGGCTGATTGCTGTGTCAATGGCGATCAAACATCATATGGCAGTCCATGTCGAGGTCCAAGGTGAGTGTCGCAGAGTGCATCGGGGGGACAGTGGAAGGTGATGATGCAGAGGGCAGTACCAAGCTGAAGCCGGACCTATGGATGAGATACATGCTGCTGCGTCCTCCTTACCACAAGGGCAGTATCATCCGAATCTTCGTTCTCTGCTGTTTCATGTGCCTCACGTGTGGGTGGTGGTGTTCTGTCTCCAGCACTGTGTGGCAGTGACACATCTGTGGCCGGAGGTGGAAGGTCTGCCGCACTGTGGGGCACTGACACTTCAGGGGGCGGAGATGTGGATGGAGTGGTGGCAGCAGCATGCATCCGCACCAGGCCTTGTGGCAGCAATGCCATGAGGAGGGTCCTGAGGTCATTGAGGAACCCAGCTACCTCTCGCTGGTGTGCAGCTGTGGCAGCCGCTCGTTCCGCATTCGCCCGCTCCATGGTCTCCATTAACGTCCGCATGATTTCCAACTCCCATGTGACATCACTAGAGCCACTCGGACTGGAAAGTTGTACTATTCTCTGAGTCAGGGCTCCAGCGATGTCAGCCATGGTCCGTTGGAGAGCAGGGAGCGGACTGTGGGTGTCCGTTAGGGACCGTGAGTGGTCCCTGATGGGACTTAGACACCCACGTATGGCATCTAGTTTGTCTGACATGCGGTCGAAGCCCACCCGCACCTGTTCAGCCAGATTCTCCTGGCACCCCAAGACACGGCGTTGGAAGGCCATGTGTTCTCCGTGGGGGTCCTGGGAGACAGCAGTGGTGGTGGGTGCTGCATGCTGTGTGGTCTGTGCAGGGGGTGGGGTCTCCTCGTAGCAGCTGGGCTGCCCAGCTCCTGGAAGTGGGCTCCGGAGGCTCTCCACGAGCAGTTGGAGGGCGTCAGAGTCGAAGCTGTGGTCGTCCTCTTCGTCTCCAGAGAAGAGAGGGTCTGACTGCTCTGCAGGAGGTGTTGATTCTCCCTCTGCAATGTGAAGGGGAGATGCAGTTTAACAATGTGTCCACATGTATGTAGTCGCATTGTACATGTTTACATACAGACAGCATGATTGGGTACGTTGT
The DNA here is from genome assembly GCA_963921515.1 of Calotriton arnoldi. Classification (NCBI taxonomy): domain Eukaryota; kingdom Metazoa; phylum Chordata; class Amphibia; order Caudata; family Salamandridae; genus Calotriton; species Calotriton arnoldi. Next base: position 1,410,913 of record CAWUFW010004214.1, read on the forward strand.
GGCTGTTTGGGAGGAGCTGCCTATTTGATGGGGGACAGTGGACATTTCGACAACATCACGGATGTGTGTTTGTACTTGTACATTATCAACGCACATATCCCTGCAATGCCAATTGTGATTGGCCAGTGTCTGCACCCAAGCGGCACCAGTAGTGTCCTGTGTTCTGTTGTAGGTGTTTTGTGGATTGTGTCACATCGTTGTCAATGTAGATGTGCTCTGTATGTGATGTGTGTGCTGCATTTTTGGGGAGTGGCCCCTGCAGCTCAGATTTTGCTACCCCTTATCACTTTCATGAGGTGTGCCTCTGACTTCTGTGCTTGTACAGTGTTGACATGTTGCATACTGGGGTACGTTGGTCTCTTGGTGGGAGTTGGTGGTCTGGGGCATGGTGTGTCCGCAGATGTGCTCAAATTAATTGTGTATGTGTGCCATTGTGCCCATCACCCCCGTCCCCCCAGGCCCTGGTGGTTACTCACCCTGTTGCTGTTGTGTCGGGTCCTGTTGAGCAGTGTCCGGGCCCCCAACTCCTGCCATCGTTTCCCCACTGAGGACTGTGGACACCATTTCCTCCATGTCGTCCAGCTCCTCCTGTGGCGCTGGGCTCCCACCTCCAGTCTGCATTGCTGCCTTCAGGTTGTTGGCGAGTTTCAGCTTGGTTTTGCACTTGACATCATTCCAGCGCCTCTTGACCTCGCCCATTGTCCTCTTCAGCACTCCGACTGCATTCACCTTGTCCACGATGGACTTAATGTCTTTTTTGTTGCCAATGACACAGTGGAGGTGACAAACAGTTGTTGATGGTGTTCTGTCACCTCCGTTATCAGGATCCTGTTTTCCTGCAGACTGAACTTCGTCTTCCTTTTCTTGTCCTTGCCCTTCCCTGACCCGAAGTCCCGGGATGGTCCTCCGGGGGGCTTGTGGGGTTCTGGCTCTCTTCCGTACTTGCTCCGGCAACGTCCATTGTGCTTCGCTGTTGTTTGGCATTTGTTTGTCTGTTTCTTTTTCTGCTTTTATGGTGATTGTTCTCGCCTGATGCGTGTGGATTGCAGGCCTGTAGCTGGGTTTCACAGATTTTCGTATCACGATTGGCCTCATCGCGCCTTTTTTTGCGTAAGTGTTTCACATTTTTGCGGCGTGGCATTGATTCTAACACGGTCAGTTGGCACGTTATCTGGCGAGTACCGCATGGGGCCGCCGTGTTGTGAATACTTGGTTAACAAGGTGTTAATTTCCCGCAATGGACTGCGATATGCAAAGTTGCGTTAAGCTAAATTTGCGGTGGTTATCACACGTTCTTGGGAATATGCCCCCTACTTGTTTTGATTCTGTGTGCAGTGCTAGCGTTAGTTGAGGTGACGCTGGAATCCCCTTTTGGGTAGCTATGTGCTTTATAAATCTAAAATAATAAAAATAAGATGGTCAGCCTTGTGATAATAGGTTTTTAACCAACACAAGGCAATGAGTCTGTCCTTGTAAAGATTTGGTTTGATAATTTTTGACCTAGTGGCGTATTTTGGCTCCATCTCCCACAAGTCACTCATAGCAAGCCTCAGCAGTGTCAGCAATCAGGATCAGCCTTAGTTGGATCTCCTTCTTTCTTCTAAAAGACAACAGGTAGGGCGCCTACCTCAGATCGACCCCAGCTGCTGATTAGTGATGTCTGAGGTTGCATCGTTCTTTATTGGTAATACAAGTACTCGTCACTCAAACTGCAGAAATGACGCACAGTATGCACGGTCTCCATTAATTAACTACTTGGTGGGACAGTATATGTCAGGTAAGCAGTCATATCTAAAAAGCCTCACAGTGATGGAAAACATGAGGCACACTACGGCTTTAATTACTGTTGCAGTTAGATAATTGGTTTAGAGCTTCTACGGCACCGCCTCTCACTCGAAGATCGAGTAGAATTAAGCCCACCAGTCCTTGTTTTTCTAGCAGCCTCAAGACAGAGAAGAAAAAGTGTGAAGCCCTAGAAAGACTGTGGAGAAAAAACTGCAATGTGAATGATAAGGAAAGCTACGAGCTGGCACTTAAAAAATATCGCACTGATATTAAAACTGCTAAAGAAGAGTACTTGCGGATAAGACTGCAAGAGCACGAACAAAGCCAGGGAAATTTGTTCTATTGTTAAACATTTTACGGTGACGGCAGCTCGTGCTAGGTCCCACCTTACCTCGGATGACTGATGTGAACAGCTGGCTTCTTACTTCCAGACTAAGGGCCTGATTACGACTTTGTCGCAGTTGCGCTGGTTCTCCTCCACTCTAGGACCACCGACCTGATTACGAGTTCAACTCGTGCAGGCAGATGGTCCTTTTGCCTTTCCCATGGCGGTGCCAGGAAAATAGGCATCGCAATGGGAACGGCAAAAATGTCCCAGCACAGTATGGACGGTGACGTTCATGTTGTGCTGGAACTGGGGTTGCAAGCAGACAGAGGGACACATTTTGTGCCCCCTGAATGCATTCCCATGGCAGGGGATATGGGAGCCCTATAGGGCCCTCTTTGTTCCTCCACAGCCAGAGGTTTCATGGCAGGAGCTGGACTGCACCAGTCCCTCTCAGCATGTTACATTAGGCCTCCACTGTGCCAGTGCAAGGGAATGGTGGTCCCCTGGTGCAGGTAGCGGTCCACCTCCGGTACGATTTTCAAAGTCGTAATCCGTCGGATGGTGGACCGCCACTGCTGCGCCACTGCAAGTGCGGCAGTCAAATACCGCCGTACTCGTAATTAGACCCTAAGATCCTTACCATTCAATCCAGTTTGTTCTCTGGCTCTTGGCCTGATGAAGAGTTACTGGATAGTTTATAGATAGCATAGTTTCAGTAACCAATGCAACTTTGTCCCATTATGATCCACTTTCGTTGGAGAATGTTTTGATAGCCTTAAGCATCCATAAATATGGCTCCCCGTTGAACCCCTGCCCACCTAATATGCTAGTTTTGGGGACTGCATAATTAACCCTTTGGCAAATAAGGTGCTTAATACATCATTAGCAACAGTTATGGTACTATGATCTTGGAAACAAGCTAAAATTCTACCCTTGTTGAAGAAACCATCTGCGGACCCAGGGGTACAGTCTAATTATAGACCTATTTCCCAGCTAACAGCACTATCCAAAATACTGGAGAAGCATGTAAATCAACAGCTCTCTGTATATCTTCAATCCAATTACCCACCCCGTCTTAGCCAGTCCGGATTTAGACCCCACTTTAGCACAGAGACAGCCCTGATGAAAGTCACAGAATACATCAAAGGAACATTAGATGCTGGGGGCAAGGTTGTGCCGATCATGTTAGACCTATCACCAGCCTCTGATACGGTCCCCCACTCTAGACTCCTGGCGCGTCTGCAGTCCATCGGTATAGTATGTCCAGCCTTGGATTAGCTTGCCTCCTTTTTAGAAGGCAGAAGTCAACAGGTCTGGTTTCTTCCCATCTCCTCTGAACCGCTTGAGCTGTCAGTGGGAGTTCCCAAAGGCGCAGCCCTGAGCCCAGCATTATCTAATATATATCTCACCCCTCTTGCTCAGATATCAAAAGCCGTGGGGGCAAAAGTTATATCCTATACTGATGATACTCAGGATACTCAGCAGTTGTTCTCATGTGGAAGTGTTTCCAGTGCGGCTGATGAAAACCTGGCCATGCATCAACTGAAGTGCAATGCTGACAAAACAGAGATAGTTTATTTTGGCAATGTTTCTCCAAAAACCAGGCAGAGTTCCTGGCCCGAAAATGTCCCCCCTCCTGGCCCACAGGGAGGTATAGTCAAGAACATAGTGGGTCAAATTTGATGATTGCCTCTCTTTTAGGCCGCAAATTAAGTCTGTGGTGGGCACTTGCTTTGGTATACTGCAGTCTGTGAAAAAGATCCTTCACTATTTGTCCTTCACAGCAAAAAAGACGGTTATGCAGGCCTTGATAACCTCGAGGTTGGACTATGGCAATGCCCTCTACTTTCGTCTGTCAGAGTATGTGCTGGAGAAGCTTCAGGTGGTCCAAAAAGCAGCGGCTCGCTTTCTTTTGACTTTGCCAGTTAGAACGCACATGTCCTAACATCTGCGCACTTTTCACTGGCTTCCTATCAGGAAAAGATTCCTGTTTATGGCTCTTGTTCTAGTTAACGGAACCCTGTATCAGACCGGTGCAGACTACCTCAGAACTAGGATTAGTTTCCCATGTTCCATCAAGAAACTTAGGGGCATATTAACAAGGGCCAGCGATAATTATCGCTAGCCCCACATAGCGATAGAAATATTATCGCCGGCTATCGCTGAAAATGATCGCCATGATAACGCTATATTTACAATGCATAGCGCTATGGCGATAATATTTCAGCGATAGCGGTGTTTGCCATGGAACATCGATGGTTTTCCAGCGATGTTCCATGGAAAACAGCGATAACATTGCTGATACGACCCTGTGGTCGTATCAGCATAATCCACCTACCATTATTAGTATGCCTTAGTCTGGAATTTAACAGACGTTAAATTCCAGCGTTAAGGCCGAGGTAGCGCGATTTTTTTTATCGCTGCACCTCCTTGTTAATATCGCGAAGCTGCCTTCGCAATATTTTCATGTGCTGTTTTTACAGCCACGCCTTCTTTGCATCTCATTAGCGATGCGAGGCGAGGCTGTGAAAAAACGGGCTCTACATCAAGGAAACACGCGCTAGCGTGTCCTTGATGATATTGCGATATAATTATCGCCGCTTATCGCCCGAAAACGGACGCTAAAGCGGCAATAATTATATCGCCAGCCCTTGCTAATATGCCCCTTAGATCGGCTAATAAACTTTTAGTAAAGCTTTCCAGAATTTGATGTGCTAGAACGGGAGGCTGGTCTCTTGCCCATCTGGGACCAGCAGCTTGGAACAAGCTCCCTTTCGAGCTCTGCGCTGTAAGCAACGTGACAATGCTTAAAAAAAGGTTGAAAACCTGGCTTTCTTTCCAGTATTAGTGCAACCAGATTCACTTTTTCCTTTGACCTGTGCCCGGTGCTGGAACACTCCTTGGCGTAGCCATGCAATATTACAAGTTGCTTCATCATCATCATATATCTCGCTGGCTGTGGTATAACAGTTGCACATCAAAATAACAGCAATCTCTGTTAATGAATTCTGCTTTGCCCATACACATATCAAGGATCGGAACTCACACTTCCTTTACTTCTAACACCATGCACAGGAGGAGCGCCACTGCAAAGCATTATTACTGTAGGACGTGGAATGATATGAAAAAATCACACTTACTCAATTGGCTATCTAGCAAAATGGGTGTACATTTCTTATTATGTTTTACATTGTGTTTACAGATGTCTGTGGCAACATTATCTCACAATAGACATGGAAAAAATGTTTTATATCCTTTGAAAAGGCTCATTCATCACAAAGTCTTCAATGTAGCAAGAGCTGTTTCAAAACTGTAGAGTAACGAGTGTGCATTTGGCTACATCTTCTGTGCAATGCATCACTGTCGTAAATGAAGGGGGATGCAACATGTTCTTGTGTTGTGAACGTCCTGCTTGAAATAAAGACGTGCTTTTGTCATTGCAACCACAATATTTGTGGACTTTAAAAAAGACCTGTAATTTGAGACAAACTTAGGGCCTGGTTTAATGTGACATAGGCCATTTTAAGTCCCATCCTCCCCCACCCATTAACTAAGGTAATTATAACATAGCTGGCTGCACAACTGTTACTCCGCTACTGCCAGCTACTCCTCGTCAACTCCTGGGGGCTTCCACATATATTCTCAAATTCCTTTCCAGTGCCTTTAGCGGTTGTCCCTAATTGGAGGCAACTTACATTCACTGAATGCTTATCAGACCCTTGAGGCATTGGACTGCAGCCATTCCTGGGTAAACACCACTTATAGGGACCGATTCAGACACTGCATTTTATAGTACCTAAAATAGTACTACTGTTGCACTACTTACTTCAAACTGCAATTCATAAACCTATGAGTGTAAATCACCACCTCTACTATCTTTTCTATGTGGAGACTCTCACACATGTAAGTTTACTACCTAATAGTAAATGCGGGAGGGATCGGGGCAGTGGACAGCAAAAGTGGGTTACTATTAATAATAACAATTATGACAATAATTCCAGGCACTTCAACTCTATTGCTCCTGGGTGGATTTCTCTTACATTCTCTGGTTGCTTAACAGAGTTTCTAGGCATTGAAATTGGGTTGCTCCGAGGTGGGCGTCAATAATATATGCTCAGGTTGATTAAATGTGCTTGGGCATTTGTTACTCTTGGTCATTCCACTTAACAGTTTCCAAGGTATGAGGCTGCTGTCATTCTTGTACTGACTAATACAGTATATTTATTGTAGTTGTACAAATTTAACTCAAGTGTGGCTCCTACTTTAAGATATAGACCACCCTAAAAATGGTAATTATTATTTTTTATAACTGCATCTGTTCTCACTTTCTGCAACACTTTGTGCCTAAGAACAGTGATGCTGCCTCATTTTCTTTGGGTGATGACTTCAAATCTCACTGCTCTATTCAATTATTCCCCTACAGACCAATTTACAACCAACACTCTTCTCAGCCCTGCACTGTGAAAGGGGACACAGGAGGGTAATGTGACTTGGAGCACTTTGCAACCTCATCTTGGGAACGAAGAGATGTCTAGCTGCTACAATACAATACAGTTCATTCCATTGGACTGTGAATTTCATTGTCATAGCCTATACTAAGTCCTTCGATACACCTATTCTTAAGAAAGAGCACGCAGAACCTGTTTGAGCCATCGATGGCCATCCTCAGGGCTAATTACTTATAAAGCAGAACCCATTGCAAATCCTCCCGACTCCTGAGATGACTTGATCGACTTAGTAGTGAAACTGGATCATAGACTTGGAGAGACACAGGACTGGTGGGACTCTAAAGCAGTTGTCATTCATCAGGACAAAATGTTTCATGAGCTGTGCCCCTTCTCTAATGGGTCAGTACCTATGTGGATTGGACTGGTGTGTGGTTCACTGACGAAGAAAGAGAAAGAGAGGTATCGGAAGCAAAATTTGTGTTTGCATTGCAACAAAGCAATACACTTTGCTAAAAAATGTCCATCAAAGACTAAATCAGCCAAACCATTGGCAGTGACACTAGGTATGACCCTGGATGTTTGAAAAACACCAAAGCTCAACAATAATCAAGATCCCTATGTGATAAACAAATCTATTACTGGTTTTTCACATTCAGGCTAATATTTTGACCCAAGAATACCTTTATTTTATCTTGTCTACACAAGCTGATTTTTTTTCATTTAAAAAAAAAAAGTTTTATATAGCGCAAACTAGACCCGAGACATTGGGTATCCGAGCGCTTTACATGAGCACCAGTTTTGTTACAGATGGACATATTCAATTTTTTATTTTGTGAGGCACGGGGAGATTAAGTGATTTGCCCAGAATCACAGGATGTTGAGCGCCGTTGCCAAGACTCGAAGCGGGTTTCCCAGCTTCAAGGTCGACCGCTCTAACCGTAAGGCTACATCTTCTCCCCTTTGGGCATACAAGTCCTCCTGAACTCAGGAGCAATGAGAAATTTCATTGTCACAGCCTATGCTATTTCCTTCGATACACGTATTCTTAAGAAAGTGTGCCCAGAACCAGTTTGAGCTATTGATGGCAGTGAAATGCCCTCAGGGCTAATTACTTAGCAAGTAAAACCCATTGGTAAGGCCATCATGGAAGACTGATTTTCGATCTCATTGAGGCTCCTTTTTATTTGGTATCTCCTGGCTCTATTACCATAATACAAAGACCTGCTGTCGCTTGTGGAAGGTGATCCTTGATTCTCTTCATTGTTACCAGAATTGTTGTGAGGAACCTCTGCAGTCGGGTACACTGTTGTGGAAGCCACTCTTGACCACCTGAATACAGTGGTTTGCAAGATGTGCTCAGTAAAACAAAAGATTGTGTTTTTCCCCCATTGGAAAGGTCTGACAACTGGATAGACCGGCAAATGGGGGGCAACCATATCATGCAATCAAGAAAGAAAATGAACATCTGCAAGAAATAAATTGACAAGCTCTTAGCAAATGGATTTATACGACATTCCACATCCCGATGCCCTCATTACTGTTTTATTGTGCCTGAAAAAAGGAGGAACTTGGGACCTATACAATAGCGGCCGGCACGGATCAGGGGTGGCAGTGCGGGGGGTGAGGGGAGGTAAGAGGATATTGAAAAAAAAGACAAAAAAAACATACCGTACTGCCACGTCTCTCTGTCGTCCCTCCTCACGTCGGGAATGGAACAGCAAGCAGCCAGGCTCCCCTGACCAATAACAACGCTGCAATGCAGCGTAGTGATTGGTCTGAGCGCTGTGGTTCGGCACTCAGCCAGGGACTGTGGGCCTGGGCATGTTCTCCACGCAAGCTGTAATGCAGCCTACATGGAGAACATGCGAAGTGCGCAATGACTGTTTGGCCAGCCCGAGAGGGCCGGCCAAACAGTCATTGTGCACTACGGAGAGTGCTACAACTCCTCCCCTGCCCTGCTCTGTGAGCAGAGCTGCCCAGCCTTATCACGCAAATCTGCCCCAGCAGGACAAAAACAAATGATAATAACATTACGTTATTATCATTTTATTTTTCCTTTCTTTCACTGCTTCAAAGCAGTGGGGCTACGCTCCTGCGCCTCGACGGAGGAGCCGCCATTAGACCTATATAGACTGGAGGGCCCTGAACAAAGTCACCATAAACAACAGAGCCCAAATTATGAAACATACACACTATTCCTGCTTGTGCCATATCCCCGGGTGCAAACAGGGACAATGTGCACTATTACAATCAATGCACTGCCCACAGGGCAGCTATGAACTCGCCCCTGTCCTGGGGGAGGTGCATTAGTGAATGACAGAGAAGCTTCTTGAAGCAACTATACCGAAAGCCATCCCCCTGCAGGCAGAGGCAGTGAGTGACTGCACTCTCCAGGATGTCTGGGGTAGAGTTCATGGACCCTATTTGCCCCTTCAGTGCCCTGGGGACACTGACAGTGTGGCTCCTTTTTTTGCAGTGCAGAGCAGTGGAGCTCCTGATGGCCCCTTTGTCTCTGTGCCCATGTCCATAATACAGTGTGGGTGCAGGGGGAAATTGTTTCTTCATTTGCATGGGACTACTGCCTCATTGCAGGATGCAGGACAGAGCGCGGCGCACTGAGCTGAGCCCAGCCAAGCAGAGGAGAGGAGAGAGGGGAGAGGAGCTGACTCTAGCGGTCAAGCGAGCCAAGCAGATCCAAGCAGACTAAGCCAAGCTGAGCCGCAGAGCTGAGGAGTGGGCAGCGGTGGGTAACGGCGGCGTGGCATCGGAAGCGTGGCGGCACAGTGCAGAGGAGGAGCGTCCCCAGAGCACACCAAGAAAGAGGGTGCGTATGAGTGCACATATTGCTTGCAATAAGATCAGAGCTGCACAGCCTTCCTCTCAGTTCGCGCTGCCGCTCGGACTGCTGCCCGCTCCCATGGCTCTGTGCTCAACCTCTGACATCCAACCCGCCCCTGTTGGCCTGTCTACCTACCTTGCTTGGTCATCTCTCTGTCCCCTCCACTTACAGCTCCTGGTCTCCCCAGCTACCGGTGACTTTTGGCACCCATCCCTCACCAGGCTCCCACCAAGCCCACTCCAGGCTCCTCTCTATTTGAAGAGGTCAAGAAAGAGGATGAGGACAAGAAAGGAGAGGAGAGTTATAGTGGACAAGGGGGGGTGAGGTGGTGGTGATGAGGGGCCCGAGCTGATGTGGCAGTAGTTACCGCTGCTTAGTGTGAACCCGGGCCCTTGCAGAAGCGGTCCAACTAGGTTTGGGTGCGGCTTGCAGGTGGGCCAGTGTGTTCCCGGTCACCCCCCATCCAACCCCTTTCCATGGCCCCCCTCAGCTGCTCAACCACTCAGTGGAGCCTGACCTTGTCACCGTTCGATTGCAGTATCGTAGGAGGGTGAAGAGGAAAGAAAAGGAGAAAGGCCACCCCCTTAAAAAAGTCCTTAGTTAAGGCTGGGGAGTAATGCAAACAAGAAATTCCACACAGTCACAAAACTCCCATTGCCCCCACAGACTGCCAAAAGACAGAAAACAAAGATGTTGTATCCCCAAGGAGGAAGGCATGGAAAGCAGTTGCCATCCCCAATTGAAGGAAACCAAGAGGCGCACAAGGGGCTCCAATTAGGAAGGCATGGTAATCTCCTGACATCCCCAATCGAAGGAGACGCAACAACCAGGAAACACTCCAACATTAGTAAAAGGAAAAAATAAAATCAAACATAATCACAAGAATAATAATAGAGACATCAGAGACAACAGAGACATCAGGGATTATCTTGATGGGGCAAGTAAAAAACGGAAAAGCTCACGCAAGCAGCCTCCCCCTTAGGAGTCATGACCTCCAGCAGCTACAGCCAGAGTGAGGAAATTCGAATAAGCACACCTTATCCTATTCCCTTCTCCCCAAAAATAATTATCCATGGAAAAGATCCAATATCATCACAAGCAGCCCTGACCACCTCTCCGAGGAAATCCTAAGAAAGCCGGCTTGACGACTCCCTAAATAAAAAGCTACTCTTGGCCGAACCCAGAAGTTCCGGCAACAAGAAAGGCAGTGAGGCTCACCAACAGCCCTGGTCATGTTTGGAACCCCAAGATCTCAGAGTAGACAGGGACCTCACTTTAAAACCAGAACACTAGCCAGAAATGACCAATCTGGAGCTCGTCTACTAGCCCAGAAAGCTCAGTAAGTCTGTTAATCAACTCATCCAGCCCGCTGACGCCTCAAAATGTAACAAAGCAATCTAATGGCGACCTTGGATCCTGCTCTCAGGACCTCAGTTTTGACCCGCCTTCACCTTTACTCCCGTCGTCACAAGCTTTTTGCGAGCAACCCTACAATAACTACCTTGAGGAATTACACCAGCTTGAATCCAGGAGCTGCATAACAAATGCTTCAATGGAGGACTCTGTCTCTTTGATGACCACTAACAATATCAGTGACAGTCACAAAACAGCCAAGTCATAACAAGAACCACCAAAAACTCTCAAGGGGAACGACCCTTGCCAACTAGCTGATGCTCAAATTCGGCAATTTAACATTTCCAAACCCAGGCTAACGAACTTCCAAAAACAGAATTCTTGCATAGGGAGGCCTTCTATACCTCATCCGCTTACAAGGTTGAGACCCTGCTTATAACCACTAAGAAAGCCCTGAACTCAATGGCTAACGCAGTCCATATGCACACAGATAAACTAGATGTACAAATAAACATTCTCCACCTGATAGCTGAACTAATAACTGGAATTGACACCAAGCTTGATCAACTAAACTCTCTGATACGCAGAGCTCAGACCAAGCCAGCACAACCTCAAATGTACAAGGAATGCAGCTGCAACCCCATATTAAAGAAACTAGAAACTCTCCTGGACATAATGACTACCCTAATTGAGGATCTGACGAATGAGGCACGGAGACGAGCACACACAACTTCCTCTCCCCCGCTACCTCATAATCAACACCAATCCTGACCCATATTAAGTAAAGATCACCCTTACAGCAGTGAGTGCCCAGGAGGTAACATGACTAGCACTAGGACAAGAATCCAGTTGCACAGTCATGATCCCTCTGAGCCTCCAGTGCCAATGACCATTGACACACAAGAGGACCAGGCAGACATCTCAAAAGCCGATGACAAACAAGAATATGACCTCACCCAAAAAACAACAACAATAAAAGACGCAGACAATCCCGTGCAACCAAACTCCGTAATAGACATCAGCAATCTGACCTTACCTGTTGCGGTAATAAACACGACAAAAGCACCCCCTAGAGGAGGCCAACGCTTATCTAGGAATAATAAGAAGAAACTAAAGAAATTAAATAAGTCCAAGAAGAAGGATGGTGCCCTACTTTGCTGGCTCCGGAGTGAAGGCAGGAAACCTAAAGCTCAAACAGACCCCCCGCCCAACTGCAATACTGGAGGATAATTTGCAGCAACCTCCTCCCCAGAACAAAACATAAAAGTGCAAGGCACACGCCAAAACTATGCAGATAACGAACGATGAACCGAGCTCGGAAGTGCGAAGTACCTTGAAAAGGAGAACCAACTATCAAAGAGTGCATTAAACCAAAGGCGGCCAAAGAATCTTCCTTGACTCCTGACAAGCCTACCGAACCACCAAGAGATAGGTTTTTCTGCCAGTAAGGCGCCAAGGTAAGCCCCGGCAGGGGCACCCAACATAAAAACACCAGCTGCTAAGGGACACTACAGTTGCTTGAAGCAGATGAGGAAGACACCAAAGTGAGAAACATCACTCAAGAGATAGCTACACAAGTAAACGTTATGGACTGGTCAGGAAAAAAACAAAATGAGAAAGCACTAAATCCCCTTGAAATAGTCGATGGCAGATCGCAGCATTCCCTAGGAAATGTAAGAGGGGAAGAACCATCTTACGATGGTTTCCTAAATTGTCCACAAGAGGAAATACAATATTGCCAAAGTCAGCAATCCAAGATTAGGGTGCTCAAAGAATGCTCACCAGTAAAATCTTTACAACAGCAGAACAAAGTGGCAGCGAACACCCCTGAGAAAACACAGCTGACCCAAGAAGGCTTAAAACTGAAGTTGCACCCTGAGTACGTATCCCAAGGGAAATGGGACACCCTCAACAGAGGAAATATCTTAAAGCTGTGCTCGCACCTACCGGGACTAGAAAATGTTAAAACCACAGATATTGAAAGTGTGGCATTTATAGCCCCAGAACTGGTTGAGATAAATGAGGCCTCGGTAGTAACCTACAATAGTAAACATATGGCCTCTGCCCTAATGAAGTATAAAAATCATCTCGGAGACTGGGGAATCCAGGTCAGATTTGCGGCTCCAGTTAAGTATCCAGCATTCCTAAAAGAAAGAGCCCCCAGTACTCTGTCGGAAAACAATGAAAAAAATGCGATCTACAGTAACAGATCCAGGCCCTAATCCAGTTCAGTCCTGCGTAGTCCCCCAGCAGGACCAAAATCAATGCCCTGACCAGAGAGCTTGCTGCAAATCACCATAAGTCAGCAGGAGGTCCGCCCCAGTGTGTTCTTAAATGGCAAAATTCTCAAGAGTGGACACCTAGCTCTCCCAGGCCCTAGGGCAAAGCACCTAGCAACCCGGTCAAAAACAAAACCAATAAGGACACCGATTACTACTTAAAAGTCTGTTCATGGAATATCCGAGGATCAACCTGCCACCTGATGAGCTATGACTTTGTCGCTCTACAAGAAACGTGGAGCTTGCAAACAATCCCATGGCAGGACTATACTATTTAGAAATCATAGGCAACAGCATCCCAAGCAGGTGGCCATGCCTCTGGAGGCGTGTCAATTTATGTGAAGAACAACTTGGCCCTACAGGCTCCTTTACTGTGCAAAGGGCACGGAGATTATATCTTCCTTAAGACTCAGATCCAGCAAGCGGAAGACCGTAGTTCGGAACAACAAATAATGAACCTCGGCTGCATCTACTTACAACCATCCAGAATCAAACGAGAGGTAACCCTGAGCAAAATGCTCCCCGCCATGAGGGACCTTCTTTCTCACTTCCCAAATGACATGTGACTAATAATGGGAGATTTAAATGCCAACCTTATGGAGACAGGCTTGGATTCTTCTTCCTTAACTTCACTGGAAAACCAAATTCCGGACATAAGACACCAGTGCCAACGGAAAGACGGATGTGGCATAAAGGTAGCAGCCTACCCAAATCAACTAGGTCTCCGCAGTTTAAATGGAAGATCTAAATCGGACTCACCAGCCACTTACATGCAAGTGTCGTGCTTTAGAATTGCCGCAGTGGACTACATCTGTGTTTCGTCGCTCACTTCCATTTAGTGCTGGAATTCGCGGTAACTCCTTCGCCGGAAAGCGATCACGCCATTCTTACATGTAAAGTGCCACTCTGGTAGTGCCCCGACCAGTAACCCAGTTGATTAGGAAAGAAGAAAACATAGAACCAGTAAAAAAAAATACGGTGGGCCGCGGACCACCAGGACTTGATTGATGAGAGGGTATACCACTTCCTCGATAAATTGATACAAGAGCTCAATGACCCATTGACTGTAATATCATAGAAAAAGGCAGTGAATGACCTAAGAGAAAACCAAGTCATAAAGAAAATCCCAGGACCAAACAACACCACGATAAAAAAAAACAACACTTTATCTAACACAAGCAAATCATAGTGAAAATAAAACGTAAATTAAATAGCCTTCTGAGTAGACGCACCTACGAGGACACCAAATACAAATCCCTCCAAGAGAAGGTATCGATTACTCGCAAGGAATACAAGAAAGCAAGATTCACCCTCCAGAGGTTGGGCAACTGCTTACGAAATTCTAAAATCAAAAGACCAAAGGAGATTTTGGAACTGGGTAAACAAATGTGCCAGACCAGACCAACCATCAAGTGTAACAAACATTGCTCCTGCCGAGTGGGAGGCTCACATTGAAACACTCTATGTAGAGCCCACCAGTAACAATTGGATTGGTCACCACAGCTCTAGCCATATCAAATTTCATAGAGGTCCGGAGCACATCATCGACATAACACCAACACAAATCAAACTTATTATTAAAAAAAAGCACCCAGGAAGGGTGCCCGGCACAAACGGCATACTGACGAAGGTGTACAAAGCTTCGCTGCACAAGCGGGCTTTACTCTTGGCCCCCCTATTCGGGGAAAGCAGAATGAGTGGGTCGATTCCTGACTCCTGGCGAGGCTCTTTCCTCGTTCCCAATCATAAAAAAGGTTTCTCGCTCCAGCCCCGGAAATTACCAGATGATCGCTCTTCTCGACGTTGAAGGGAACTCTTATGCTAGTACTTTACTGCAAGAATTGACTATCTGGGTGTAAGATCGCAAATTGATTCCATACACTCAAACCGGCTTTCCAAAGGGCTGCCAATTCGAAGACAACCTGATCTGTCTAGCTCTCATGATCGAGGGCACGCTTGCCACAACAGGAAAGTAATTGAACTCGGGGTTCATCGACTTCCAAACAGCTTTTGACAGCGCCGTCTGCCCCAGATCGTGGGAAAAACTAAACAATTGGGGCATCCCGCAATCCTTATTAAATGCTCTCATCGCTTTGTACACTGATACCTGGGTAAAAATAAGAGTTTCCTCTGGGGGGGCAATACTAATAAAATCATGACGAACAGAGGCTTAAAGCAAGGGTGCACATTGGCCCCACTACTTTTCAATCTGTACCTAGCAGACCTGCCAGAGTGGCTGGCTGTCACTCGGCCATTTCCGCCCAAACTCGCATACGCCAAAATCCAATCAATGCAACACGCAGATGACACGATTCTCCTTGACCAAACCCCTGTGGGCCTCCAGAGGCTCTTTGTCTGACTGACCTTGTACTGCAAGATAAACGCTTTAAAGATCAACATCGCAAAAACTAAGGTGATGATGGTATTGAGACAACGAGCAAGAAAACGCTTCTGGTACATTGAAGGAAGTAGTACGCCGCATATAAGTACCTGGGAGTTCGGATAGATCACAGAGGAAGATCAGCGCCACATATTACAGCAATGCAAGGAGTGGCCTACTGCCTAGAGGGGGCTTTCTTAAGAATAAGGAAAACCCTGAACACTACGGATTTATCACCGCTAATTCGTGTAATGGGTGCCAAATTTTTACGGACAGTAGCCTATGGTGAGGGGACCCTTAAAGATAAAATGTTCACATGGCTAGAAAGAGCGTAATCAGCCTGTTTTCGCAGAGAGTTCTATCTTCCCAACTCGACCTCTCATGCCCAAATCCATATGGAATTCTACTTGTCATCATAACACTGGATCTTGAAAGCAAGATTTATAGCCTACTGTCTAAAAACTAAAAACGCCCGAGAGATTACATTAAAGAGCTGCATTTGGTTCCTGATAAACAACCCAAGATCCACTTGGAGTAAATTTCTAATGCACTGTATGGATGCACTGGAAGCCCACGAAATCTGGTCAAGCTTGTTACCCATAGGTGTGGCCGCAAAACTGTTAACTAAACAAGTAAAGATCTTGTCAGCTGAGCATGATGTGCTAGCCGTGAAAAATCTTTCCCATGGCAGCTGGGCGTCAAAACTTTATGATCATGAAACCCTACCACACTATTTAACATCCCCCCTGAAGCCTTCAGTGAAACACCATTTAATGAGACTACATTTTAGTCTAATCCCTTTAATGGCCTATAAGTACGGCCAAAGATACAAGGAAGACGCAACCTCCCAGTGCCGCTTTTGCGGCAAAGGGGTAGAAACTTTAATTCACGTTATATGTATTTGTAAGATCCTGCGCCCCCTGAAATATTTTTAGCTGCGTCTCATCTGGTGCATACTTAATGTATAGACATGCCAAGAGGCACTAGAGGAGTGCATTAAGGGTGACTCCGCCCAGTTGGCTGCCCGTTTCGCGAAATTCATGTCTGCAATTAAATCTATGCTTCCTAAAGAAGGTCACTTAGAATTTTAGCCATGCCAGACACGAACTCTTTTTAACAGAAAATGGAAATTGTTTTTAATACCTTTATGTAAGAATTACAATAATTTTAAGTAATTGTGCACTAAAGTCTATCTATCTATCTATCTATCTATCTATCTATCTATCTATCTATCTATCTATCTATCTATATTTCCCCCCTATTACAGAAAGAGTTTACAAGCATCTGCAGCATTGCCAGTCATACAACATAGCCCTGGGGGTGCAGAAAAAGAGCCTGCATGCCCATTGCACCCCCTGGGCACTGTATGCATTAAGACCGCACATATCCAGTACCCTTGATCCCAGACAGACAGACATTTATACAATACTGGACCTAAGCAAGACTCACTGTCCGAGAGGAAGATGAGTGGAACATCACATTTTGCACAAAATACAGTCTATATGACTATTCTGTTATGTCTGCCTAGCTCTATAATGCTCCAGCAGCATTCCATTATTTATTATTGAGGTCCATCTGGTCTTGATGAATTAATGTATAGTCGTCTAAATAGAAAATATTTTAAAGTGCTCCAATAATGAAGATACTTGACAAAAGATTTACCTTTCCTGACATTAATTAACATCACATTCGATTCAGTGTAGTGGGCGCGAAACCTAATTAGCGTGGCCACACAATTATTCTCTTACATTTTTCACAAATTTGTACTAATTGCATTTAAAATCATCATGTCATAGACTTTGGAACCCAGAACAAGCTGTGATACTCAGGTAGCTGCTTCGTAAGGGCATCAATTAAATACTCATGTCATTACCCATGTGATGATTTTATGTAAAAAGAGTCATTTGTATTTTGTTATGATTTAAATGTATGATTTAAATGCTAGTTATTATTTATACAAGTCTGTTTATTTTTGTGGTGGCCTTACGAAGTATCTACCTGAATTTCACAACTGGTTCTGGGTTTCAAAGGCTATTACACATTGATTTTGAATGCAATTGTTATAAATTTATGAAAAATGTAAGAGAATAAATATGTGGCCACGCTAATTAAGTTTTGTGCCCAAAACTCTGAACAGGGGTGGCTCCTCCATTAGGATGGAGGAGCGTCATCCCACTGCTTTCTCGTAGTGCGAGAAGCAGAAACATAAAATGGTATTTTAAATACCATTTTATGTTTCTGCTTCTCGCGCTGCGAGAAAGCAGAACGGTATGCCTGGTTGGGGGCGGACGGGTGGGAGGGTTGGGGACGAGTGGCTTGCCTAATGCTGTGGGCCCTGACTGTTTGGTCGGCCCTCTGGGGCCGACCAAACCAGTCATGCGCACTTTGCATTTTCTCTATGTAGGCTGCATGCAGCCTACATAGAGAAAATGGCCTCCCCATAGGCGCCCGGCTGGGCGCCGTCCGCACCAATCACAATGCTGCCATTGCAGTGATGTGATTGGCTTAGGAGAGGGGAGGGGAGGGAGGCTGCCTGCTTCCTGTTACTGCCGTAGGCAGGAGAGCAGGAAAGCAGCAGGAAAACGCAGGACTCGGCCAGGAGCGGAGGCGGCACGGGACCTGGTAAGGTAAGTTTTTTTTTCTTAAACCCCCACCCGCGCGACACCACCACCAACCCCCCCACCCGCGAGTCATGCCAGCCGCAACTGACACTGAATTGAATGTATTGTCAATTAATATCAGGAAAGGTAAATATTTTTGAAGGAATATACAGGGGCCTAACCTTACTGACAAAATATAGGCTCAACCCCTTAGTAAATATACCAATACTGAAGATAGGCATGTCGAAATGGTATGGGCCGTCATTTAGTGTTGAAGCGAGCACCATCTATTCACTGAGCTTGAAAAATGTATTTTAATTCGAATTTTAGTAACATATACCAGAGTACAGCGCAAGAACAGTCCATTATCAAATATAATAAGTTCAGAACATTCCATTGTATATTTTAGACAGTATCAGTGCAATATGCCCTTCATAATCTAGAACATTTCAGGTTTCACATTGTATTGCATACTCCTATGGTTTCGTGGAACTAGTTAATAAATTAAATATCAACAGTCTCCATGTATACCTGGGTCTGGAAGCTTGTGGTAGTTCTTCCACATACACTTCAAATTGCTCTTGCCAATAGGTTATGTCTTGCAACCATTTATACATTTTAGGAGCAGATATCTTACCCCAATGTATTGCCACCCTCCTTTTGGCCAACAACAGTGCTACTGCTGCTAGTTTACAATGGTCCGGTTCAGGGGCTTCACTAGCCCAAGTAAACACACTAGATGTACATTCCACAGGCTCCAGTATCATGTCTATTATGGCCTTAATCACTTGATCGCAGAAGTGACCCACCCTCGCTCACTGCCCTGCCATGTGTAGGAAATCAGCATTCTCTGCTCCACGTGCCCACCTGTCACTCTCCCGCAGCCCATGTCGGAACAACCTAATGGGGGTATAGTACATTTTGTGCAGGTGTTTAAAGTGAATGATACATAGATGGCAGTTCGCTGTGAGCATGCTTGTCAGTGTACTGGGGCTTTTCCCAGTCCTTGGGGCTCAGCAGTGTGTCCAGCATAGCATTCCATTTCTCTAAAGCCTGAAGTGTTGTTCTCTGATTTTCTCGCTGTGATATCGTGTCAAAATGTGTAAAATGTTTCCCTTGTGAAATGCTAGTAAGGATGGCCGGTAAGGAATTTAGTGTTGGAGATGCAGCTGGGAATTGGGAGTACAGGTATTTAATTTCAATCTATGATAAGTAAAAACCAGTAAGGGAGGGCCCGCTGTTGGGTCTGCGCCAGCTACGCCAGTTCCACAATTTCTCCCCTGGATACAAATGTTGTCAATTCATGTTCTATGTGCGAGTGCTCTTCTTCTATGTGTGACAGATAATTTCGGATGATATCACAGTTATAGCGCTGGGGCATACCTGGTCTTCAAGATTCAAGATAGCCGATCCATAATTGTATTGGATCACTATGTGAGAAGTTGGCCTGGTATATGCTGTCCACTAATTATAGTGGGCAACTTGCACCAGTCCAAACAACCCCTTATTGGAGATAGGTTAAAGACAACCTTATTGAAAGCTATCCTAGTGGTAGCTATGGAGAGCAGCCTTCAGGCTAAGTCTTGAAGGAATGTAAAGCAGCTTGTTTTACCAGTCTATAATCTCTTGAGTGATCAAATGAAAGAGCACCACACCAGGTATATATTCAAAATATATGTATTTATTGCTAAACACACCCCTCTAGTCTCTTTATGAGGCTAGAGTTCGAAGTACATAAGTTAGAAGTTATTTAAACACAGTAATAGCACAAATACATGTTTGGGCCCTAGGGGCGTACCAAACCATATACCAATAAAGTGGTATAAGAACCACGACTGAACTAGACACTAGGCCTAGAGCCTCTAGAAGTGCTTGGACCACAAGGAACCACCCAAGGTAGTGACACAGGGGACCCACGGGAGACGCGTGCAGTGTAAATACACAACCGCGATACGCCGTTGACTTCTATGGAGAAAGTCGTGATCGGGAAATTAGAGAAAAGGGACACTTAAAAGAGGACTTGGACCAAACCCTTTGAGATCTAGGACTTTGAAGAGTCTCTACCCGCGGGAGCACCGGAGTACTCGTGTTACCTCACCCAGGGAAGCCGGGTGCATAGGTGCCTTTCGGGGTCGGGTTTCGTCGTCGATTTGAATGGCGATCTGCTGCAAAGTGCTGCTGGCGACCAAGTGAAAAGTGTCCGGGTGGATCCAAGAGTGGATCGGAGTTCTGAAGAACCTGAAAGCAGAGGGGACAGAGTCTGGGTCACTAGCCAGTGACCAGGAAGGCGATGGACAGATGCCCACCGATGTCGAGTGCTTCAGGTGCATTGACGGTCGTCTTGTCTCTTCAGCCACGAGGTCCAGGAGGCGTTGTCGGCAACCAGGAGCAGGATTCGGGCTGGTACATGATGTCTGTCGAGTGCTGAGGTGTCGGCGACCGGATTGGACCCAACAAGCCTTGGCAACGGCATGTCTCGATGCAGAGGAAGATCGTCGATGGTGCAGACCAGCAAGGTCTGTGGAACTCACCCAGCAAGGGTAAGTGAGGGCAGGCCTGGAGCAACCAGGATGCCAAGTAAGAAAAGGATTGGCCTTCGTTAAGGGCTACTAGCCAACGGGCTAGCGACCGCAAAGGAGCCTCGTGACGCCGCACGTGGATCTGGCTTACAGGACACTCGTGGAGTGGGAGCCAGTGATCTTTGGTGCAGGTAGTGCTGGAGGCTAGGGCTACTCGGAGCCCAAAACACGACTTCTTGAGAGACCCAGAAGAGGATGCACTTGCAAATGTGCTTGGTGTCCAGGGGTCACGGTCTCAAGTCATCCACGATAGCCACGGGCCTCAGCTTTGCTGGGGACTCAGGGTAGCCTCGGGGAAGTCTGAGAATCCACCTCTGGTGATGCGATGACTTCGGGCGTCCGACGGGAGCTTCAGAAATGCGAACCGGACAGATGCTTCTTTGGTGCCTGCCAAGCAGGGGAGTCACTCCTTGACCCCAAGGGAGATTCTTCTGTCCTCTAATCGTGAGTAGAGCGTCGAAGGTCCAGGATTCAGTTTCAGAGTTTCGTCCAGGGATAATCTAAAGTCCTAAGGACTGGGTTCCTATACTTATACTAAGGATAGGGGTTGGACTACTCTGTGGCCCCACCTATGGGTGGGTCAGGGCAGAGGGGTGGCTACACCCCTTTCCCTTTGTCCAGTTCGCGCCAAAGCAGGGGCTGCAAGCCCCTGATCCGGTTTGAACTGGGGTATGCACAGGGACACCAAATGTGCCCCCAGTGCAGGACTTCAAAGCACCCGAAAGTGCTCCCGCCCAGCCCCAATACACATTATCCTGTCTGGGGAGGTGGTCACACCTCCCTGGGACAGGAAACCTATTGTCCAGGCCTCCCCTGCCGGAGTTTCGTCCAGCAGCAGGAGGCCAGACTCGTGTCTGTGGCAGCAGCATCCATTTTGTGATGCCAGGGCTTTGGAAAGAAGTTACCGGGCTAGCCAGAGTTAACATGTCTTTCCCTCTAGAAGGGTGGAATGCTACCCCCGCCGCCAGAATTGGCGGGGGTAGTATTCCAAGATGTTTGACACCAAACACGACATGTTTAGGTGCAGCCATTCCAAAGTTAGCATTTAACGCGAGGTTATAATGCGCTTAAGAGTATATGGTCAGGCTGCACTACAAACAGCATCAGAGAAGGGTCTCCGAACGCTGCAGAGGGGCCCTGCTCATGCAGGGGCACCCTCTCACATAGGAACCATGCACTCTGCCTTTAGGATTGATAAGGCCTGCCTTAGGAGTGACTTATAGGTTTATATGTGTGTATGTATTTAGTGATATAGGTAACCTATATCACAGTAAGGGGTGCATGCACCACTTTACCCAGGCTGCAGTAGAAGACCTGTGGTGTCAGTTTGGATGGCCTTCCAGGGGTGGCATAATACATGCTGCAGCCCCTGGCAGGCCTCTGAGGTACCTATGCCCTTGGTACATAGTATACCATATACTAGGGACTTATAAGGGCACTCCAGATCCCAATCAGTGATGTGCCTAAGGCACATGGAAACCATTTTAGAGAGGAAGCAGCTAGGCTGGAGTTCTGATTAGCAGGGCCCCAGCCAGACTAATGTCGAAAAACAGTGAAGCATCTGAAAAAAGTGGGGGTACCCATGTGAAGCAGATCCTACTTTCCTACACAACCCCCCCCAAACGTAGGGACATTGAACTAACCTTGCCCAGTTAAGTCTTCATGTTCTAAGTGGAAATACCTAGAGAGTCCATCTGCATTGGCATGGTTACTCCCAGGTCTATGTTCCACTGTAAAGTCCATCCCCTGTAGGGAAATTGACCACCTAAGCAGTTTGGGGTTTTCACCCTTCATTTGTTTTAGCCATAAGAGGGGCTTATGGTCTGTCTGAACCAGGAAGTGTGTACCAAACAAGTATGGCCTCAACTTCTTCAGAGCCCAGACCACAGCAAAGGCCTCCCTCTCTATGGCTGACCAACGTTTCTCTCTAGGGGTCAGCCTTCTGCTAATGAAAGCTACTGGCTGATCCTGACCTTCTTCATTCAATTGTGACAGTACAGCCCCTACCCCCAATTCAGATGCATCAGTTTGAACAATGAACTTCTTGGAGTAATCAGGACTCTGTAGAATGGAAGCAGTGCACATGGCCTGCTTCAGGTCATCAAATGCCTTTTGACAGCTAACTGTCCACTGAACCTTTTTGGGCATTTTCTTGGAAGTTAAGTCATTCAGGGGTGTCACTATTGATCCATACCCCTTGACAAATCTCCTATAGTACCCAGTCAGGCCTAAGAAGGCTGTCACCTGAGTCTGGGTAGTTGGAGCAGTCCAGTCCATGATGGTCTGGATCTTGCTCTGCAGTGGTTGAACCTGGCCTCCACCCACAAGGTGGCCCAGGTACACAACCTGACTCTGCCCTATCTGGCACTTGGTGGCCTTGATAGTCAGGCCTGCTTTCTGCAGGGCCTGCAAAACATTTCTGAGGTGGACCAGGTGATCCTCCCAGGTGGAGCTAAAGACAGCAATATCATCTAGATATGCTGCACTATAGGCTTCCAGACCTGTAAGGACTGTATTCACCAACCTCTAAAAAGTGGCAGGTGCATTCTTCAGACCAAAGGGCATCACCACAAATTGATAATGCCCACTAGGGGTTGAGAATGCTGTTTTGGGCTTTGCAGTATCAGCTAGTCTGATCTGCCAGTAGCCAGCTGTTAGGTCAAATGTGCTGAGATATTTGGCAGAGGCCAAAGTATCTATGAGCTCATCTGCCCTGGGTATTGGATGGGCATCAGTCCTAATGACTGCATTGAGACCCCTGTAGTCCACACAAAACCTCATCTCTCTTTTTCCACCACTGGTGTGAGGTTTTGGTACAAGGACCACTGGACTAGCCCAAGGGCTATCTGAGGGTTCAATAACTCCCAATTCCAACATTTTCTGGACTTCAGTCCTGATACAGTCCCTGACATGGTCAGGTTGCCTATAAATCTTGTTTTTAATAGGCAGACTGTCCCCAGTGTCCACTTCATGAGTGCACCAGGTGGTCTGACTGGGTGTCAGTGAAAACATATGTCTAAACTGATTGAGGACTTGCCTGCAATCAGTTTGTTGCTGGGTAGTGAGGCTGCCTGCCAAGGCTACACCATCAACTGACCCATCGTCAGGGTTCTGTGAGAGCAGGTCAGGGAGTGGGTCACTCTCTTCCTCCTGCCCTTCATCAGTAGCCATGAGCAAGCCCAGGTCTGCCCTGTCCACATATGGTTTTAACCTGTTGACATGGAGAACCCTGTGGGGACTCCTGGGTGTTCCTAGGTCTACTAAGTAGGTGACCTCACCCTTCTGCTCAACAATAGTGTGGGGTCCACTCCATTTGTCTTGGAGAGCTGCTGGGGCCACTGGCTGGTAAACAGTCAGAACAGCCTTTTGGTCATGCCAGGCCTTTTGAAGTTCCTGGCTAGCCTCAAGGTTTTTGGTTGCCTTTTTCATATACTCAGCCATCCTGGAGCGGAGACCAAGTACATAGTCCACTATATCTTGCTTTGGGGGCTTGAGAGGTAACTCCCATCCTTCCTTCACCAAGCACAGTGGACCCCTCACAGGGTGGCCAAACAGAAGTTCAAAAGGGCTGTAACCAACCCCTTCTGAGGCACCTCCCTATATGCGAATAAAAGGCAGGGCAAGAGTATGTCCCATCTACGCCTAAGCTTTTCTGGGAGCCCTTTAATCATGCCCTTCAAGGTTTTGTTGAATCTCTCAACTAAACCATTGCATTGTGGGTGATAGGGTGTGGTGAACTTATAAGTCACTCCACACTCCTTCCACATTGCTTTTAAGTACCCAGACATGAAGTTAGCACCCCTGTCTGATACTACCTCCTTAGGAAAGCCCACTCTTGAGAAAATTCCCAGGAGGGCCCTTGCCACCACAGGGGCTGTAGTGGTCCTGAGGGTCAGCTTCTGGGTACCTGGTGGCATGATCCACTACCACCAGGATAAACCTGTGCCCAGAGGCTGTTTGGGGATCCATGGGACCAACAATGTCAATCCCTACCCTTTCAAAGGGCACCCCCACCACAGGAAGTGGTATCAGGGGGCCTTTGTAGTGCCACCTGCCTTGCCACTGGCTTGGCAGGTTACACAGGAGCGACAAAACTCCTTGCTGTCTTCAGACATGTGGGGCCAGTGAAAGTGAGGGACAATTCTGTCCCAAGTCTTGTTCTGGCCCAGGTGACCTGCTAAGGGAATATCATGGGCTAGGGTCAATAGGAAGCCCCTGAACTTCAGAGGTATAACCAACCTCCTGGTAGCACCAGGCTTGGGGTCTCTACTCTCTGAGTACAGGAGTCCATCATCCCAATACACTGTATGGGGACCACTAGCTTTCCTAGCAGCCTCAGCAGCAGCTTGCTGTCTGAGGGGTTCAAGGGAGGGGCAGCTCTGCTGCTCCTGGCTCAGATCTGCCCTAGAAGGTCCCCCTGTCCCCAAGAACTCAACATGGTCAGGTTCAAGTTCCTCTGGGACAGTTCCTTCTTCAGGGCTGAGATCATCCCCTCAAGGGACTGATCTTCCTCCTGAGCCAAGGGGAAGGCACTGCCTTAACCCTACTACTCCTCCTCTTGGAAGGCACTCGGTCCATTCTTCCAGAATCCAAGGCCTGTTCAGTGCTAGACATTTTGGCTTGTGACCTGGTCACAGCAAACACATCTGCAGGGATCCCCAGCATTTCTGCATGGGTCCTGAGCTCCACTTCTGCCCAAGCAGAAGTCTCTAAGTCATTGCCAAGCAAGCATTCGACTGGTAGGTTTGCACTTACCACAACCTTCTTAAGGCCAGTTACCCCTCCCCAGGAGAAGTTAACTACTGCCAGAGTATGGTCTGTTCTGACATTGCTAGCATTGGTCACTTGGTACATCTCACCAAGTATAACTTGCCCAGGATTCACAAGGTCTTGTGTCACCATTGTGACACTTGCCCCTGTGTCCCTAAATGCCAAAGCCTCACATCCATTGATTAAAGGCTGTTGTCTGTACTTGCCCAGATTACTGGGACTCACAGTGGAGGTCACATCCATGCCTCCATCACAGACTAACACAGCCTGAGTCAGTTCTCTGACTAGGTCAGAGCCCAACTCAGTACCCAGGGTGAACCCTACTAAACCCTTGGCTGGAGCACTCCCACCAACTGTACTAGGGGGAACAGGTGCCTTAGGGGCATTGGTGGGTGCTGGAATGGAGTCTTTGGACTTGGTGCAATCACTGGTCCAGTGGGTCTTTTGCTTACAGACCTTGCACCATGGTTTTCTTTGGCCTTTCCCTTTGGTAGACTGTGAATCCCCACCAGAAGAAGATTTTTGGGGGCCTGATGAAGACTTTTGATCTTTACCCTTCTCCCCACCCTTGTCAGAGTTCTTAGCATCTTGCTTCTTGGTTTCCCCACCTTGGTTCTGTACCTTCTGCTTCACCCTGGTTCTGACCCATTTGTCTGCCTTCTTTCCCAATTCTTGGGGAGAGGTCAGATCAGAGTCTACCAGGTATTGATGCAACAGCTGATTTTGACAGTTATTAAGAATCTGCTCCCTCATTATCAGATTGTACAATCCTGAGAAGTCACACACCTTACTGCCCATCAACCAGCCTTCCAGAGCCTTGGCAGAACAATCCACATAGTCTACCCAGTCTTGAGTCTGTGCTTTTGGGTATCTCTGAACTTCAACCTGTACTGTTCAGTGGTTAGGCCAAACCCATCAATAAGAGCACTCTTCAAGACCTTGTAATTATCAGCATCCTCCTCTCTAACTGTGAGGAGCTTATCTCTACCTTTGTCAGCAAAGGAGAGCCACAAGATTGCTGCCCACTGCTCCTGAGGGACCTTCTGTACCTTACAGGCCCTCTCTAGAGCAGTTATCCACTTGTGGATGTCATCCCCATTCTGATAGGGAGGGACAATTTTGCTCAGGTTCCTATGGTCATAGGACCTTTCCCTATCTCTAGGGATATGGCTGCCACCATGGGACTCTAGTCCCAACTTTCTTCTCTCTCTAAAGAGATCTAGGGACTCCCTGTCTATGGCTAGTTGCTTCTTTTTGAGTTCAAGCTGAGCTTCCTCATATAGAACCAGCCTCTTTCTTCTCTCATGAGAGGATTCCCTCCTATGAGATGAGACAGAGCTCCCTATTGAGGTGCCAGAGTGGTTAGACTCCTGAGAAGAAGATCTAGACCTTCTGGGCACACTCACAATCCTTCCTGGGGGACAAAGGGGGCATCATTCTGATCCTCCTCTTCATCTTCCTCAGGAGGGGTTGGATTATCCAGGTCAGGGCCATTGTCGCCCTCCTGGCCAGTTTCAGAGGGGGGCTGGGGGTACTGGTACCCCTGGTCCCATCCTCACCATCTGCCCCACCCTCAGCTCCTACCCCTTCAGTCCCCAAGGGCTTACTAAGGTCATAAGCCACCAACAACTCCTTGAGGTGTTGGGTGGTGGGGCTTTGGCCTGTCCTTATTTTTCTCAAGTTGCATAAAGCTCTCAATTCCAAGAATGGGAGTGTATCATACTTGGAGGGTGGAAGCTCAATGGCTTCCTGCAAGGATTCTTTAGATCCTGCCCTTAAAGACATTACTAGTGTGGTGTGGTGTATGCACTACCTACTCTAGTGTGGCCTACTAAACTCTCTTGAGTTGTAGAAAGGGTTGTGCTATCCCTTAACACACAACTCTAAGTTCAGTAGAACTTACTGTATTCTAAGCTTAAATTATATGTACCTTAGGTACCTTTAGTGGTTTTCAGTTGATCAATTCAATTGAGATTATCTGGTAAAACAATAGCAAGCTGGAATCCCACACGCTGCACACCAATGTGAGAAGTTGGCCTGGTATATGCTGTCCACTAATTATAGTGGGCACCTTGCACCAGTCCAAACAACCCCTTATTGGAGATAGGTTAAAGACAACCTTATTGAAAGCTATCCTAGTGGTAGCTATGGAGAGCAGCCTTCAGGCTAAGTCTTGAAGGAATGTAAAGCAGCTTGTTTTACCAGTCTATAATCTCTTGAGTGATCAAATGAAAGAGCACCACACCAGGTATATATTCAAAATATATGTATTTATTGCTAAACACACCCCTCTAGTCTCTTTATGAGGCTAGAGTTCGAAGTACATAAGTTAGAAGTTATTTAAACACAGTAATAGCACAAATACACGTTTGGGCCCTAGGGGCGTACCAAACCGTATACCAATAAAGTGGTATAAGAACCACGACTGAACTAGACACTAGGCCTAGAGCCTCTAGAAGTGCTTGGACCACAAGGAACCACCCAAGGTAGTGACACAGGGGACCCACGGGAGACGCGTGCAGTGTAAATACACAACCGCGATACGCCGTTGACTTCTATGGAGAAAGTCGTGATCGGGAAATTAGAGAAAAGGGACACTTAAAAGAGGACTTGGACCAAACCCTTTGAGATCTAGGACTTTGAAGAGTCTCTACCCACGGGAGCACCGGAGTACTCGTGTTACCTCACCCAGGGAAGCCGGGTGCATAGGTGCCTTTCGGGGTCGGGTTTCGTCGTCGATTTGAATGGCGATCTGCTGCAAAGTGCTGCTGGCGACCAAGTGAAAAGTGTCCGGGTGGATCCAAGAGTGGATCGGAGTTCTGAAGAACCTGAAAGCAGAGGGGACAGAGTCTGGGTCACTAGCCAGTGACCAGGAAGGCGATGGACAGATGCCCACCGATGTCGAGTGCTTCAGGTGCATTGACGGTCGTCTTGTCTCTTCAGCCACGAGGTCCAGGAGGCGTTGTCGGCAACCAGGAGCAGGATTCGGGCTGGTACACGATGTCTGTCGAGTGCTGAGGTGTCGGCGACCGGATTGGACCCAACAAGCCTTGACAACGGCAAGTCTTGATGCAGAGGAAGATCGTCGATGGTGCAGACCAGCAAGGTCTGGGGAACTCACCCAGCGAGGGTAAGTGAGGGCAGGCCTGGAGCAACCAGGATGCCAAGTTAGAAAAAGATTGGCCTTCGTTAAGGGCTACTAGCCAACGGGCTAGCGACCGCGAAGGAGCCTCGTGATGCCGCACGTGGATCTGGCTTACAGGACACTCGTGGAGTGGGGGCCAGTGATCTTCGGTGCAGGTGGTGCTGGAGGCTAGGGCTACTCAGAACCCAAAGCACGACTTCTTGGGAGACCCAGAAGAGGATGCACTTGCAAATGTGCTTGGTGTCCAGGGGTCATGGTCTCAAGTCACCCACGATAGCCACGGGTCTCAGCTTTGCTGGGGACTCAGGGTAGCCTCGGTGAAGTCTGAGAATCCACCTCTGGTGATGCGATGACTTCGGCATCCGACGGGAGGTTCAGAAATGCGAACCGGACAGATGCTTCTTTGGTGCCTGCCAAGCAGGGGAGTCACTCCTTGACCCCAAGGGAGATTCTTCTGTCCTCTAATCGTGAGTAGAGCGTCGAAGGTCCAGGATTCAGTTTCAGAGTTTCGTCCAGGGATAATCTAAAGTCCTAAGGACTGGGTTCCTATACTTATACTAAGGATAGGGGTTGGACTACTCTGTGGCCCCACCTATGGGTGGGTCAGGGCAGAGGGGTGGCTACACCCCTTTCCCTTTGTCCAGTTCATGCCAAAGCAGGGGCTGCAAGCCCCTGATCCGGTTTGAACTGGGGTATGCACAGGGACACCAAATGTGCCCCCAGTGCAGGACTTCAAAGCACCCGAAAGTGCTCCCGCCCAGCCCCAATACACATTATCCTGTCTGGGGAGGTGGTCACACCTCCCTGGGACAGGAAACCTATTGTCCAGGCCTCCCCTGCTGGAGTTTCGTCCAGCAGCAGGAGGCCAGACTCGTGTCTGTGGCAGCAGCATCCATTTTGTGATGCCAGGGCTTTGGAAAGAAGTTACCGGACTAGCCAGAGTTAACATGTCTTTCCCTCTAGAAGGGTGGAATGCTACCCCCGCCGCCAGAATTGGCGGGGGGGTAGTATTCCAAGATGTTTGACACCAAACACGGCATGTTTAGGTGCAGCCATTCCAAAGTTAGCATTTAACGCGAGGTTATAATGCGCTTAAGAGTATATGGTCAGGCTGCACTACAAACAGCATCAGAGAAGGGTCTCCGAACGCTGCAGAGGGGCCCTGCTCATGCAGGGGCACCCTCTCACATAGGAACCATGCACTCTGCCTTTAGGATTGATAAGGCCTGCCTTAGGAGTGACTTATAGGTTTATATGTGTGTATGTATTTAGTGATATAGGTAACCTATATCACAGTAAGGGGTGCATGCACCACCTTACCCAGGCTGCAGTAGCAGACCTGTGGTGTCAGTTTGGATGGCCTTCCAGGGGTGGCATAATACATGCTGCAGCCCCTGGCAGGCCTCGGAGGTACCTATGCCCTTGGTACATAGTATACCATATACTAGGGACTTATAAGGGCACTCCAGATCCCAATCAGTAATGTGCCTAAGGCACATGGAAACCATTTTAGAGAGGAAGCAGCTAGGCTGGGGTTCTGATTAGCAGGGCCCCAGCCAGACTAATGTCGAAAAACAGTGAAGCATCAGCAAAAAGTGGGGGTACCCATGTGAAGCAGATCCTACTCTCCTACACACTAGATCTGGATCTCTGTGTATCCATACCTCCAGATATTTAACTGGTTCTGTGCTCCACGCTAACGGAAAGTCCAGTTGGTTTGGCAATGTGATTTGAGAAAGGGGAATGACAGTGGACTTTGACCAATTAATGCTTAAACCTGAGTACCGCTAATAAAGGATATACTCTCTGATTACTGGTGCCAGGTGTGTATGCGGGCCACAAACATAGAGCACCACATCGTCCGCATATAGTGATATAGCAAGTGGGAGTTGGCGGAAGCGCAATGCGGCTGCAGCGTGCCGCTGTCTAATGATGCACCCTAATGGTTCCAGGGCCAGCGCATATAGGATTGTGGAGTGGGCACTCCAGTCTCGTGCCTCTTGAGATAATTAGTGGGTCCGATGTAGCTCCATTAATCTGTACTGAGGCCTGTGGTGCTTCGTATAATAACTGTACCCACTGGAGGAACACTTGAAGGATTCCCATGAGCTGCAGGACTGTGAATATATATGTCCATTCTATAGAATCAAACACCTTGGCTGCGTCTAACAACACCGCCACAGCTTGCACGCACAGGTCTAGCTGGTGCAGCAATGAAATATAGTTTGTAAATTATGAGCTGTGGACCTGGTGAGACTAAAACCAGACTGGTATGGCAGTATCATATTAGTGAGTAGGGGCTAGAGCCTAGCCACAGACGCAATATTTTGGCAAGGATTTTGGCATCTATATTGATGAGTGATAGTGGTCTGTAAGAATCGCAGTTCTCGGGTGGTTTGTCTGGCTTAAGCAGGGTGATGATGAGGGCCTCTCTAAAGGAGGGGGGCAACGTCTGTTACATTCAATGGATGTGGGGCTAATATATTTGCAAATTCCTTATAAAATTCGCCAGTGAGACCAACCATGCCAGGAGCTTTACCACTGGGCAAGGCACCGACAGCCTCTTTCACCTCATCAACTGTGAGAGATTACACCACGTATTCCCGCTGTCCCAGCGAGAGCCACGTCAGTGCTATGTCCTCTAGATAACCTGCAGACCCTTCTTCCATGGCCGAGCTGTGCTGTTGATATAATGTAGTGCCAAAGTTTTTAAACTTAGCCAGTATAGTCGGAGTGTTGTGAAAATGCAGCCCTCCAGCGTATTAAGGTGTGTTATGTGCTTAGGTGCCTAGGGCTCCCTGACCTTGGTCACAAGATTTCTACCAGGCCATCCTCCTTCCCCATATGATCTCACTATATATAGCTTAGATAGGTGGCGGACTTCTTGCTCCGCTATATCTTTGTATGCTGTAAGCTTTTCTCGTATTGCAGCTAGGCCTTGGGGACTAGGCACACTCTCATATTGGGCTTCTAGAGTCTGGAGATTATGTTCTGTTGTTTGTAATTTTGTAGCGCAACACTCGTAATACCCCAGCCTGGGTGCTGATGCATATTCCCATAATGTTCACCTTGAACGCCTTCCAAAGAACATCAGCCCCCTTCACAGATCTTACATTATTTGCAAAGTAATCAATGATTGCTACTCGCTGACCAGTGTCAAAGTGCAAGTGCTCCCTTTATAAAGTGTTAGGGTAATTGGTTGTCCCTAATTGGTATGTTTGTCTTACTAGTAAAGTCCCTAGTAAAGTGCACTATATGTGCCAGGGCTGGTAATGTAAATGCTACTGGTGGGCCTGCTGCACTAATTGTGCCACCCACATAAGTAGCCCTAAAGAGAGATCTCAGGCCTGCGACTGCAGTGCCTGCGCGCAGTTTGTTAACTGCCTTGTTGTCCTGACAAGTGCACCCACTTGCCAGGCCTTACCCTTCCCTTTTCTATGCACATCAGACACCCCTATAGAAGGCCCAAGGTATCCCCCTGGGCAGGGTGCAGTGTATGTGAAAGGTAGGACATGTACTGAGGTGTGTACCATGTCCTGACAGTGAAATACTGCCAATTTCGTTTTTCACTGTTGCAAGGCCATCTTGCCCATAGGACAAAATGGGGAATGCTGTGTCACATGTTTCCAGCATATCTTCCCATCGGCATAAGATGTAGAGATGGAGTTTAGTGTGCCTGAACTCAGAATTTAATAACACATCTTTTTATGAAGATGGTTTTTAAATTGTGTGTTTAGAAACCACGCTTTTAGAAGTGGCTGGTTTCTTGTCCTAACCATCCTGCGTGCCTCTGCCTGGTTGTGTATTGGCTGTCTGGGTTTGGATGTGACAGGGCCTGCATTTGGTGTGATGGGAGGAGTAGCCCCCTGGATGTGAGGAGGGCTGTGCTGCTGCCACAAAGGGATGGCTCCACCTCCTGCGGAGCGTCTGAGGCCCAGACCCTCACTATCAAAGGAAGAGGGTGTGCACTGGCAGGAAGACACCCAAAACTGGTTTGGACCGGGCTCAGAGCCCCCTGAACACAAAGACTTCAAAGGCATTTAGGGGTATAAATGTGAGAGCTGAAACCCCTGAACTCAAGACTGAACTCAAGACTGAAAAAGGATTGAAACTACTTCATGATCAAGCGGAACCTCTGCCAAAGAAGAACAGCTGAAGAGACTGAAGAGAAGGACTGCCCTTGCTGTGTGTTCTGGGGCTGGCCTACAGTTTGATGATTTGACTAAGGAGAGGACAAGGGACTTTGCTGTGTGCTGTGTCCCCCTGCTTGAAAGGACTTTGCTGTGTGCTTTGTTATGAAGTAACTTATCTCCAAGGGCCCGAGGAGAGCTGGTCCTCTGTTGTGGAAACTCAGGAACATCAAAGTTTCCAACCGTGTCTCAGTGACGCTTGGTGCGTGTGCTTTTGCATGCCTGAGACTGCCGTGCGGTCTGTGGTGCTGTTTACGAGGTGCCCCGTGACCGCATTGCCCCCGCAGCGTGAAACATCGTCCACACTGCTGCATTGCCGTTTGTGGCCCGAGCCGTCATCGTAACTGAGGCTGTGAGTAAGGATCGCCGCCGGCCCGAGCCGCAACGTGCTAAAGGATGTCTTGAAGCTAAGGAAGCTGCAAGGTGAAAAGGATCATGATCGTTGGTTCGCCAAGAGGAATCTGCCCAAGATCGTCAACGAAGGAGAAGGCAGCGCCGTAACCCGTCCGGCTACAGCGTCGCCTAGCCACAGAGCTGCAACGTCATTGGGGCCGCCCAGCAGGACGTCCGACGAGCGGGGAGAGAGAGAGAGAGCGAAGCAGCGTGCAGGAGGAGTACAGGAGTGCTCCGATCTCTCTCCCGCTGCACCGTATTAGACGCGCTGAGTCCCCGAGCGGCCCATACCTGCCCAGCAGTACCGGGGCCGCCCCTTTAAGCTTACGACCGTTGTCTCTGTTGTTGGGGCCTAGTGGTGCCCGAACTGATCGCGCAGATTGTCTTATTGCATTATTCTTGCATTACGAACTGCATTATTCTTGCATTACGAACTGCCTTATTCTTGCATTACGAACTGCATTATTCTTGCATTACGAACTGCATTATTCTTGCATTACGAACCGCATTATTCTTGCATTACGAACTGCATTATTCCTGCGTTACGAACTGCATTAGTACTTGCATTAAGGACTGTCTTATTTCTACTTTATTCTTGCAATTCGAACTGCATAGCAATGCATTAGGACTGCATTAGATCATCGTGAACTGCTCATTAATACCGCAAGAACCTACAAGTTATTGTTGGCCTAAATAACCGGCAAAGTGAAATATTACGAATACGCATATGTTGGATTTCTATCGTTTGGTCTCATCATATTTCTTTTGCTAAAGATACCGCTATTTTTATAAAATCAGTGTGGTGTCCATTTGTGGTGTTATCACTGTGTTACTGGGAGTGTGGCTGCAAATACTTTACACATTACCTTGGAGATAAGCCTGGCTGCTCGTGCCAAGCTACCAGAGGGTGAGCAGGGGTTATCTAAGAGTGTGTCCCTCCTTTCCCTGACTAGAGCAAGGGTCCCTATTTGGACTAAGGTACCTACCTCAGCCAACTAGAGACCCCAGTTCTAACAACGCCCAGCAGCACTAGTAAATGAAAACATTTCAAAAGAAGGTTACGCAATGATTGCCACTGATCAAAATGACATCACATTAGCTAATAAGATTGATTCAGTGCCAAAGGACTCTTCAGATGCAGAAATAAACAGCATTCATCTTTCTATTGAAATAATCAAACAGAAGATATCTCCTGAGGTTTTCTCTATACACGCACCTCGAATGGATTATACCTTACCAGACATAGACTTGAGCCACCTACCACATACTGCAAGGAATAAACCATTGAAAGAGACATTAGAACTTTTTAATAGCACACTAAGTAATGTCACTGAGATTGAGGTGGATTTATCCCGTTCACCAGACTTTCCTCTCTCATCATCATTCCATCCCACAAATGATCATGTAATCATTTCTGAGTCCTTACAGGTACTGCAAATGATACTTGAATGCTTACTACTGGAAAAGACAAAACATGTAACTATGATCATATACTAGAAATTCAAACTGCAATATTAAAATCTTTAATTAATACAAATAATTCCATATCTTCTAGAATGCTAAATAATGAAGTTGGACACCAAATAAGTAAGGAGGCTATCGGCACAAAATGGCCATGTGATTGGAACTCTCAAAAAAAGTCTAGTACAGGCTAAACAAACCAAAAGGGAGGAAAGAGAAAGGAAGAGTTTACGCCCTTTATAAAGTATTTACAGACTCATATTTTAATCAGGAGCTGCATTTTGACTCAGCTCTCCCTCCTTGTTACCCATCTTTTAACATTCACAAAAATTCCAATGACAAAGGAAATTCCCTCACTCTCTCTCAAGGTACCCCAATAACAAACAAAGTTGCAAGAAAGGTTGTTAGTACTAAGGAAAAGAGTAACAGGAGGAAAAGGCAAATCGTAGAATTACTGAAAGAAAGCCCTAAAGAATAAAATTTACACAGCTAGGCGACAATTCTATTTCTGGAATTATCAGAGATAGAGTAAAAACAACGAAAAAGGTAATCACTCAGGATGCACATGTATTTTCCATTTCCTTTCCTCTATCTTCATAGCAAACACAAACTCCATTAAATCTAATTGGTCATGAATTTGCAAGTACACAACTCCCTATGGAAAGTAGGCTAGCTGCGCATGTTGTTTCATCGGTAAACTCCAATAGTGAGTTAACAAAGGTAGAGCCAGCTCCCAGTATCGTCTGAGTTCTTGAGATTATGGATCTCTTTGCAAATGAAAATGATCAAATAACTGCACAAACATTTCTAAGGCTATTACACAACTATCCATAATTCCACTTCCTCTGAAATAAAGTTGGTCTCCTACCACAACAAACATGACCATTCTACAGTGCACGTAGAAGTTTGGTAAATTTGATTCCCACAATAATGCTAAAGAAAAGTGAAAGGCTTCACATAAGTGGTTTCAATGTCATAGGAATACAATATAAGTCTCCTTCACCTCAGAATCTAAGACAGGCGTGAGATAGGGGAGTCATTCCCTCACACTCCCTTTGTCTTCTGAATGACCAGGTGCACAATAGTGGTTCCGTGGATACACTCACAGTTCATATTAACAAAGGAGGAAGACAAATAAGGACAAAAGAGGAGCTAAAATACAGCTCTCTTTAAATCCATTCATCCACGTGGATGTATCAAGTGCAATAGACCCTATTAAATGCTGTAGAGAAGTCAATGAACGTATATAGTATATGAGTCTATAACTTGCAATTTAAACACCACTTGTTTATAAATAACAGTTTGGACTATTGCAAAGTTATCAGTCAATGAGTGTTTTGGTCTAAAACCCGACTGAACTAACAGGATCATACCCTTTGAGTAAGCCGATTCCTTAAGAGGGTCCAGATCACTCGAGGCAAAAATCTTCCTAGTAGAGCGATTTGACAATAATGACTGGGAGAGATGCAAGACCCTTTTTTATGTAAGGGGACAACTATACTTCCTGTCCATGATTTTGGAATTTGCCCCATAGTGTAGCAGTAGGGGAAAAGTGGGCTAAAAAGTTTACTCCAGCCTTCTGGATCACTCGGCATTACTTTTATGGGAATCTAATTGGGGCCCTTCGCTGGGGAAGATCTTGCTTTCCTTATGTACATCTCAATCTGTTTTTTCTTTGGTGTTGGCAATCAAGCACGTGGGATGACTTTAGGGGCCCCTCACAGTTTTTCAGAACGGTGTTGTTCACATACAGTTCAGGAAGATAGTTAATCCATTCCAATGGAGGGATGGGTTTTGAGGTAGTATTGTTTTTACTGCCTGTGAATTTTGCAATGAGCTGCAAAAACATTTTATGTTTTTTTTTGTAGGGCTGCTTGTTGCAGATCAACCCAATTCTTAACCATTATTTTTTTGGTTAATTGGAGAGAGCATCACAGTGCTTACATTTCATTGCCTCTGGTGACTGAAAAATTGATAAAATGGTGTCAAATGAGCTTATTTAGCTTTCACAAGAGATCAGCATCCTTTAGATCTTTAATGGGGAGTACCTTTTCCTTTTGAGTTTTACATCTCCTAAGAATATCTTGCACAGCATCTGGAACTATATCTTCAACTATTCGGGTGGGATTCCCTTCCACTAATGTATGTTGAGTCCACATGGATGTGACTACTGTATTCATCCTAATTATGTTGTTAGAATTCCAAAGGATTTGACCTTTGGTTATAGGTTATAGTAACTACTCTGTATCCTTCTGATAAAGTCTGGTAAGAAGGCTTTTGTTGCAATTCCAATTTGAGCTCTGCAATTACTGTTGCCTTGAACAAACTCAGAATGATTTTTTTTTTTTTTTTTAAATAGATCGGAACTATTTATTTATTTATAAAGTTTTATATAGCGCAAACAAGATCCCGCAGGATATCAGAGCGCTTTACAAAAGGAAGCCATGAAGGTAATATAACTATAAATACAATATCGACATAAAATAAGAATAACAAACATGAGTAATACCAGGAGAAAGGGATCAGGGAGAAAAATACATAAATTGGTACATAGCGGGCTACTAGGGGGGCAAAACTATGAGGTAAAGGAGAGTAGCAACCAATGGATGTCTAACGGTTGTAGGCTCAGTGACTTAGAGCATATGAGCCTAACCATTTTTGCGGTAAGAACTTGTTCATTAGGAATCTTTTGGCTTCCAATTTGAAAGCAACAGTGGAGGAGATTCTGCTTACTTCCGGTGGAAGAGAGTTCCAGATCTTTGGGGCAGCGCCGGAGAAGGCTCGGTGGCAGGTTCTTTTTTTGCTAAAGATGTGTGGTTTCAAGAGGAAAGTGTTAGCACTTCTTGATGGTCTACCAACCCCGGATAATTCAAGCTTTTGCGATAGGTAACTGGGGGTTTTGAAGTGGATGGCTTTGTGTGCCAGACAAGCAATCTTTAGCTGAATTCGAGCTTCGTAGGGCAGCCATTTAAGGGATTTTAGGACTGGGGATATGTGCGCATTTCTTTTGGTACCTGTAACCAGCCTAGCCGCAGCGTTCAATGATGCCCTTAGTGGGGCCAAGGTATATTTGGGGAGGCCACATAGCGTAGCGCTGCCATAGTCTAGTATCGGCAACACAAGCGCTTGGACCACCTGCTTGAAATCAGCTTGTGGAAGGAAAGGTTTGATATTTCTGAGTATCCTCATCAAGTGATTAGCTCCCTTACATACATTGCTGATGTGATTCTTCATGTTCAGGTGCTTGTCCAGGGTGATTCCGAGAGATTTGGCAGAGTCTATGTTGAGGGGGGAGCAGTTGAAGGCAGTGAGGTGATTCAGCAAGAGGTCTAGCTTGGGGATGTGGTTCGGAGGGGAGATGAGAAGGAATTCAGTTTTGGAGGTGTTGAGCAGTAGGTGGTTCTCGGTTAGCCAGTTGTGAGTAGACGTTAGGGTCGTGTTGAGAGAGATGATGTTATCCGGGGAGGAGATTTTCAGATATAGTTGCGTATCGTCCGCATACATATGGAAGAGAATGTTCGTGGAATTTAATGAATTAGCTAAAGGTTCCAAGAACAGGTTGAAGAGTATAGGAGATAGGGCGGACCCTTGGGGGACCCCCATGAATACTGGAGAGGGCTGGGAGAGAGAGTGGTTAGCCTTGACTCTTTGTGATCTGTGGTGAAGGAAGGACGAGAACCATTGTAACACACGACCAGAGAAGCCCATCCTGTTCTTCAGAATGGATAGGAGGTTGTCGTGATTGACCGTGTTGAAGGCAGAGGAAAGGTCAAGGAGAATTAGGAGGCAGGATTCATTTTGGTCAAGCATTTTTAAAATGTCATCCATCACGTGAGTTAGAGCCGATTCAGTGCTGTGTCCCCTCCGAAAGCCAGATTGATGCTGGCCAAGGATTTGGAAATTCTCTATGTGAGCACAGAGTTGGGATTGGACGCATTTTTTTAGGAGTTTGGCTAGGGTGGGGATGTTGGAGATGGGGCGGAAATTGTTCAAGTCATCCCTATCTGCATTAGGTTTTTTTAATATAGGTGATACCTGAGCTGCTTTTATGCAATCTGGGATCGTGCCTTGAGACAGTGACGCGTTTACAATCTTTGTCCAGGTGGGGATGAGGACATTCTTGATTTCTTTGAAGACGGAAGCAGGCAACAGGTCGCTGTAGTGGTTAGATGGGTTGATACTCTGAAGAATCTTGTTAATGTCTTTTTCACTGAAGGGAGTAAAGGAGTCCCATGATGCATTGTTCTTGGTGTTCAGGCTGATAGATTTGAGCTTCTCTATGAGGTCGGGAGGTGGCGCGGACCCAGAGGATGGCAGTAGAGCCTTCTTAGATGCAAGTTCAATGTTGATGAGTCTTGATTTCACTGTGAAAAAAACAGTCAGTTCATCGCATGAGGGTGTGCTGCCTCCAGAATCCGAATGGTTTGGAGCTACCACTGATTGCTGTTTAACCAGCTCAAAACGTTTCTTGGGGCGGTTAGCGGCATGATCAAGTTGGTATCTGAAGTAATCTTCCTTCGCTCTCTTAATTTGTTTGTTATAGGAGCTCCTAACATCTCTAAGGAGTTTTAGTTGGTCCGCGGAGGGTTTGGCTCTCCAGGATCGTTCAATTGCCCTAAGGTTGCGGCGTTTCGAGTTTAAATTGTCATTGTACCACGTTTTGGATATTTTTGTTGAAGCGTTTTTTTGTTGGAGTGGGGCAAAGTCATCCATGAGGTTAGAGATGGTA
This sequence comes from Calotriton arnoldi, assembly GCA_963921515.1. NCBI lineage: Eukaryota > Metazoa > Chordata > Amphibia > Caudata > Salamandridae > Calotriton > Calotriton arnoldi. The sequence goes on from CAWUFW010004214.1 coordinate 1,450,192, forward strand.
GAGTTGTAAAAGTCAGTGAGTAACTGAACCTCAAACAAGTCAGCCTTGGAGGAGAGGGCAGATTTACAGTGGGCTGCTAGTTCATCTGAATTGATGCAAGAGCTTTGATTTCATTGGTTGAGCCTTCCTCATAGACACCTCACTGTTAATATAAAAGAGGATGCAGTGGTGGTCTGACCAGTCGCACGGTGTAATGGTATCCAATGTGATGGTCTGACCTTTAGAGATGATGAGGTCTAGAATTTCTCCTTTATTGTGAGTTGGCCGGTCACAATGCTGAATCAGATCATGATCACTTAAGAATGATTTAAGGCAAATTACAGCGTGGTCGTTGGGGTTAGCCCAATGAAGGTTGAAATCCCCGAGGAAGATTTGGGACAATACCGAGTCCACATTGCCAGAGATGATTTCCATTAGTTGCTCGGTGAAGGGGAGATTAATTATAATTAATTATACTAATTATAATATAATCAATTTACTCCCTTTCTTATGTAAACTGCCGGGACATCCCCATCAATTCTTCCATTTAGGATCACACCATTTATTTCATGCAGCGGATCCAGTAGCATTCCTCCTCATTTGTCTGCCTTTGCCTTAGGTGTGTAGACTGGGTCGGGGATGTACCAAACCTGATCCAATCTTTATTTTTATGGGCTTTTATTTAAGCGTTTTGAGATTTCTGCATTAAAATCATCATTATTATCATTTGGAAATTTTCTCCAGACTCCAGGATGGACTCTATTAATTCAAATATCTCAATCAACAGAGAATTGTACTTCAGTCCAGGAGTGATATACATGTTAAATAAAAATAAAATATCTGCAGTATAAACACTTGTTTTGGAAAGTTTAATTTTGATGCACTAAACATTATTACATGAGAGGTGTACTATTTCAAAATTCCACTGAATCTCAACTAAAAGGAGGATAGAAAGGCCACCCATGGCCTTTCCTAACCCTTAAAGCCAGGACATCTATAACATAATACTTTTCCCAGCCAAATTTTGTTGTGGTCCAAGTCTCTTGGAGACAAATAATAGCTGGGTTGATTCGTAGCAGTCTATTCTACTTATGTATTTCCAAACTGGCCACATTCCAGGATCCACTCTCCAAATTATTGCTAAAAAGGGAGTTTAAAAATACTGCTCAATTTATTTTTGTTTCGATTCCTCGAAAAGCAGGACCAGGAGACATCAATGTTTTTATTATCCACTTTGAACTGACTTAGATTCCTTATTCAAAGAGAAGCTTCTCCGGAAGATAATATCTTTAAGCCTAGCAATTCCTGCCCAAGCATTATGCTTAGAACTTTCCCTCTTTAACGCCTATTCCACATCTTTGGATGACTGCCCCTGAGGCTCTAGTTAGGAGGGCAGCCAACTATCCCTTGTAGTCACTTTGGGTTCCTGAGTTCAAGAGATGCAGGTCCGGTCCTTCTCACACAGGCAAGAGGGCAGCAGGGCAGCAGTTCCTTCAGAGCAGCAGTCCAGCAGAGTGGAAGTCCTTTCAGCAGCACAATAGTCCTTCTTCCTGACTGAGTATCCACAGGTCCAGAAGTGTACTGAAGAGGTTGTGTCTGAGCTCCAATATTTATATCTGGTGCCCTTCCAAAGGGGGGAAGAGGCTTTTAGAAACCCTCTTCATAGTGCACCGGCTTCCTGCCATCCCTGCCCTTGCTCTAGACTATCTACATGGGGAATGCAGCCCTTTGGGTGAAGACAGGACACAGTCCTCCAATCCTGCCAGTGATGACCCATCCAGTCACACCTAAGCGCTCTATGATGTGAATAAATCTAGGAGGAATACACAAAGCCCAACTGTCAGCTACACCGAGTCAGTGACCCTGAGCCTTAAATGGCTATGGTAGGGAAATGGCAACTCTCTAAAAGGAGCATTTTGAAAATTGTAACTTAAAATTAAACTTTACCATAACAGTGGATTTTTTATTACAATTCCAAAGACACCAAACTTGAGATGGTTACCTCTTCCCATGTGGAAATTACAGCTTATTAAATGCAATAAGGTAGCTTCAATGTTATACTATGGGAGAGGTAGGCCTTGCAATAGTGAACAACTAATTTAAGAGCTTTTCACTCTAAGGGAAGATATAACTTAAAAGTACATGTTTTATTTTTTACAACACTACTGCATGCTCCCTGGGCTGTCCAGGGCCTACCCTAGGGTGACATATGCATTAAAAAGGAAGGTTTGGGCCTAGCAGGAGGTTTATTTTGCCAAGTTGAAATGACAGTTGAAAACTACACGCAAAGGGTGCAATGGCATACCTGAGACTTAATTACAAGGCTACTTAAGTGGGTGGCAAAATTAGAGCTGCAGGCCCACAAGTAGCATTTAATTGGGTACATGTCCTTTAGCACTGGTTAGCAGTGGTAAAGTGTGCAGAGTTGTAGGGCTAGCAATAATGAGATCAGCAAAAATTAGGGGAGGAAGGCAAATAGATTGGGGGAAGACCAGCCTGAGGCTGACACATCTAACAGCATCAAAATACTACGCCTTCCCAGGTGAGGCATAACAAGGAGAAATATCCTTATTCCCATTGTTTTTTCCTTTTTCTACGTGTGCTGCATTCTGCAGCACACGTAGAAAGAGGAAACAGCCTCAAATGGTTGCTTTGGTGCAGGAAGGTGTCCCTTCCTGCAAAAAAACAATCCTACTTATAAGTAAGGCTCCCTTCACCATGGTGCAAGGGTGCCTGTTAGTGCTAGGTTGCACTCAGTGTGCCAGCACAGAGAGCAGAAATGAGTCATATCTTAGTAGATATGGTGCATCTCTGCTTTCTCCATGTCACGTAGCACAAGTTGTCTTTCTGCGTTGTGTGACTTTTTAGCAGATTTGCCCCACACTGCCATAGTGTGAGAGGGTTAAGGTGGGATAGGCATTCACTCTAAGTTGTAAGCATGCCCAGATGTGAATTGGAAAAATAATATGGCTTTCATGGACACTGTCATTATTAATGATGGGGGCCGAGGGAAATTTTGCACTTTGGCCATAACTTAAAATATTTCTGACATACCGTATAGCATAGCGAAAACTTGCTTATGTAAATTCCAACTTGACTGACATCTCACCTCCTATATTAAGTGAGATTTTGAATATGTTAAATTGATCATAGCAATGAGACCCCCATAAATACTTCCTGGTTGCTCTCTCTTCATTTCCGAAGGGTGCCACTGAAGACATTCTGAATTAGATTGGAAGATTCTAAATTTATAAGCATATAAAAAGTATTATCTGATATCATGCTTAGTGATTTAAATCATTTTCATTTGATGTGCCTTATTCAGATTCAGATCTTGCCAGGCATTTTATATCCGCAGAAGAGTCTTTACTCTTTCTATGCGGGAAATTGTTTGTGCAGTAGAATATTATGTTTTCAGAAGTAGCTGACAGACCTGTCATAATATATTCTGTAATATAGTAGGTCTCAAAACAGTATATTACTTAAGATTAAAAAAATACTTTTGATCATAGAAATGTTCACAGGGAATAATGTAAAAGAAGACGGACATTTTTCCAGTTTACCCTACTTTTTCAAGCTATGTTCATTAAATTGAACTGACATAGTATCATAGGTTCGATGGCATGATCAAAGCTGGTCACCTTAGATGCAGCAGCGGTGAGATGCAAGATTTGCCCTTACAAGAGGAAAATTATGTCCTTTACCATAAAAGTGGGAGGGAAATGGCACTTTCTTTAGGAGGTAAATATGCACTGACCTTAATGATACTTTTTTATTTATGTCTATATTAATTTCTGTTTGTGTGCATGACTGTTAAAGTGCTTCATACAGCAGAAGTGATAAACGTAAAGTGCAAATTGTGCTTAAGGGGCACCTCTTAAAGTAACCTGAGCAGTGAAAGATCAGGAGTGCAGTAAATCGCCCAGAAGGAGACTGAGAGAAGATGCCTTTTGCAGATAAGGTTGAAAGCAGTTGGGTAGGGGCTGAATGGACAGAAGGAGTAACAATATTCCATCCCTCATGGACATTCAGAGTGAAAGATTTAACACAAGACGATGCACATGGACAAAGGGGGAGTGGAAATAGATGCAGAACAACAGTATGTGTACAAGAAGAGATAAAGATTTGGTCAAGGAAAGCTAAAATAGGAAAGAGAGATAATCAACGTATCCAAAGAAAAACATGAAAGGTGGAATTGGAGATGGAGATAGAAAGTAAAACACTACAGAGAAACAGGGCAGGCATATTTACACGCCCCTGGATCCACCGGGGCGTCACTTTTTTTTACACTCCGGTGGTGCAGTGTGCTGGCCCATATTTACAAGGCAATGCAAAGCCACATTGCTTGGCTTTTCATGGCCTTGCAAATACGGCCCCTTTTCACACATCACTTTGCGTGAAAGGGGCGTGCAATGGGTGTTGCTGTGGGCATTCCACCACAACATCCATTACTTTTTGATGCTGCCCCAGGATCTGTATATCTGTGGCAGCGCCAAAAACTAACACCATTGAAAAGCAGGCGCTAGAGTGGTGCAACGAGGGGAAATACTTTTATTTCTCCTCTTTTTTTGCTCTTTCTATGTGTCCTGCTCACTGTAGCACACAGAGAAGGAGCAAATCGCCTTTAATGATTGTTTATGTACAGAAAGGTATCCCTTCCTGCACATAAACATTCATCCTTGCAATGCAGGCACCCTTGCATCATGGCGCAAGGCTATCTGCTTTGGCACTAAGCAGCTTTTCTATGGCCGGCGCAAGGGAAAACACCAGAGGTGTGCTGTATTCTTGTGAATACGGTGCATCCCTCCATTTCTTAAATGATGCAACACAACGCTGCTAAATTGCTTGCAGCGCCACGCTGCATCATTTCTTTGTAAATATGCCCCAGGTTCTGATGTGGTTATTCTTGAGTTACCTGCTTGTGCTACCTTTATAGCCTGGAAATGATGGTTTGATGATGGCTATGTAGATTTTGTGATCAGTTTGTAGTAACGGTAGTATTTTGTTAAATGGAGAGAGCTAGTGGTTGGGACCTTTGACTACTGTGTTGATTTGAGAGGCAAACAAAAATCAGAGCTGAATACTGTCAGAATGCACTAACGTGAACTTCAGATCCAACAGGAGAGAATCACTTTTTTGTAATGCTCCAAATCCACAGCCAATCATATGTGATTGGAAAATGTTGGTTAGCAGTAGATGTGATGAAGAGGGAATGAGATAAGAAAGAAAACAGAGACACTGGATATTGCTACTCTGACTCATCAGTCTCCTTGACACTGATGTCTACTGGGTCAGAGCAGATATCTAAAGGCAAAATTACTGTCATCATTTCCTTATCAATCTATAGCAGCTTCTTGCACACAATATAATAAATGATATATCCTGAGGATATCTCTGTCATAGACTCTGTATATTCTAGTAGAACTCTGATATTAAATAATATCTATGTAATCAAGGTGATGAGAGTTTTTGATTTATTTCATGCTCTTTGCTGATGCAAATGCAATGTAAGTTTGCATCTATATGGGAGAGCACAGTCTTTGGTTTGAATATATATTTGAGGTAGTTTTATTAACCTATAATATGACAAAAATTCATCAGAATTATACTTCACATTGATACCAATTAATAATTTCCCTCTAATAATATCACTACCTTAACTAAATATATCTGTCAAAAACACTTTTAAAGGGATGAGGATCCTTCCCTTTCTTGAAGTGGATTAGCAGGAAAAGTGCAAAAGAAAATATGAGCATTTAGTTTGGACTTGAGAACATGCTTCAACCATGCTTCCAAAAATGCCAAACTCTGTCCAAGGTTTTCCATGAGTTCTGGTTAAAAGTCACTTGCAGTAGCAGCAATGTATCTTCATAGTCTAGCAAAGATGCTCTGAAATTGAGGAACTTGTTAACTTCAAAAAATGGCTGCTGCTATTTGAACACATTGTGAGAGTTTGGTGACTTCTGCAGAAATGTAGATTCCTGGATTAGACTCAGGGGCCAAGTGCAGTGCAGCTTTCACAGTCGTAAAATCTCTTGCCAAGCGATGCCAGTATTCTACATACACCACTCAACGTTCCTTCCTCTAAATCTCAGCACAAGCAATGTTCAGGGTATTGCAATTGAGCATCTGCTGAGCATGGAACGCCAAGTGCATGCCACCAAGTATGACAGGCAGTGGCAGTTGGTGAATTTTGAAAGTGGTGAGGCACAAGACTAATTCCAAACTTGGCCTGTGTAAGCAAACCTGGGTGTCCCAATTGGGAGGGGGAAGTTTCTCACCCAAGAATTTTTTTTTTTTAAATAGAGTTTAATTATATAGGGCTTGATTCACAGAACTAACTTAAGACAAAATCCTAAACTTACTACCATTTTGGTATTCACAGAAGGCACTTACTCATTTTGGTATTCACAGAAGGCACTTACTCATTGATGAGTAAGTGCCTTCTGTGAATACTAAAATGAGTAACTTACTCATTTTGAGTAACTTACTCGTTTTGAGTAACTTACTCATTTTGGTATTCACAGAAGGCACTTACTCATCAATGAGTAAGTGCCTTCTATGAATGACTGCAAAATGAGTAAGTTACTCAAAATGAGTAAGTTACTCAAAATGAGTAAGTAAGTGCCTTCTGTGAATACCAAAATGAGTAAGTGCCTTCTGTGAATACCAAAATGGTAGTAAGTTTAGGATTTTGTCTTAAGTTAGTTCTGTGAATCGGGCCCATAATTTCTAGCTTAAGCTATGCACCAAAAAGTAATACTTTTACAAGTTTTTGGGTAGAGTTACTGTGAGTCTACCTGTTTGTGTTTGTTAGTGTATGTGTGTGTATTTGTGCATCTGTGTTTATTTTTGTATCTTTGTGTGCATGTGTTTGTGTGTGGCTCTGTATGTGTGTTTTTATTGTTTGTGTCACTGTGTTTTTGTGGCTGTGTATCTGTTTGTATCTGTTTTTGCATATGTGAGTGTTCCTGCGTCTTGGCATGTTGGTGTATATATCTCTATGCATATATCTTTGGGGCCGATTCACAGAACTGATCCGAGATAAAATCCTAAACTTACTACTTTTGGTATTCACAGAAGGCATTTAGAAGTAGTAAAGTTAGGACTTTACTACTACTAAATGCCTTCTGTGAATACCAAAAGTAGTAAGTTTAGGATTTTATCTCTGATTAGTTCTGTGAATCGGCCCCTATGAGTCTAGACTTGCGCCTCTTTTCGGACAAATTAGCTGAATTCTTACTTAACAGTGAAGGTTTTTTTTTTTTCAAATAAAAAAGACACAATCTCATTTTTCATGCCCAGGGCAGATGTTGGTCTTCGGTACACCAGGCTAATAAGCTTGCTGAATACTTTTAGGATGACTATGTATGTACGTTTAAAAGCATCTTTCAAGTTGGAAGCATTTTGCAAATAAAAAATAAGCATTTTGGGCCTCATTTACAATATTGTGACGCACGGTAGCGCAGCAGGCCTTCCTGCTGCGCGGTCGGGTGCCAAGATAAAAGGGCTGGAGTGCGCCGTATCTACAAGATAGAGGCATTTTCCTCTTTCATACGAATAAAAAGAGGAAAAAACTAGGAAAAATAAAAGCATTTCTTCTTGGTGTTCCTCCTTACGTCTCCCTTGGGGAGGCGTAGGAGTCTGAAGAATTCCTAGGTTTGCAAAATGTTGTTAATCTGGAAATTCGGGAAGTTACATGGTTGTTGCGTGGTAAACCCACAGCAACACCCATGGAACGCCCCTTTCACGCAGAGTTATGCGTGAAAGGTAAACATATTTACAAGGCCATGAAAAGTCACGCGGGGTGACTTTACATGGCCGTGTTAATATGGGGCACCCATTCTACTGTAGTTGCTTCAATAATAGTGATGCACCTGCGGTGCAATGGGCTTGTAAATAAGCCACTTTATATTTAGTGGATCTAAATATAAGATGCTTATTTTTAGTATGATGAGTTGATTACTTTCAGTAACAGCTCTGTGTGTCTGAAAGACTTCTCACATACTCACTAGTGTTCCTCCAAGCAGCACCTTATGGCTGCACATGTGAGCATACACAGGGGATTCTATGCATGGAACTGCAGGGAGATTCTACGCATACCATAACCCCGCTCAGGGGTTGAGGTTTGCTGCAGAGATCAGAGAGGAGACTGCAGTAGAGTGCACATGACCTAATCGCTACACACATGTATTGCATACTTAAAGTAAATGTTGCAGAGTGTATTCTGAATTTTGAAATGTTAGTCAAACTGAACTGTCTTTGCGTAGCTTGCATATTATTCAAATGCAAATTACTTACGGAATCTGGTGCTTGAACAGACATTGTCACAATGTTTGTGCACAGGAAAGAACAATCCAGAAAGTGCCAAGGCAGATACTGTAATCAGTCCGTTTTAAATTATTTACTTTTTTTTTTTTTTTACTTAGTTCAATAGTGACGGATCCAGCCCAGAAGAAAAACGCTGCTGTTTGAAGCACGACCAGTGCGACGCTGCTGAGTGGGGTTAGTGATTCCACGCCACATGTGATGGGAGACAGTTGGGTGTGACTTGCCTGATTGGCATGCAGCCTCAGAACTTAAAGCAAAAGCCTGAAATGCCCGAGGCTGACTTAAGGAGCAGAGTCATCTGGGAGCATATTATCAAGGGCTGGCGATAGAATTATCGCCGCTTTAGCGTCCGTTTTCGGGCGAAAAGCGGCGATAATTTTATCGCATTATTACTGAGGACACGCTAGCGCGTGTTTCCTTGATTTAGCTCCCGTTTTGTCACGACTCGCATTGCATCGATAATGAGATGCAAAGTAGGCGTGGCTGTCAAAACAACACGGGAAAATATCGCTAAGGCAGCTTCGCGATATTAACAACGAGGCGTAGTGATAATCATAATCGCGCTAACTCTGCCTTAACGCAGGAATTTAACGTCTGCTAAATTCCTGACTAAGGCATACCTAACATGGGAGGTGGATTATGGGGTTAAGGCCACAGGGCCTTATCACCAAGCTTATTGCCGTTTTAAAAGGGACATCGCTGGTTTTTCAGCGATGTTTGGCCATTTTCCCGCTATCGCTGGAATATTTATCGCCATAGCGCTAAGCGTTGATAATACAGCGCTAGCTTGGCGATATATTCCAGTGATAGCCGGTGATAATAAAAAGCGCGCTAAGCGTGCTCAGCGATAATTATCACCTCTTCTTGCTAATATGCCCCCTGGGGAGGGCCTTCACCACAAAAAGTCAGGGCTTTGCTGACTTCACAAGCCCCAAGGATGAGAGATCATCAGCCCAGAAAATTGTGGCTCAAGAGGCTAGTGCAAGCTCATGGAATTTGCCTGCCTGACACTGGCCTGTGACTGCTGCCTGACCCACTCAGAGCGACGATCACTTTAACAGCCACAGTAGGAAGTCTATCGGATCTGTTTTATAGGTACTACAGTACCTACAAGCAAAATAGAGGAAGAAAACACAGATGGCGCAGCCTCAGTGCTCTAAGGAAAGAACCGCCACTGATGCCAAGTATTCCCATGCTCTTCATGTTCTGAGAGCTTGAAGGATGGATACCAAGACTTGCTGGCTAGTCGAAGATCAGAGTCTTCCTTAGTTGCCCCCAAGGCTTTGGTCACACGTAGAAAACTCTACTTGAAAACTCTCCTGCACATGATTCTTTCACACAGTGATGTTGGCTGCGTTGTCTGGTTGGTTGTGTACATGAAAGTAGATTTGCATGAAATTTGCTAATATTTCCTCATGGTATGTGCTACAAAGTCCTCCTTGTGCTCTGGGCTCTCACATTTTTTGCTGACTGGTACTGGTGGTAACTAACTCTGACTGACCCTGGGCTCTGCCTAAGCAGGCCCAGGGCCAGCGCTATGCTGAAAAAGTCACTTAGAATACAGTGAAAATGCCGTCAAACACTAGGGTACACTATGGGTTAGGGTACCTCTATAATCGGCATGACCTCCCCTAGTACATAATAGGGCAGTGGGATTGAAACTACCTTAAAGTCCCTGGTATATAATAGGGCATGGCAGTTTAAAGGCCAGCAGCTTTTCTGCACTTGCATGTGTGAACTGTTGAGGCCTGAGGTCAGTTTAAAAGCAGCCCTGTGTTGCAGGACTGCTTTTAAAATGCAAATTGTGCCCAAACTCGATTTTGGTGTTTGGGGCCCTTATTAAGTACTAAACTACAATTATTTGGCATATTAATTACCTCCAGGGCTTCCCCTAGGTGTCTCAGGGGTGGAGGTCAGGTATTTATAAGGAGGCTCCTTATAAAAGCATTTTTATATACCCTGGGGTTAGTGAAATTGAACCTTTCACTCCCAATATTGCAGTTATTTGCTTCCCAAAATCTACTTTTGTGCTAGGAGCACTCTGGAGTGAGCATCTGCAAAATTTGCACATAATCAGAACCCCTAAAGTCTCCCCTAGGTTTCCCAGGGGTGGGGGAGTCCTGCAGATATAGGCAGAGTCATCATAAAATATGTTTTACAAGCCCTTGTGTTGGAAGAATAGCCCAAGTCATTTTTCCCATTGCAAATCCCCATCCACATAGGTTAACATGGCATGAAGTTATTAAATAATAACTCACGTTAGGGAGGTCATAAAAATATCATTCAAGGACTGCCTAGAATGGTATTGATAAACCAACATAATGAATTTGTTGAATTTATCCTAAAATGTACAGACAAGAAGTTATAAGACTTTCTTGTCTATAGGCCAAAATTCAGTCTTCCAGTGTTCTGTCCTGATTGGTCAGAGTTAAGTGGATTAGCCAGGCTCCTTTGATGAGGTAATAGGTAGCCCAGCGGGTCAGAGAGCAATACTTGGAGGAGAAGGGTTCTACTACAGAGGAATGCTATGGCAGAGAAAGGGGCCGTAAAACATTCTCTTCAAAGAGAGGAAGGGACAGACAGTGTAAGTCAGGTGCAGTTACAGTCCTATCCTCTGAACCCAGCCAGATCACAGGCTTAAGGCAGGAATGTCCAGATGCAAATGGGTGGGAGCCAATGGGGATGAACTCTCCTGGGGGTTGGTTTAACTAGCTTTTGCTCCTCTGCTGAAAATTCTGACATATTGAATTTTGGAGAAATAGGGCTTTCTGGTAGACCATTGTGCCACACCTTGGAGGAAGTGGTCATGCTCTTGGGTGTTGCCCTGCACCTCATTGGACAGGAGTGCCCTCCTGTGCGACTACAGAGAACACTGACGAAGTATCTGAGAGGGGCAGAGCCTCTCAGCTCTGCTGCCTGAAAGTGAGAGAAGAAGAATGATTGCCAAGCTGGAAACTTGATTCGCACCATCAGGCCCTGCACTCTGAAAAGACTGCACCTGCTGTATTATCTGGAACTACAGCACTTTGGATGTACCTTGCTTCGAGAGGAATAAAGAGGTAACTCCAAGCTGGAAACTTTGGGGGCTCATTTATGAGCCCTTGCAACACTTCTGCGCCCCCGGTGCGTCACTTTTTGTGACGCACCGGCGGTGTACAAAATGCGCCATGTTGTGCCCTATTTAGAAAGTGACGCATCTAGGCAGATGCGTCACTTTGTAAACTACTGCGCTACATTATACCCGCGTCAGGTATAATGTATGCAGAGTGGGCGTTCCCCGCATCCAAGCCTCGTAGAAGTGGTGCAGTGAAATCTATCAGATTTCACTGCACCACTTCTAGGATGATACTGCGTCAATATCTTACGCTTGCCTCACAGCAGGTGTAAGACTGATGCAGGCTCCTTCACATTGGGCTTGCCCCATTTGATAGGACACATTGCTGCAGTTGCGTCTGTTTTTAGACACACCCCAGCAATGTGTCAGTTTTGCGCTGACAGATACGTCAGTAATACTGACGTATCTGTCATTCCTTGTGACATGATGCGTCATACAGTAAATATGAGCTCCCCTGCATCAACTCCACCAAGAGTCTCTTGCCTAGAGTGTAGCCAGTGGACTTTTAAGGTGTTGTCCAGGTGCATTGTGGAAATTGTGGTCCCAACCTTTCAAGGACCATCTCGGAGATTCCAGACCCTTGGATTGTGTTTTAGACACTTTGAACCCTCACCGAATCTGACCTGCTGGAGGAGGCTGCACGATGTCTTGTAAGAAATCCTCCAGAAAAGTTTCTAAGTGTGAAGGTAAAATCTTGACCGGGGCCTCCCGCTTAGTATACCCGACCAGGGCTCCATCGCAGTTGGCCTCAAACTTTGAGTTTGTCCCAGTCAGAGGTGACAAAATGTCCAGAAGTGGCACTATTGGTTTCTAAGCACTAGAATGTGTTTAATCTTTAAAAATTCATATCTCTGGGTCGCTACATTGGATTTTCTTTTGTTTTGGTGTAATTTTAAAGATAAAAATAGTTCCTAATTTTATAAATTAGTGTTGAATTTGTATCATGTGTTGTGTCTTAATTATTTACTGAATTGATGTTTTTAAATGCTTTACATACCTGTCTTTGAAGTAAAGCCTGCCTAATCGCAGCCAAGCTACCAAGGGTTGAGAAAGGGAATCATTTTCTAATACCTATTCTGAGCCCTATATTGTGTTAATAATATTATTGCCAGTGGTAAATGCATATCTGCCACTACTAATGATCCACTTTCCAAAATGTTGGTGTTCAGCGGTTTGGACAAGGACTTGTGTTTAAAAAGTACACCTTTCAGTGAAATGAATTAAGATTTTAAAAATCCTCTAAATTGCTTTCGAACAAAAATTCTGAGTTTGATCTTTGGAATTTGGACTAAACTGTTTTCAATCCATTGTTTTGATTTTTCCTAAATTGTTTTAAGTCTGTGTTGATAGTTATTGTGATCCAAAACTAAGGAACCATGGAGCTAGACCTGGCTAAACTGTCTAAGTTCGGGATGGCTGATCTTAAGGTACAGTGTAGGCTTCAGCGGCTGCCTGCTTCCAACAAGATCAGGAAGGCAGGATTGCTTAATTCCCTCAGGGCCTGGGCTGGGGTAGCAGAGGAGATTCAAGGGGGGTGGAGGGTGTTCCTCCAAACCTCACCCAAGAGGGGGGTAAGGGTGGTGCCTTTTCCATAGTCTACAGTGTTTGCCAGGTGCTTCCACATGGTGGGTGGAGAGCAGAGTCCCCTACTCAGGAACCATCACTGTCCCTTGCAGAAAGGCAGCTTGAGGCCCAGTTAGATGCATTGTCGTGGAAAGGGAGAAGCTGTCGTTGGTTAACAAGAGATGGGAGAGGTAAGAGGAGAAAAGAAATGGTGGCAGTGAAAATTATGAAGCGTTTGAAATGTCCAGGGGTAGATTTGAGCCCGAACTTCCCAAGGGTATAGTACCCAAGTTCACCGATGAGGTTGACATTGATAAGTGGCTAGCAGCCTTTGAGAGGGCCCTTAGGATGAGTAGGGTCCACCCTAAGTATCAGGATGCAGTCCTCTGGGATTAGATTCCAGTAGCTGGGAGGGACAGGCTCTTGATCCTGAGGGAGGAGGATGTAGACTCATACCAACAGATGAAGGCATGCTTAGTTGAGAAATATGATTTAACCCCAGAGCAGTACAGGGTGAAGTTCAGAGACACCCAGAAAGTGAGTACAAAGTCATGGGTAGAAATTTTGGACATCTCACAGAAAGCACTGGACGGCTGGATTGTTGGTAACAATGTTGACACATATGAGGGATTGTATGATTTGTTTTTGAGAGAACAGATTTTGACTCATTGTGCTGAAGAGAAGTTATGCCAGTACCTAGTGGACTCACAGCTGTCTAGTCCTAGAGACCTAGTCAAGGCAGTTGATGGGTGGGTGATCACCAGGGGGGTGACCAGAAGAATCGAGGACAGGTCCCTCCCCAGGGGAAAGCCCAAGGAAAAGAAGGTCAAACGCAGAAGGAGTCCTCCAAAGACCCAAACAAATTGTACAGGGAGGGGGGGCCCAGGCCAACCCAAATTCAAAGGAAGGGGGTATCAAGGAAAGAATGGTAGGTTCTTTGTTCTCTCAAAGTTGGGTAAGTGCTTTGACTGTAATCAGCCAGGGCACAAAAAGGGAGATGCTGTCTGCTCCAAGAAGCTCCCCCTTAAGGGGTCATCTGTTATGGGTATGGCCACTGCCCAACTCACCTCATAGTAAGAAAAGGGCAAAATTATGAGATGCACAATATGAAGTAATAATGTAAGCGAATGTAGAAGTTAACCATATGCAGACATTTTTATGATGACATGTTGTCCACTTGAATTGAAGAAAACGTAATGCCCAGAACTGGTTATTAACTATTCTGACATTTGCTGTGCAAGTAACAATCAGAACTAGCTGTAAAACACGGGTATGCTAATGGAGCAGTCATCGGCACCCTTCTCCTACATGCGTACATGTGTAAACTGTCAAAACGTGCTGCACGTGTAGGGAAATAAACGGCGGTTGAACAAGGGTATTTAAACCGCTACCGCTCTTCAATCGTTGCTTAGCCTCATTTACTGGCACCACTGACCTGGCTCCAGATCCTTGGCGGCGGCGGTCCCTGCGGGAGTTCTTCTTCCTGGCTGCGTCCTTCCATGGCTGCCCTCTCTTCTGGCTCCCCTCTCCTTCCTGTTCCTCGGCTGGCTACCATGGACCCTGTAAATGGAAATACAAGAGAAAACAAAACGATCAGAACAGTTAAACAACTAAATCAAGGTAAAACAAATGCCTTGCCTGCATACTTGTGAGTGAAAACTTTCTTTGAATATTATGCGCTCAGAGCTCGGTACATTTTAAAAGAGTGAAACCAACTCTGGTGAAAACAGTGACATTATTAAGATGCAGGAGAAAATCATGACAAACATTACAGTGAGGATTAACCGTAATTACGGTGAACTGAGCATCAAGGAATAGTGACATTGGCATATTGAGTGTTCACTTGAAAACATTTGTTGACATTTTGCACGCAGTGCAACCTTTTATTTTTATGTACGTTTCTCTGAGTATATTTCCTTTGAGAGAGCAGGTGAATCAGAAATCGGCTGCAAGATCTGCAGATAGTAAGTCTGAATTACATATGTAGTAACCAGAGGAAATGTAAAAAGAGGAATGCTGTCAGAGTCAATGGTAAAAGAGTTTATATTCAGTGAACAACGTCTGACAATTGCATAAATCTACCTAGCAGTATTAGGTATGATATCTAATCGGTATTACAGAAAACATATAACACAATCTGAATAATTCATGTGATTACTTATATATGTCTTCTTTTTCTTTGATAAGTAGTTACACTAAGAACAGTTTCTCTGAACAAGAGTTGTACACGCCCTGAAATGCCTGACTCCCGAGATCCAAGGTTATTCCAGGCATTCTGAGGGAGAACCTTTTCAGTCCAGTGAGGTCTTCTGGTACCTTCATTTTTTCTCTCTCTTTCTCGTCCCAATCCCCTTTCCCCCTGGGGCTTCTGGATTGGCGTGTGTGTTCTATTTATTGCTGTTCCATTAGTTCCCAGAGATCTAGGAGAATTATTGTCACCAAAGCAGAACAACTTGGAGTGCAGGTGAGTGGCTTGTCATAACACCATCTACAGGGATTGCCAGTATAAGTGTTGGAGTCAAGAGTTGTGTGCCAGATAGGGGTAGGCAGGTGGTGGAAGCCACCTTAGTGCCCCTGGGTGGGGTGAATATTGCCTTTCTGCCTTACCTCCAAATATGGACGAGTACAGGCAGAGGCCTAAAGTGAATGGGACAGAGGTTGAGGTTGCTAACAGGTGACTTATGCAGGAAGCACTACCAATTTGGAATGTGGAGGTGTGACAGGCTCTATGAAGGTGGCTGTGTCTACTGGGCCTCAAGTCCAGTGTTTACTGGGCAATGATCTGGAAGCCTCTGAGTGGTCAGAGGTGGAAAGAGGTCTCCATGTGGAAATATTGGAGCTCCCAGAGTGGGTATATGCAATGACTATGTCACAGACTAGCCAGAAGAATGGACACTTGGACCCTGGAACCATAGGCCATGCATCCAAGGACAAGGGTAAGGGGTCTGGTGAGCCATCTCAGGGAACTCCAGAGCTGCAGGAGAAATCCAACCCTGCTGGGGAGTATCTGCCCTCTGAGGGAGGAATTCCACCCCTGCCAGAGGTGTCAGATTTGGCAGAACTGACAGGAGCAGATGGACCTTTCAGAGAGGAGTTCTGTAAGGGACAGAGAGACTGTCCCACCCTTAAGAGCTTGATGTGGATTCCCTCTAAGCAGGAGGCAGGAGATGGCAGTCGGTTTCACAGAATCTACTGGGAAGGAGGACTGCTTTATACTGAATCCAGAAACCTCAAGGAGGGGCCCACCAGGAGGTTGCTGGTGCCCAAGAAGTTAATCCTGACTTTGGGTCATGATATCCCCTTGGCAGGACATTTGGAACGGACAAAGACATAGAAACGGTTGGTGAACAGTTTCTACTGGCCCCATATCTCTGAAAAGGTAAAGGAGTTTTGCAGCTCCCATGTCACATGTTATGCCAGTGGCAATGCAGGGGGAAAGACAAAGGCTCTCCTAATACCACTGCCAGTGGTTGGGGTTCCTTTTGAAAGGGTGGGAATGGACATTGTTGGTCCTCTGGACCCACCTACTGCATCAGGGAATAGGTATATCTAGGAGGTAGTGGACCATGCCACTAGGTACCCTGAAGCAATCTCTCTTAAAACCATAGTTGCTCCTGCAGTGGCAATGCTTGGTGTGTTCACCGGATTGGTATTCCGAAAGAGATGGTGTCAGATAGGGGCACAAACTT
Organism: Calotriton arnoldi; assembly: GCA_963921515.1. NCBI lineage: Eukaryota > Metazoa > Chordata > Amphibia > Caudata > Salamandridae > Calotriton > Calotriton arnoldi. The sequence continues at coordinate 1,466,869 of CAWUFW010004214.1, forward strand.
TCTGTCCAGCTATCTGACTTCGCTGTAGGATGAGTGTGGTGTCAACTACAAGTTCACCACCCTCTATCACCCACAAACAAATGGTCTAGTTGAGAGGTACAACAGGACCCTAAAGGGCATGATAAATGGGTTGTCAGTAATACTCAGGAGGAGATGGGATGTTCTCCTCCCATGCCTGATGTTTCCCCACAGGGAGGTGCCATAGAAAGGGGGTGGTTTCAGTCCATTTGAGTTGTTGTTTGGACACCCTGTGAGAGGGCCATTGTGCCTGCTGAGAGAGTCTTTAGAGAAGCCTCTCAAAGAAGCAAAGGACAATGTGCTTGAATATGTGCTAGGCCTGAGATCGCGAATGGCAGAGTACATGTATAAGGCAAGCAGGAAACTGGAGGCTAGCCAGGAGCTCATGAAGCACTGGTATGATCAGAAGGCTACTATGCCTGAGTATACTGAAGAGGAGTTGGTGTGGGCGTAGGAGCCTGTAGCTTCCAGGGCCCTCCATGACAAATGGAGTGGGCCTTATCCAATCTTAGAAAAGAAGGGTGAGGGTACCTATTTGGTTGGCCTTGGCACCCCGAGGAACCCGTTAGACTGGACTGCATGTGAACAGATTGAACCCCACCATGACAAAACAAATATGACCATGTTACTAGTCGCTGATGAGGGTGTGGAGGAGAAAAATGAGTCAGTGCCTGACCTCCTCTCCACTAATGTGCAAGATGGGTCAGTGGAAGGAGTTGTACTCTCTCCCAAATTGACAGGCCAGCAGCACAGAGAATGTAGGCAGGTGATGGAGCAGTTTGCTGGCCTGTTCTCTTTGACTCCCGGCATCACTGAGTGGTGTGTGCACCACATTGACACTGGTGACAGTCTACCTGTCAAAAATAAACTGTACAGGTTGTCTGACCATGTCAAAGCCAGCATTAAAGCTGAGGTAGCTAAAATGCTGGAATTGGGGGTAATTGAACCATCTGAAATTCCATGAGCCAGTCCAGTGGTGCTGGTGCCCAAACCTAATCCCCAGGAGGGACCCACAGAGTTAAGGTTCTCTGTTGACTACAGAGGACTGAATGCAGTCACAAAGCCTGATGCTCACCCTATGATGATGAGCTGATGAGCTTATTAACAGGTTAGAGGCTGCTAAGTACCTGAGTACTTTTGAATTGACTTCAGGTTACTGGCAGGTTGCCCTCACTGATGGAGCAAAGGAGAAGTCAGCATTCTCCACACCAGAGGCATATTATAATTTCAAGGTAATGCCCTTTGGCTTAAAGAATGAACCTGCCACCTTCCAAAGGTTGGTGAACAGGGTCTTGTCTGGGTTGGAACAGTTCAGTGCAGCTTATCTGGATGATATAGATATATACAGTTCTACCTGGGGGGATCACTTAAGCCACCTGAGGGAAGTGTTTCAGGCCATGCAGCAGGCAGGCCTGACTAATAAGGCAAGTAAGTGCCAAATAGGGCAGAGTACTGCAGTGCACCTGGGCCACCTGGTAGGTGGAGGCTATGTACAGCCTCTCCAAGCCAAAATCCAATCTATTTTAGATTGGACAGCTCCTGTTACCCAGACTCAGGTCAGGGTTTTCCTTGGACTGACAGGGTAATATAGAAGGTTTGTTCAAAATTATGGGACCATTGTGGGGCCTATGACAGAACTGACCTCTAAGAAGAGGCCCAAAAAAGTGGATTGGACCCCATAGTGCCAGAAGGCTTTTGACTCTATGAAAGCTGCTATCTGGTCAGCACTTGTGCTACTGGCCCTTGACTACACAAAGGAATTTGTGGTTCAGACTGATGCTTCAGAGCAAGGGATTGGGGCAATATTGTCACAGCTAAATGAAGAAGGCCTTGATCAGTCAGTGGCCTTTATTAGCAGGAGACTTCTTCCCAGAGAGCAGAGGTGGAGTGCCATAGAGAGAGAGGCTTTTGCTGTGGTCTGGTCCCTGAAAAAGCTGAGACCATATTTGTTTGGAACTCACTTTTGGGTTCAAACTGACCACAGGCCTCTCAGATCGCTCATGCAGATGAGGGAAAGAATCCAAAGCTGTTAAGGTGGTCTATTTTCCTACAGAGAATGGCCTTTACAGTGGAACCCAGACCTGGGGTTGCCCGTGCCAATGCTGATGGACTTTCCTGGTTTTTCCACTTAGCTGATGAGGACTACCAGGGTGTAGGTTAGTAACTCATCACCTTTCGTTTGGGGAGGGGGCTATGTTGAAAAGTCATCCTTGTGCACTAGGCACCCCCATTTATTTCTGACTGGTACTGGTAGTAACTGATTCTGACTGACCCTGGGCTCTGCCTAACCAGGCCCATGGCCAGTGTAATGCTGAAAAAGACACTTAGAATACAGTGAAAACACCTACATACACTACAGTACACTATGCACTAGGGTACCCCTATGATTGGCATAACATCCCCTATAAGGCCCTAGTACATAATAGGGCAGGAGTATTGAAACTAGCTTTAGGTCCCTAGGATATAATAGGGCATGGCGTTTAGAGGACAGCATGAGTGCACTGTTGAACCCTGGGGTCAGTTAAAAGCACCCCTCCGTTGCAGGACTGCTTTTAAAATGCAATTTGTGCCCAAACTTGACTTTGGTGTTTGGGGCACTTAAAAAGTATTAAACTACAATGTTTGGGCATATTAGGTACCCCCAGGGTCTCCCTTATAGACTTTTCATTACAAGGGCAAGGCGACAACTGATTCAGTGAATAGGAATTTTCATAGTAGCCCACCATGAATGGAATGGAATTTAAATGAAGCCTTGATAAACTAAACCGATGCTGTGGGTTATCTACAAAGGTCAAATAAGAAAGTGCACTGTGCTTCACACGGGGAATGACTGGTACAAGGCTACGTAGTACATGTAACATAGAACTCTATTTTTCAAACAGGTATGCAGGTGTGTATCATCTCTGAAACTTGAAATAGGTTTTATCAGCTGTGTTAGAATTAGATTAGCACTTGGAATTAGCGGAATGAGGGTAGGATTTTCTATACATGATTAACTGCAATCATTTTTAATATTTACACTTTTGGTAAATGTTGCTGCTGCTATTTTATTTATTCAATGCTGTCAAAATTCATATCATGTGCACTAGACTAGGACTTTGATTTTAAAATAAATATTTAAAATGTTTCCTTCATGTTCTAGTGTTCTTGAGAGTGTTATTCCTTGATGAAAGAGTGTTGGGGTTGTGTGGGTTTTCACTTATTATCCCTGGGGTATCTCATGTGATTGAACATTACCTGTAATGCATCTTGCACAGGTATATACTGATTCTCGCTGTCACATCGACTATGTCATTGGTGCCTGGTGGTCTAGAAAACCTATCTATGTGTGTCTAGGAAATCTAGAGAACACATCACGACACATTTGCATACTGAATAGTTTGAGGAAGTATGTTGGTGCTATGGCGCCTCATTTAGGGCACACTAGTGGACTCCTACTTCATTTGGGAAATAGAAAGCATTTCTGGGCCTTACGTGCAACATGTTTTACACCTGTTTCCTCCACAAAGTGAAATTATGTAGAAACCACAAAAATAAGAAAAATGGACTACCACTTAGAAAAAAATTAAAATGCTGTAAAAAAAGTTGTTTTGTTTTACAACTCTGCTTCTTGAAAGCTGGAAAGATGGTTATCATATGCCTGGGCGGTAAATTCCGTTCCACTCGCGGAATTTGGGTAATTTCGCGTTTTGCGGAGAACGCGGAATTACCAAAAATTCCGCGATCCGCGGCTTCGCGGAATTTTTTCCTTGTTCGCGCTTTTAAAATGCGTGTTCGCGAGAAATTTTCCCCGAGCACGCAAACAGCGTTCGCGAACAGGAAAAAAGCATCGCAAACGGGCGAAACAAGCAATTCCGCGTGTTCGCGGAACTTTTGCGTGCTCGCGGAGATTTTTTACCGTTTCGCGGAGCTTTGCGTAGCGCGACTACGCAAATTCCGCCCACCCCATTTCGTATCACTGGATACTTTTTATTGATGCCATTCCGAGGAAAAAAACATATACTGTCATTTACCAATATTCTAGATATTTGTTTTATTTTATTTATTTATCGAGTTTTGTATAACTCGAACCTAACCAGGGGGTATCAGAGCGCTTTACAGAAATAGTACAAAAGCAATTTCATGAGGTGCACGTGGCGTACATAGAGAAAAACTGAAGACTAAGTGCCAATATTTAACAGCAGACTACAGTAGATAGTAGGATAGAAAGACCATATAGTCAGTAGGCAGTTATGGGAGCACAGCATCAATTAACAGGGTGTGCATATGGTGTAGGGAAAAGGAAACAACTAAATACTTTACGAGGCCCTACCTTCACCTTTGTGCCGGCGCAGCTTCACTTTTTTGACACTCCTGTGGTACAATGTGCTGCAGCATATTTACAAGGCCATGCAAAGCCACTTTGCATGGCTTTTCATGGCCTTGTAAATATGTGCCCCTTTCATGCAGAACACTGCGTGAAATGGGCTTTCCAAGGGTGTTGCTGTGGGTGGTCCCACGCAACACTCATGGAATCTAAAGAATTCCCAGATTTACGATGAATCATAAACCTGGGAATGCATTCTGCAGCACACATAGAAGGAGGAAATCGCCTCCATTGATTGATTTTGTGCAGAAAGGTGTCCGTCCCTGACCAAAAACCATCATCCCGCAGCTCAGACAACTTAGCACAAGGGTGCCTATATTGGTGCTAGGCTGTTTGTTTAGCACCGGCACAGGGGTCAGTACAGGAATGCACCATATTCTTGTAAATATGGCGCAGTCCTGCACTTTAATGACGCAGCGAAGTGCTGCAAATTTGCTTGTGGCATTGCGCTATTCTATTTAAATAAGGCCCTTAGTTGTAATATACATAAAAAAATACAAAATACATAGTGACCATACATAAAAGAAGAATACGTAGTGACCATATATATAAATAATAGGTAGTACCTATATCTAATTGAAGAGTACAGAAGACATGTTAGAAATGAAGACAGAATAGTCCAGAGGTAATTATGGTGTCATAGAATCAATTACAAGGGGTGCACATGAAGTAAGTAAAAAGTACAAATACATATTGGCAGTATATCATGGAAGATTACAATGGACTGTAGGATAAATGGACATGATAGTTTGGAGGTCGATATGGTAGAGTGCTTGGGAGTAGGGAGCATGGAGTCACAGATTTTTACCTAGGTAGAGGAGTATAGAATCTTTGGCGGATAGGAGGAGGAGTATCGGCAAGGTATATCATTTAGGTATTTATTGAGAAGTAGTTTAAGTTTTTTAAGATAGTAGTATTAGTTAAGATATTTTTCTCAGTTCCTGCCAGGAAAATTCACGAACCCCCCAAACCTCAAGAATCCCCAAGATATGTAAAAAAAGGATACAAATTTGGTGTGAATGCTGTTTGTGGAAAAAATTTATGATGGTGTTAGCAAAATTCTCCAGACATCAAAAAAAGGAGTTGGCACTACTATGATAATCCTCAGCAGATAAGCAGTTATCCGCTCCTCTATTTTTTCGGAACCAGACGCGGACACGCTTTACAGTGTGAGGGAGCTTTTGCAAGTACCTCTTCATTTTACTTAGATTTTAACTGAACCTCAAACATATTTTAAATATTGCTCTCTATACCTAATATTTGTTACCTTCTCCTCTCTTCCTGGGCCGCTCTATGGACCGCCGCAGCTGTTAGTGTGCCGTTTGAGCGGAGGGAGCAGCCGTTGAGGGCAATTTCGGGATGTCGGCTGCTGACAATTTGGTCAGATGACGTTCTAGTCTTTTCTCTCCTCACTCCGGGCTTCCGCTCCTCTATTTGTTCAGAACCAGACGCGGACGTACAGCGGTCACGCTGCTGGCACGCCAAAGGCAAGCCCGTCTGCGCCTGGACGGCGTCAGCTGCCAGAAAGGCTGCACATTTTTCTTTTCTTTTATTTTAGGAGTGTCCATGGCTCATAATACCTACTACAGTGTGGAGCTCACAACAATAGGGAAACATATTCCTGGCACCCTCTGCAAGAAGAAACTTCACTCATCTGACAATCCTGACCACTGGCAATGTAACACCTGTAAGTTTTTTTGGGTCAATATAACTCCCCCAGTTAGGCACAATGCCTCTGGGACCTTAACACATGACCTTCCAAAAAGTAAGCCCTCTGCCTATAGTAACGCTACTACTCCGGAAATGGCTTTTAACACCCCTTCTCAGTTACAATGCCCCTATCTTAATGCTCGCTCTAGTCCCAAGCATGCCTCAGAACTTTCGGACCGCTCAGATTCTACAAAGCCTGATAGATGTTTCATTACCGAAACTTGGCTAATTCCTTCTCCCCCTCCATAGCTATAGCATTTCCTCAAGGCAACAGTATAACTAGGTGTGATAGACAGAACAAAAAGGGAGGGGAATAGCTATTGCGACAAGAAATCCTCTGCGAATGGATATCTTGGACTCATGTTCCACCCCTTCTGTGGAAATGATAACTTTTCAATTAAAAGCCTCAACCAATTTAAACTGGAAGGGAGCACTGGTTTATCGCCCACCTGATGAAAAGAAAGACTTCAGTATGGAGATCTGCGGGGGCGGGGCTTCAAGCCCTCTAGACTCACGAAACAGTGCTCTCGTCCCTGGCGGGGAAGAAACGCAAGGATTCCGGAGACTATGGAATCGTCGGCTCGTTAGAACACCAGGATTCGTTTCCTGTTGGAGCGCTGCTCCTGAGGGTGCCATTATTGCTGAGCATGGTCGGCGATTTTGTGCGGAAATATCGTAGTTAATTCTGCCATGATTGGAGACCCGTGGACATAAAATGGCGGATCCTGAGCAGTTCGCACTCGGAGGTCCCTACAGTCTATTCTAAGATTCGGGTTGCCTAACTACACATCGGAGCCATGAGGATTCATCAGCTTACACCATCCGATGAGGTATTTAATTCGTTGTAACCAAAATTTGGACTTTTGCGGCGAACTTCTAATTCCTTGGCCTGACCCTAAAATGGCAGCTGCATGTGTATTGTGGGTCCGACTTGCCGGCTTCTTTGATGTGTTTACGTACGCGAGGAGCTGGTATGCTCGATGGGGCCGAGGATCGGGAAGACTATCTGGAGTATTTTGAAGCATTTCGGAGCGGGCCGTTTTCTGCATCCGGACGACTTTCTGATGTAAGCGCCTGACTCTAATATGGCAGCCATGCGATGACGATTTATGCCTATCAGTTTATGCCTTCTGGGGGTGCCGAGCGCTGTGTTGCAGACGTGAGAGCAGAGCCTGAGATACTGCGCCTGCTTTTCCTGAGGAGCGCTTCATAGCAAGACCAATTTCTGTCGGGTCACAGCATCTCCATTTGGCTACGCTCTCGATTGATTCTGCCATAAGGTAGTGCCCGGTTCATCCCATCCCCGGGAGCACCGGGAGTCCCAAGGTTGACCCCGGGAGGCTGGGGGCTCCTGTCCATGCCCTCATCTAGATCTTTTGGGCAAAGATGTTTGTATGAAGTGCCTCTTAAGAAATGCGCCTGGTTCCAAAATGGCGCCTGCAGTTGATTGGCGTCTGGGGTCTTAGCATCACCATAAAGAAATCGCCCCGTTTTGCATCTACGGCGTAAATGCCACATAATAGAATGGATATTGTATCTACTGTCCAGACCTATAAGGATGACCCAGATTTGCTCCCTGACCATGCGAGAATGACTCTGGAGGCATCACTCACCCCCTCTGAAGACATGCGGACACTGGCCCTGTCCTCCTGTCGCCTCACTGCATCGATTGCACCCCCTATGCTTTTTGAGTCATTGAGAATTTTGGGGACCTGACTGAACTTAACACCAAGGTCAAAACCCCCCTGCCTGACCTCAAGATGGCCGCCTCAGTTGGTCTCTCCACGATGCTCCACCACTCCTGAACAATAGAACTGGTCATCGACCGAATCTTAACCACATCCCTCACCTGACCTTGATCCTGCTCTCCCGCTAGGACATGTACTCTTCGAACTTTCCCTCGACCGTGGAGACCCTGCCATTTGACCGATGCCCGGTGGAGCTACCTGTTAGCTGAAGAGGAGATGGGCTGTGGATCCCCACTCGGCCGTCACCTACCCAGCCGGACTTTGGGCAGACTTTCCTTCGTCTCTCTGTCATATCTCCCTCTTACCCCTTCACCCTACCCCTTTCCCCCTCTACGCTCCCTTCTTCTTGCCTTCTATCCCTTTAATATTTTTCTGTTGAGACCTAGCTATTTGACCAATGCCCGGTGGAGCTACCTGATAGCTGAAGAGGAGATGGGCTGCGGATTCCCCCTTGGCCGTCACCTACCCAGCCGGACCTTGGGCAGACTTTCCCTTCGTCTCTCCGTCGTATCTATACCCTACTCCTTTTTCCCCTTACCCCCTTACCCTTCTCACTCCACTTTCCTTTTCTTCTATGCTCCTTAAATGTTTTTACTGGTATCATTGGTAACTTGTAACTGATGTAAGTTTGCAACTATGTGGAACCTTATGTAAAGCGCTCTGATACCTTCGGGTCTAGCCAGCGCTATATAAAACTCTTTAAATAAATAAATCATGGAACGGCTAGCACCTCACATTTTAACATCAGATAATTTTCTGCTCCTGGGGGACTTTAATTAACACATTGATAATCAAACTGACGCTGACACCATGCGCCTTTTAGCAGACATGGAATCACTTGGTTCTCCATCAAATGGTATCAGGTCCTACCCATTCAGCAGGAAATACCATTGATCTAATTTTTACAGATGCTACCAATTTAGTAGTAAACACTCCTGTTGCACAGGCGTGGACGGATCACTTCTCCTTAGATTTCCATCTAGACATTCAGAAACCCAAGGAAACCCTCCATCAGACCATTAAATTTACGAGACCCTGGAGGAAGGTAGTTCCCTCCACTTTTCTCCCTGTCTTTTTTCCCCCCACCATAACGGACTATGAACACATTAATCTTGCTCTAAAAGCCTTTGAAGACTGTCTTATAAAGGCATTAGACACCATTGCCCAGCTAAAAAGATCAAAACTGAAAAGGGAAAACACTCCTGCCCCCTGGTACTCTGAATCTCTAAAGAAGGAAAAATCCATAGTTAGGAAATTAGAACATAAATGGAGGAAATCTAAATCAGAGGAGGGAAGACTTGCCTACAAAATAGCTCTAAGGAAATACCTAAAATATTGTAACACTGCCAGAAAAACTCACATAGCTGAGAGAATTAACTCTGTAAAAAACTCTTCTAAAGAACTTTTTAAAATCCTTAAGGAACTTACAAACCCGAGCAGCTGCAATCCTATAATACACACTTCTCAATCACATTGTGACAACCTCGCTGTACACTTTGAACAAAAGATTAATAATATCTATAATTCCTTTGCAAATAATACAACACCTATCACTCAGGAACCTCAGGATGCTAAGATTAACTCTCAGTCCTCTACCCTGGAATCTTTCACTCCCTTTACTGAGGATTAAATACAGGTCCGACTAAACACTATAAAAACTGGTTCCCCGTCAGTCCTTGCCCCTCCTAACGTGATTAGCACTCTGACTCCTATTTTGCTTACTCCAATCACAAACCTTTGCAACTTTTTCTTACAGTCAGCCACCATTCCACTTAAATGGAAGACAGCACGCATTAAACCCCTTGTACCAAAAAAGCACATCAGACCACCTGGATACGGTAAATTACAGACCTATATCCCTACATCCTTTCATTTCCAAAATCCTAGAGTCCTTAGTAAATTTCCAACTAGTGTCCTACCTCGAATCGAATTGCCTGCTGGACCCTTCTCAGTCAGGTTTCTGTGCATCTCATAGCACGGAATCAGCCTTAGTAGAGGTCACTGATACCATCAAAGTGTCTTTAGACCAGGGATCCTCAGCTACGCTGGTTCTCTTGGATCTGTCAGCGGCAGCTGATAGCATCTCCCATCAAATCTTAGTACAAAGACTGGGAGAGATTGGTATCACATGTAAAGCTCTGGGATGGATAAAGAACTTTCTGTCTGAACTTACCCATTCTGTTAAGCTGGGAGAGTATACGTCTATGGTCCTTGACAAAGGGGTGCCTTAGGGTTCAATTGTGAGCCCCACTCTTTTTAATGTTTATGTGGCTCCCGTGGCAAAACTAATCAGGTCATGTGGTTTCGAAACCATCTCTTATGCCGATAACCCATAAACGGTCATCACTATGGACCATAACTCGACTCTTACCAAAGTTAAATTCAAGGATTGTTTGTTAAGAATTGCTACATGAATGACCAAAAACTTTTTGCAGCTCTATTCCGAATAAAATGGAGATCCTTTTATTCGGAAAAGCCCATTCAGTCTGGTTGGCCAACTGGTGGCCATTGTAGTTGGGTCCACCACCTACCCCTAAAAATATGTAAAGAACCTAGGAGTTCTCATAGATGATAATATCTCCATGAGTGAGCACGTCAAAACCATCTCCGGAATCTGTTTTGGCCTCATGCGAATGCTCAAGAAAGTGTTTCAGTGGACCCCACTAGAGGCCAGGAAAACCCTAGTTCAAGCCCTGATAATAAGTTGTGTTGAATATGGGAATGCCTTACTGGTAGGGATAAATGAAAGCATTCTTGCTAGGCTCCATGTGGTGCAGACTGCAGCTGCACGCCTTGTCCTGAACCTCCCTCCTCGCTCTCCATCAGAGCCCACGCTACGGTCCAACCACTGGCTACCAACCAAAAAACACGCCCTTTTTAAACTTCTTTGTCTAGTCTGTAAAACTCTTCAAGGAAACGGTCCTTGTTGCCTCAGAAACAAATTACAGCCATACACTCCTGTCCGTCAGCTCAGATCCAGTGAATTATTATTATTACGCCCCAAACGTATTCGAATGACCAGGTTTGAGAGCCACTCCTTCTCATTCCTGGCTCCTCATCACTGGAATCAGCTGCCCTTGTCCATCTGTGCCTGTTCTGGTCTCACTCTCTTTAAAAAACTCTTGAAAACGTGGTTATTCAGATTATAATCTGACCTACGTACAGTGTAATATCCCCCGCTTCCAAGGTGTTTAGAGATCCCCTCGGGGATGATTTGTGCGCCTAATAAATGAATAAATAAATAAATAAATAACAGTGTTCTGGGTAGGAAACCCTCATGACTCATGGCCTCATTCAAAAGAATTTAATGAACACATTGAATATCTATGATAAGCACATTTTGATTTTGATTTCATCGGACTACATTCGTTCATGAATTAATTAAATATTCAAGAGGTCAGTGAATCCACCCATATTTAGTTTCATCGTTTGATGCAAAAACTAGGAAACTGCATTTAAAACCAGATTACAACCTTTCCTTGGATAAAAAGTTTTGATGTGGAATTCCTATCATTGTCCTATTTAATTGTCCCCATTGTAAGATATTAAAAGGACAGACCTTGTTGGTTTGTGCCAATAAATTGGGGATTGTAATAAATGATCTAATGTATGATTGTTGATAGTAACTAATCTGTTATTGTAAACCTAAACATGATGAACAAGAAATATTTTTAAAAGTGAAATTAGTATATTAATTTCAAATGCTGTAACTTTAACTTGAGACCTGGGTACGAATAAGCACAAAAACCATGTATATTACTAATGTGCCATCTATTCACGCATTGCATAACGTGTGAGTTAATATGTATGGAAAGCAGTTCAAACAAGCATTTATAACGATTCGTGTGAAATTATTGGTCACGAACACTAAGGGTGCATTTTGTCAGTTCCTACACTATATTAATAGCATTCGCAAAACTTAAGTTCTGCACTGTTACTAGTTTGGGTAACATCTAGGTGGACCCTGTTTCATTGGGGTGAAGAGTTGAGATCACTGCTAAATTAACAAGTCAAAACGTGTGTGTTGGTAGAAGAAGACGGAATGAGGAATTGTGAACAACATAATATTTGCCAAAGTAATGAAATAACTAAAACATATTATATTTCGCTATCTCTAGTGTGAGTTATGTAATGCTTAGTTAACACATGAGTGGGGTCACACAAATAGATACATAACAAATGCTTTATGACATCAGCTAAGGAGTAATTGCGCATGTTTTAAAATTTTGCAACTAGAAATATTTGAGAGTGATCAAGAAGCCATAATTTTTTAGCACCGACTCATTTCTTTGTTTTTGGGTGACTTTTTATTCTTTTAAGTTGTAGCTGGAGTCAGGCAGTCCTCTCTAAACCTTTAAACATTCACCAACAGCCTTGTCATTTCATGATTTTAATGCGAATCATTACCTATTCGGACTGTGCGCCTTTTCCCTTCTTTGAGCATCCATATGCTCAGCTCGTTTATAAATGACAGAACCCACCTCCACTTACAACAGCAGCGGCCGAGAGAGTGCTGTGCAGTCCCATTTCTGTACTAGATGAATACACCACCTCCACTTACAACGGCAGCGGCCGAGAGAGTGCTGTGGAGTCCCATTTCTGTACTAGATGAATACACCACCTCCACTTACAACAGCAGCTGCCGAGAGAGAGCTGTGCAGTCCCATTTCTGTACTAGATGAATACACCACCTCCACTTACAACAGCAGCTGCCGAGAGAGCGCTGTGCAGTCCCATTTCTGTACTAGATGAATACACCACCTCCACTTACAACAGCAGCGGCCGAGAGAGTGCTGTGCAGTCCCATTTCTGTACTAAATGAATACACCACCTCCACTTACAACGGCAGCGGCCGAGAGAGTGCTGTGGAGTCCCATTTCTGTACTAAATGAATACACCACCTCCACTTACAACAGCAGCTGCCGAGAGAGATCTGTGCAGTCCCATTTCTGTACTAGATGAATACACCACCTCCACTTACAACAGCAGCGGCCGAGAGAGTGCTGTGCAGTCCCATTTCTGTACTAGATGAATACACCACCTCCACTTACAACAGCAGCGGCCGAGAGAGCGCTGTGCAGTCCCATTTCTGTACTAGATGAATACACCACCTCCACTTACAACAGCAAATGCCGAGAGAGCGCTGTGCAGTCCCATTTCTGTACTAGATGAATACACCACCTCCACTTACAACAGCAGCTGCCGAGAGAGCGCTGTGCAGTCCCATTTCTGTACTAGATGAATACACCACCTCCACTTACAACAGCAGCTGCCGAGAGAGCGCTGTGCAGTCCCATTTCTGTACTAGATGAATACACCACCTCCACTTACAACAGCAGCTGCCGAGAGAGCGCTGTGCAGTCCCATTTCTGTACTAGATGAATACACCACCTCCACTTACAACAGCAGCTGCCGAGAGAGAGCTGTGCAGTCCCATTTCTGTACTAGATGAATACACCACCTCCACTTACAACAGCAGCTGCCGAGAGAGCGCTGTGCAGTCCCATTTCTGTACTAGATGAATACACCACCTCCACTTACAGCAGCTGCCGAGAGAGCGCTGTGCAGTCCCATTTCTGTACTAGATGAATACACCACCTCCACTTACAACAGCAGCTGCCGAGAGAGCGCTGTGCAGTCCCATTTCTGTACTAGATGAATACACCACCTCCACTTACAACAGCAGCTGCCGAGAGAGCGCTGTGCAGTCCCATTTCTGTACTAGATGAATACACCACCTCCACTTACAACAGCAGCTGCCGAGAGAGCGCTGTGCAGTCCCATTTCTGTACTAGATGAATACACCACCTCCACTTACAACAGCAGCGGCCGAGAGAGTGCTGTGCAGTCCCATTTCTGTACTAAATGAATACACCACCTCCACTTACAACGGCAGCGGCCGAGAGAGTGCTGTGGAGTCCCATTTCTGTACTAAATGAATACACCACCTCCACTTACAACAGCAGCTGCCGAGAGAGAGCTGTGCAGTCCCATTTCTGTACTAGATGAATACACCACCTCCACTTACAACAGCAGCGGCCGAGAGAGTGCTGTGCAGTCCCATTTCTGTACTAGATGAATACACCACCTCCACTTACAACAGCAGCGGCCGAGAGAGCGCTGTGCAGTCCCATTTCTGTACTAGATGAATACACCACCTCCACTTACAACAGCAAATGCCGAGAGAGCGCTGTGCAGTCCCATTTCTGTACTAGATGAATACACCACCTCCACTTACAACAGCAGCTGCCGAGAGAGCGCTGTGCAGTCCCATTTCTGTACTAGATGAATACACCACCTCCACTTACAACAGCAGCTGCCGAGAGAGCGCTGTGCAGTCCCATTTCTGTACTAGATGAATACACCACCTCCACTTACAACAGCAGCTGCCGAGAGAGAGCTGTGCAGTCCCATTTCTGTACTAGATGAATACACCACCTCCACTTACAACAGCAGCTGCCGAGAGAGCGCTGTGCAGTCCCATTTCTGTACTAGATGAATACACCACCTCCACTTACAGCAGCTGCTGAGAGAGCGCTGTGCAGTCCCATTTCTGTACTAGATGAATACACCACCTCCACTTACAACAGCAGCTGCCGAGAGAGCGCTGTGCAGTCCCATTTCTGTACTAGATGAATACACCACCTCCACTTACAACAGCAGCTGCCGAGAGCGCTGTGCAGTCCCATTTCTGTACTAGATGAATACACCACCTCCACTTACAACAGCAGCTGCCGAGAGAGCGCTGTGCAGTCCCATTTCTGTACTAGATGAATACACCACCTCCACTTACAACAGCAGCTGCCGAGAGAGCGCTGTGCAGTCCCATTTCTGTACTAGATGAATACACCACCTCCACTTACAACAGCAGCTGCCGAGAGAGCGCTGTGCAGTCCCATTTCTGTACTAGATGAATACACCACCTCCACTTACAACAGCAGCTGCCGAGAGAGCGCTGTGCAGTCCCATTTCTGTACTAGATGAATACACCACCTCCACTTACAACAGCAGCGGCCGAGAGCGCTGTGCAGTCCCATTTCTGTACTAGATGAATACACCACCTCCACTTACAACAGCAGCTGCCGAGAGAGCGCTGTGCAGTCCCATTTCTGTACTAGATGAATACACCACCTCCACTTACAACAGCAGCTGCCGAGAGAGCGCTGTGCAGTCCCATTTCTGTACTAGATGAATACACCACCTCCACTTACAACAGCAGCTGCCGAGAGAGCGCTGTGCAGTCCCATTTCTGTACTAGATGAATACACCACCTCCACTTACAACAGCAGCTGCCGAGAGAGCGCTGTGCAGTCCCATTTCTGTACTAGATGAATACACCACCTCCACTTACAACAGCAGCTGCCGAGAGAGCGCTGTGCAGTCCCATTTCTGTACTAGATGAATACACCACCTCCACTTACAACAGCAGCTGCCGAGAGAGCGCTGTGCAGTCCCATTTCTGTACTAGATGAATACACCACCTCCACTTACAACAGCAGCTGCCGAGAGAGCGCTGTGCAGTCCCATTTCTGTACTAGATGAATACACCACCTCCACTTACAACAGCAGCTGCCGAGAGAGCGCTGTGCAGTCCCATTTCTGTACTAGATGAATACACCACCTCCACTTACAACAGCAGCTGCCGAGAGAGCGCTGTGCAGTCCCATTTCTGTACTAGATGAATACACCACCTCCACTTAGAACAGCAGCTGCCGAGAGAGCGCTGTGCAGTCCCATTTCTGTACTAGATGAATACACCACCTCCACTTACAACAGCAGCGGCCGAGAGAGCGCTGTGCAGTCCCATTTCTGTACTAGATGAATACACCACCTCCACTTACAACAGCAGCGGCCGAGAGAGCGCTGTGCAGTCCCATTTCTGTACTAGATGAATACACCACCTCCACTTACAACAGCAGCTGCCGAGAGAGCGCTGTGCAGTCCCATTTCTGTACTAGATGAATACACCACCTCCACTTACAACAGCAGCTGCCGAGAGAGCGCTGTGCAGTCCCATTTCTGTACTAGATGAATACACCACCTCCACTTACAACAGCAGCTGCCGAGAGAGCGCTGTGCAGTCCCATTTCTGTACTAGATGAATACACCACCTCCACTTACAACAGCAGCTGCCGAGAGAGCGCTGTGCAGTCCCATTTCTGTACTAGATGAATACACCACCTCCACTTACAACAGCAGCTGCCGAGAGAGCGCTGTGCAGTCCCATTTCTGTACTAGATGAATACACCACCTCCACTTACAACAGCAGCTGCCGAGAGAGCGCTGTGCAGTCCCATTTCTGGACTAGATGAATACACCACCTCCACTTAAAACAGCAGCTGCCGAGAGAGCGCTGTGCAGTCCCATTTCTGTACTAGATGAATACACCTTTATCCTGTCTCCTGTGTACTCAGGTCCTCGCGCCTCCTGATTCTTAAGCAGGCAGACACACAAAAGGCGTTGCATGCTGATGCTGCTGGTCCCGCCTCACGAGGGACTCTGCTTGTCCCTTCCTTTTCCAACACTTAAATACATTTACATTTCCAAGGATACGCAAGGTCGGCCCGGTCTCTGCAGGCAGCGTCTTGACAGCCTTTTTTCAGCCGCGCTGACAGCTGAACCGCGCGCTCAGACCCGGCCATTGTGATCTGAAGTGTTAATTGGCGAAGACCTGTCTGACCTCGGCGGCTCAGCCTCCTCCCTCGGTGAGAGCCGGGTCCAAAGCATCTCTCAGATGAGAGAGATTAAGGGAGGAGAGAAACAGCCGTGACGGATCAGTAAAGAACAATTTGTAATATTTCAATCTTTCGAGTGATTGGCCCGGGTCGAGGCGAGTGTCAGTGTTGGTTTGTATTATGCTGGTCTCGTGTCCAGTCACGTGACATGATGGAACAGATAATGGCCGGCCACAAAGACTTCTTTTCACTCTTTGCCCTGTGGTGTTCTAAGGTACAAAGTTAGACAAATCTGTTATTAGTCCCACCTCTATGGCCCAATATATAGTAAAACTTGAATCAATTTAAATTGTTGCACACTTCAGGCATAGACATTGAAGTGTAAAGGAGGTTCTCAGAAGCAGAGGATGTTTTCAAGATTCTTTCTGTGAAGGGGCACTACTGAAGTGGAACATATTTACCACCCTTGGTGGAAGGTTGTTGATTGGCATGTTCACTAATTTGTCACGTCACAACCTCGGCCACACCAATGAGGTGCGCCTAAGGATTATTTCAGCTAACCTCATCCCTCGGGTCACCAGCAGCATCTCTTCCACTGCTGCCTTCCACAAAACCAGAATGCTAACATAAAGGCACACAAGTGTGCACAATGAAGAGTTGAAATGATGGCAAGGCATCTGTGAACTGGCAGATCTCCTCCTCCTTATCCCGAAATCAGGTGAGGCACCTAAGGAAATTAGAAACTTTTTTTATTTCCTACCAGTGTCTTCCAAGCTCATGCCATGGTGGACCCCCGACATTCTGTGAACTTATACAGGTTTTAGGTACCCTCAGCTGGGAGGTTGATGGGGTTTATATGGTCGCTCACACCTCAATATGACCCAGAAATAACATTTAAAAACGTAGAGGAAGCTGAGGTGGCCTCCATGCCTAGATCCACCAACACCCCAGGCGGGTATCTTACTGCTCAGATATCATTTCTGCTCTAGTGGCATATAAGGTGTTCTGCCCCCAGGAAGTTAACACATGATTATTATGTATTTCTATAGCAGAGGATTCTATGTATATGTGGGTGTAAAATCGTGTGTGGTCCCCTGCCTACAATCTGACTCCTTCACCAAGCTGCTACCATGCCACTCTTATCAAGCATTATATGTCAAAGCGAGCTGCAACTCCTAGTATACCTGTCGATCCTGCGTATATGTGCAGTAAATAAGTTATGCTGCCCCTTTACCCCAGGAATTGACCCATGCTGCAACACTAAATCTTGCTCCCACCACCTACCTCCCAGGATTCAGCTCCACAAGGAGTAGATTGGGTTTGGGGAAAATGATATACATTTCTGAAGAGCTGACAGTCTGGACATTTCTCAGACAGAGTAACTTTACTTTCTCCTTAAACAATTTCTTTACACGAACACACACACACACCCGACCACATACACACGCACACACACACACATACACCCAACCACACACACACACACACACTACACACACACACACTCTCTCTCTTTTCCAGTCTGGAACACAAAGAAAAGAATAAAATAAGTAAGGATAAATTCAAGGGTATTGACAGAAAATGCTCTTAACTAACAATCTGACCTAATAAATTTACAGCACATCATGACTATAAAATTGTGTAAACTGCTGCAAAGATAGTAGATTCAGTGGGGAGAGACATCATAATCTATCAAAATCGAATATTTCTATTTTTAAAGCACCCACTAGTGGTTGAATCATTTGTATTAAATGTGCAGTTGTGGGGAGAGCATAGTCACTGGTGGTGAAACACATCTCTAGGAGGCGTCTCTGCAATGGACAGTAGCATTCAGTGGTAGTGGAAGGCTAACACCATATGATCCATAATTATGAAATTATATCATAAAAACCGTTTCTGTAACATACGTTCCAAATACAACTAAAACAGCTCCTCACACTTTGCAAAGGGTTAGTTGGTTAGCTTTTAGCTGTTAATTGGTATGTTCAGGTAATAAAGATCCGGACATTTTGCCAAAGTGGTATTAATATCATTAATAGGTGGACCGAGGTGATGCCTTCTGTCAGTAGCCTGACAAGAATCATCAATATAATTAAATATGGAGAAAATAAGCCTGTCTTAGTCACATTTTTTTTCCATTTATGCAACTTCCTTCACGGTGTCCTCAAAGCTGCGGCTATTTCCAGAGTAACTCGGGTTCATAGGAATCCCAAACATGTCATATCTGTTTTAAGGTCTGATGTTTTGAGCCTATAAACCTTAAAAGTGCAGAACTACGTATAATGCGCATGACTGTTTTACAAGGCTGTTTCTTGTTAGTAGGAAATGCTTCCAGAGACTCTCGAGAGCGAAGTATGTCAACCCGAATCTAAAGAAAAGTTTTAAAATGTTGCTGGGATGTAAGGAATAAGGCAGGAATGTGCACATGGGAATGGAAGCCTATGCTCTGCTGGGTGCAGCACTGTATACGTCATACACACAGAGGCATATTAATGAGCCCCTTTGCGTCACGTGGTGCTAGAGCGACGCAAATGATAAATGCGATTTATGAAGCCACGCAAGACCATCTTCTGCGGCCCTGCGTAGCATCCTAAATCTCGAGTAATGTAACGCAGCGCAATTTAAGGCATTGCATTAGTCTGCGCCAGGGAAGCGTTTCCACGGGTGTTGCGTGGGTTTTCCAACTCAACATCCATAGATTTTGACGCGTTCCCAGATTTACAAGAACAGGTAAACCTTGGAATCCGCCAAAAGATATGCTTCCCCAGGAGAGGCGTAACGAGGAGTAATATCTTTATAGCTCCTTATTTTTTTTCTCTTTCTATATGTGCTGCATTCTGCAATTGCTTTAAATATGGCGCATTCCTGCCTTTTCCCAAAGACGCAGCGCAGCAAGGTGACTTGTTATACTGCGCCACCATTTCATAAATATGGCCCTTACTACTTTCTGATGTTGGAATCACATGGCCAATACAATACAGAGTTTGTTCTACAACTGAAAATATAGGGGCCTAGTTATGAGGCTGTTTGTGTCACTCTTGCACCACCCAATGTGGTGCAAGAGCGACACAATCCTTAAGACAGATTTTTGAAGCCATGCAAAGCTACTTTGTGTGGCTCTGAGTGGCTTACAAAATCTGGAGTAACGCAACATAGCGCAAATCGCTATGCTGCGTTACTCTGCCCTTGGAAGGCATTCCATGGGGGTTACCACGCAACTCCATGGATTTTGACTCAGCACCAGATTTACAACAACTTCTAAACCTGGGGATGCATCAAAATCTTACACTTCCCCAGGGGAGGCATGACAAGGAGAAATATCTCTATTTCTCCTAGTTTCTTCCTCTTTCTATGTGTGCTGCCTTCTGCAGCACACATAGAAAAAGGAAGCTGCCTCCCAGGATTGTTTTTGTGCTGGAAGGTGCTCCTTCCTGCACAAAAGTAATCTCGCTGGATGTGTAGTGTTTTCTTCCTTGAGAATCTGTGCGCATTAGCCATAACCTGCGGATCTTTTTGTATTAATTTGTGCTAAAATATCCAGATGCATTAGTTAGTAAACCACAAATTGTTTAAAATTATTTGCCTCCAATGGCAAAATATATTGCATTTTTTGCATTAGTTTTTGGAGAGTTATTTACCTTCCACCACAGTTTAGTTAAATCCAACACATAAAGGTATCCTCCATTGCTACATATTTCCAGAAGCCCTCAGTATTGCATTGTCTTACGTTAATTTCTGCTCTGAAATCAATAACCATGGTCACACAGCTTTCATGTTAATTATTTACCATGGTATTACGGTTGCAAATTCTTCCCTGAGCTAAACATGTCACACTATTCTACATTTTCTGCGCTATCAACACTGTATATCTTAGGGCCATATTACAAGTTCCGCTGTCAATAGGCCCACCGAACCCATGGTGGCAGTCTGACCACTGCGACACTGCCAGCCCTCCCACCGTATTATGAGTGCGGCGGTCTAACCGCCACAGGACTGTGTGACCGCCGGGGGTCAGGGATCCTGCGGCTGTCGTGCAGCGGTCAGAAGTATTAATATGCTGTCGGTGCTGCTGTGGCTCCTCCAAGCATATTAGGAGTTGCCTGTCCACCGCCCTTTTCATGTCGGCGAGCCCGCCATTAAAAGGGTGGCAGAGAGGCATCCTTGGGGGTCCTAACAGGGCCCCCAGCCGCTCCTGGACCTGGGGTACATGAGGGGAGGCACATGTAGTGCCCCCCTGGTTTTGTACCCCCTGTTCCTGCATGGTGTGGCATGTATGCCACAGCGTGCAGGGAGGTGCAGTCGGCGCTCTGAGAACGGCAGTCTGCATGTCAGGGTCTTCAATGAGCCTGACAGACCGCCGCCTTAGATAGCTGCAGCACCAACAGCCAGACCAAGATTTAACTCTAATCTGTTGGGCGGCACACCATGGCTTTGGTCGTCCTACAGCAGACAGGGCCGTCAAAGGCGTGATAAGGCCCTTAGTATTGAATATATTGTATGAAAATTTACATTTAAAGTCTTATCTTGTCAAAACTGGCTAGAGAGGAAATGTCAGTATTTTATATTGATAGTATTAACAACAGTTCTAAACATTCTGAGCCCACACGATTCACAAAGGTAAATTTACACTTCGGTTTACACAAACAAACAACTTAATTTTAACTTTACTACTGCGGAGCATCCGCAGTCAGGACGGAGAACTCCGCGCATAAAAAAAAGGACAGACCTATCTTTTTATGTATGGAGTTCTCCGCAGTAGCAAAGTTACTATTAACTCGTACTTTGTGAATATGGAAAACGAGTAAACTTACATAAAAGTGTACATTTACATTATGACTGGAATTCAGATGGATATCAGGGAGTTAGCTCTGCGGAGGACTCTGACACTGACCTACTCAAGATTACCCCCAAATCAGCGGATGAGATTATCTGAGAATGGGTTACTAGCACCATCGATCAGCTGGCATGATAGAGTGGATCCTCTTGGACACTTTGTATGTGTACCGCTTTCGGTCTGGACTCCTCCTATTTATGGGGAGAGAGCCTGAGACTATTATTACATAAATATGGATGGGGGACCGGTCTGGGATGCTCTGCATGGTTACTGGACGCTCTTTCTCACCCGCTGTTACAGTTTTGTAGTAACTCCCGTGTTTGGATGGGATCTGGACTTTTGCCTGTCCCGGTGAGAGGTAGTTGAGGTTTTTGTTATTTGTTTGTTCTCCAATTGGGTTCTGGGCATGCCTTGCAAGCTGAATACAATCTAGTCATGCTTCTTGAAACATGTGGGGATAGTCCACTGAGTATTCCCGGGAGCAGAGAACAGTCATAGTGACGGTCACATGGCACCCACCGTAGAATTTAAATGCCTCGCGTGGAACGTTAGGGGGATGAATTCCATGATGAAACGTCATAAAGTATGTGCTTACTTGGCTAGGAGGGGAGTTCACATCGCCTTATTACAGGAAACACATTTGGAGACCAAAGAGCGGGCCGCGCTACAGTGTAGGTGGAGAGGTCAGGCTTATTAGACAGACTATTCAGGCTTTTCCAGAGGAGTTCTGGTGTGGATCAAATCAGGCGTTCCTTACAGTGTGCTGGCCATCTCGTGGACCCTGAGGGACGATATGTAGTGGTAACTGGAAAATTAGATGGCCGCAATGTAACAATTGCGAGCCTTTATGGCCCAAATGTAGCCCAAATTTCATTTCTAGCAACGCTGTCCAGATTATTGGCACCATACTTAGTGGAATCGGTACTACTGGGAGACGATTATAACTGTGTAGCCGACATAGTCTTAGATCGCTCTCACCTACCCTTGAGGGAGTCCCCCATGGTCAGAGTGGCTGAGGTTTTGAAAGACTGGTGGCTCCAGTGAGGTCTTATTGACTCATGGAGAACTTTACACCCCAAGGACAGAGGCTATTCATTATTTTCACACCTACATGATCTACACGTCCGGTTGGATGCTATCCTCTGTACGCCTGATGTACATGACCTCATCACAACTAGTGAATACTTAGCTAGAACAATCTCTGATCATAGTCCCATTCTATTGGGTTTCTGTTGGCCACGTACTAGTCCTTGCATCTCTACCTGGTGACTAAAGCCGGAATCCTTAGAAGATCCGGTGTTTCAAACTATGATACACACAGCTATAGAGCAAGACTTTGCAGAGAACGTAGGCAGAGAGCCCACTTATAGTATAGGATGCCTTCAATGTAGTGATTAGGGGTAGGTGTATATCCCAGGAAGCGGGAATCCATGGAATCTTTTTACAGGAGACATTGGCCCCAGAACAAAAGCTGGGAGACATCGAGAAAAATACACCAGAACACCAAGAATTGCAGGAAACATTACTGGAGGCGAAGGAACAGGTGGCAGAGCAGGTTGAAAAACTGCACTGCTTTGATTATAGGAATTATATGATTCAAGCACATGCAGAGAGGGATCGTCCCGGGGCGCTCCTAGCGTAGTTGGCCAATCCTGCTAAGAGGGGATCAGTCATCCTGAAACTTGGAGTTGAACACACTCCAACGCTCTTTCGGCAGCAGGATATTAATAAACCATTGCATGAGTATTACACAGATCTATACCGGAGCAGAGTGTTAGACTCAGAAGCAGACATTGATTCATTCTTGGGGACCCTGAGATTACCAAACATACCCGACGAGGAGGCGGAATTATTGGGGAGGGTAATAGAAATACTGGAAGTCAGAGTCGCCATTAATCAGTTGCTTGGAATAAAACACCCAGAACCGACGGCTTACCAGTTGAATTTAACTACATGTATGTTCAAGTGCTACGACCATGTCTGGTGGAACTCTATAATCCAGCGAAGCTATGGGGAGACTCCCTGAGACCACGAGGGAAGCCCTGATTGTGCCTCTATTAAAGCTTGGAAAACCGGCCTTCAATAAAACGGCCTATAGACCGCTATTAATGCTTAAATTGGATTATAAGCTCCTGAGTAAAATATTGGCCACCCAACTTCTCCCATACATGAGGACCCTGATTCATCAGGACCAAGCGGGGTTTATACCAGGCCTAACACGGCCCTCAATATTCGTAGGCTCTTGCGAATATTGGAAGCAAATTCATACTGTAAGGAAGAAGGCACCATTCTTGGAGTAGTCATAGAAAAGTTCTTTGACAGCCTGGTATGGCCTTATCTCTTTAGAGTGATGCAGCGGTTTGGACTGGGCCCTGACTTTGTAGAATGGACGGCCCTATTATATGCAGAGTCTCGGGCTAAAGTACGAACCGGGGGAATGATTTTGGACAGCTATCATGTGGGCAGAGGTACTAGCGGGGCTGCGCCTTGTCGCCCCTACTATTTGTCCTGGCTATGGAGCCTGTGGCCGCTCGGGCCAGAACTGGGACTCCCTACCAGGGTTTGGAGGTAATAGGTAGGCACCACCACATTGCGTTGTATGCCGATGACCTCCTGCTTTTTCTCCAGACCGTAGTGGAGGATTTTGAAGCAGTAAGAGAGCTCCTTGCACACCTTCGAAGAGTATCGGGACTATTAGTTAACTGGAAAAAATTCTGCCTCTTCCCTGCTGTGGCGGGTAGAGATAGACCTCCCATACTTAGGGATAAAAATCTACCACAACCCGGTGGACCTCTTAGAAGGGAATAACGGGAGAGCCATCTGAGGTATGAAGATGAATATGGAGTTCTGGGCGGCCCGCCCCCTCTTGGTGATTGGCAGAATCGCCCTAATGAAAAAGGTGGCCTTGCCCAGATTGTTATACTTCTTTGTGGTACTTCCGGTGTGGATTCCGAATGGAATATTCCACACCCTACAATCACTGATAGCAGCCTTCATTTGGGGTTCCAGCAGACGCGGAGTGGCGCTAAACACCCTTCAGAGACCTAAGGCGGCGGGTGGCCTGGCCCTCCCAGACTTTGAGTTGTTATTATTTAGCTGCACAGCTGCAGTGGCTCACGCAGTGGGTGGCTCGGAGGGTCCGCAGGACCCTGCTGTACCGAAGCTGCCTCTATTATCCCGCATTGTGTTGCGACTACCCACTCCGGTGTGGGGAATAGCTCCGAAATTAAAGTACTTCCCAAGTGCTGGATCAGAAGCTTACAGAAGTGGAAAACTAGGCGCCCCTACGCCCAAGTAATTCTGCTGGAATTCCTCTGGGACTTACTCTATGGGAGGACTGGCGCGGGTTGGGGGAATGGATGGAGGACGGAGTGACAACCCTCAGAGTGTTGTATGAAGATGGATCCCTGTTACCGTTCGAAGACTTTCAAGAGCGCTATAATTTACCACAGGGACACTTTTTCTGTTACATAGAGCCATAGCCGCAGCAATTCAAAAACACTGGGGGGCAGGCCTTGCTGAACCTCCACTCTCGGGAGGGTGTCAGTACCTAGTGGCCTCCTCTGAGACATATAGGGCAGTCACTTGTTTATACCACCGGCTTCGGGATGAGGTATTACCCACACTAAATAATTTGCGACTACGATGGGAGGGAGACCTTGGGGTTCCTATTGAAGAGAAAGTATGGAATGAACTGGTGGAGCGCTCCCCTAAAGTCTCTAGAAAAGCACGGCTTCAATTAATAAACTTCTATATACTCCACAGGGCATACCTCACACCTGAAAGGATAAATAGATACTTCCTGACAGACACTGCTAATTGTCCACGCTGCGAGGAGGTAGGAGCCAAATTTCTGCATATGTTTTGGAGCTGTCCAGAACTGGGAAGCTTTTGGGGGGCATTGACAGATACCTTAGCTGAGGTGAATGAGAAGGAGGTTCCCTGCACACAAGGATATTGCCTGTTGTATTGGTTCGGACACACCTCTAAGACCAAAGTGACCAGCCGATTCCAGGACCTGCCACTCATATTAGCAAAGAGAGAGGTTGCCGGGCATTGGAAAACGCAGAGGGAGCCCTCAGTTGAGGGGTGGAAAAGAGAGGTTATACGTTGGGCGGATTGTGAAGGGACTATACGACTGAGAGAAGCCAGAAGGGGTCGACGAGGGCATGGGAATCGTTGGTGACAGAGTTGAAACACCCAGATTCCTCCTCCTCTGAGGAGACACCAGATACTACCTGAGATTGTATATGACACATCTACCTGCTATGAGGAATCTCACTCTAATGACACGCAGACTCCCTGGCATGAGACACCGGAGGGGGGGGGGGGCGGTCTAAAAGCCTAGATAATGTGTATCGGGAAAGGTCGCTACCCTCCATCATTAGTACGTACCACTTTCTACGTTGACTATTAAAGACTGACTCAGTCATGGAACACCCACGGGGAGGGGAGGGAGGGCAAGAGTGGTTTGTTTACTACAATATTGACCTGCACCTTAAACCTCGGTGACCTCTCATCTAGACATGGCTGGAAGGACAGGTGCAATGGTAAATACGTATTAGCGAGCTTGATACATATCCAAGTCTGCAATAATAATTTTCCATGCCAGACCAGGAGGAGAAAGGGACAAACCTAACTAGAAGATGATTAACATTGTACATGTGTCATTGTATACCTGTGCAACCTGATCTTGTTTTGTGAAACAATAAAAATCTGTTTAAAAACAAAAGTGTAAGTTTACCTTTGTGAATCAACCCTACAACATAATGATCCACATTTACATACCTGTTGGTACCACGAGGAGTAAGGCCATCGCCAATGATGTTTGGCCACAGTTTAAAACCCTGCAAGACCTGAATCACAATCAGGACCTTCAACCTCTGCACTCACAGATTTGGCAAAGAAGCCTGTATTTACTGTTCTGTTATAGGTTGGCTGTCTTGAGAGAGAAGTTATTGCACATATTGGAATTCAGCTCTTTATTCCTAATTGGGGACTAAAAACAAAAAAATTAAGGGCTTATTTACAAGGCCCTTGCGCCACTTTTGTGTCATTTTTAACATGGGAAAAGTGATGCAAAAGTGGCGCAACAGGCCTGTAAATCTGCCCCTTAGTGTATTGGTGTTTCTAGTGAAAAAAATTAATTTGGTCAATTGTAATACAACCCAACCTGACATTATGGTATTATGTTATTGAGTCACTGAGAAAGATTTTCAGATTGCCTTCAGGGATCAGTGATTGTAATATTTGAGGGAAGTTTTCGACAGGCCAAGGGGGGCTACAGTATTGGCAAGGGGGCCATGGTAACATGCATTATGGAATCAAATTTGATTTGGAAGCTCTCTTTGTTTTATGTTTAGTGGATGTAATAAGATTATAAGAAACACATTTAGCCTATTGATCCTCGGATCAGACTCAATATGGGACTGTCACAATGTACAGCTCTGGGTTCTCACTCAGTAGAGAGAGAAACTGCAGTAGTAAGATGTCACATTAGGTGTAGAAGGAGTGCATCAGTACTACCTCACAGTTGCTTGATAGCACATTGAAGCACCTTGTCGCAACATCAGTAAGGAAAACAAATTACATGTATGTGCAAATTAACACTTAGCCTAGGCCAAGGAAAAGTTTTAAATATGTTTGTAGAATCTTGTGAAATTTTCAATTTTTGCATTTCACTAAATTTCAATTTTTGCATTTCACTAAATTTCAATTTTTGCATTTCACTAAATTTCAATTTTTGCCTACCGAACACTGGTTTGACCTAAAGGTGTATTACAGAATTGGTAAAACCACAGTTCCAAGACATATTTTGGTCGAACTAGTCTCCTGCAAGTATGTCACATGACTTCTGAACACTACATATGACCTCGCAAACAATACCACACAATGCACTGAAAAGCATCCACTTAACATGATTTTGCATAATTTCAATTTCACACAACTTTCATGAAATATTATGAAAAAGAATACGACCAATTCGCCCATCAATAATTTAACTGCAAAAAACACTTTTGTCTACAAATCACTTTTAGGTGCAAATTCATCTTTACTGTAAAGTACACAAAATAGTGGTATCGCACATAGGAGGAAAATCATATATAGGTGCAAAATCTACTTTTAGTGTCATCATCAAAATTGTGGCAACACCTTCAGCAGCACAGATTATTTTTAAAAAGAAAAACACATTGAGGTGTACAATCACTTACTTGCGGTACATGTAGAGCTGTAATGTTGATGAATCGCGCATTGCGAAGTCAAACCCAAGTACCATTGGCTTCGCTTTGGGACATTTAGGCTAAAGAGTTACAAAACCCGCCTGATGAGAAAGCATGTGTGAAAGTGCTAGAGAATGTTCCCAAGATTACTCACAATGTCCAATTCAAACTGGTATATTTTCATTTCATACACAGGGCATATAGTACCCCCAATAAATTCATAAATATTTCTGAGTGCGCAAGATAAATGTCCAAGATGTGATATAGTGGGAGATGAAACATGCCCTGGAATTGACGATTGCTGGAAAGAGATTGTAGATAAAGAAATGTGAGACATGCATTCTGGGTTTGTTCCCTTACCCTAAAAAAGAAAAAAACTAACACCAGATTCATAGACCTAGCTCTGGTCTTAAGCAATAGACAGATAATAATTACTTTGAAGTCAGTGAGTGGACCATGCCATATGCATTGGAAATGGGAGGTAGTAAAATTAGCAGGCTATGAAGGTATGTTGTACTGAAAGGTGCCAAATAGGGGAGGGGTAACATTGAGATAGCCAAAAAGTGTAAGTTGTGATCCTGTCTTCATTCATGAAAGTTGGAAGGGTATTCATGGTATGTGACTCACCCCGGAGCTTTCCTAAGTAAACATAAGGTTGCTGCTGGAGAAACTGTGGTGTGATAATAGGGCAAGACGAATGTCCCTGTCCCCCCCTCGGATCCCCCTGCTGCAATCATAACCATTGTTGAAGGAAAGACTGTCTCGAACTGAGCCGGCCTCTTCCACCTCCTACAACTCAGCCTTTAGATTTTACCTTGTTCATACCATAAGGGGTGAGGTTGATAAGTTGTTCTCAATGTTTGTTCTCATGTTCACATGTCTTGTTGCATGTACTGGAATAGAAACTCAATCATGGTGCAGCTTTTTATGCCAAGGTTACAGACTGAAGGATGCTCATAATGTGCCTGGTGGGACTGTTCTAATGGTGCTGAGATCTGCTTATGTTTTTGTGATATACAATGAAGGAAAATACAAACACCAAAGGCTTCAGCAGCTTGCAGCAGACTCCTGTTTCATACTACTGCACCTTAAAATGTTATACTCTGTCATTAACATGGATAATCCGAAGTTTCTGCAAATTAATGATGAAACTTTGCTACGACTGTTACTCTTGTTAAAAATAATACATTTTGTTAAAAAGATAAAAGGTGTAAAATCACTTTGTAGGTGAAAAAGCATAATTGCTGTAACATTAGGTGCAAAATGGCCCTTCATGAAACACCAAGATGATTGTGAAGGCACATTTAGTTATGTACAGACTCCCTCAATACAGTGGCAAAATGTGTAGTAGGATGTCACATTACCTGTAATAGATGTGATCAGAAAGACATCACATGTGGTTGAGAGAACATTGAGGTAACACCAGCATTAGTGTGGGAATATTTTACAAACAGAAATCACATTCTTGTGCAAAATTTAACTTATGGAGGAAAAATTACTCTTTTAGCACACCAGGCAGCATGATAGTATTGCAATTACGAGCAAAACCACATATAGGCATAAAACGACATGAAGGTGTAAAATCACCTTTGGTGGAATACAAGAGCTGGAATTTGTGATTGTGCGCTGTATCCCTGCACCATACAGCTGGCATTACAAGTTAATGACCTCTTTATTGAGCAGTAACATGAAAACCCAGTATGATGGGGTCCATTTTTACATGTC
Organism: Calotriton arnoldi; assembly: GCA_963921515.1. NCBI lineage: Eukaryota > Metazoa > Chordata > Amphibia > Caudata > Salamandridae > Calotriton > Calotriton arnoldi. Next base: position 1,496,166 of record CAWUFW010004214.1, read on the forward strand.
AAACCTGATTTCAGGCCCCATTCACCATCTGTTCAGAGTAGGTGGACATTAGGCTCAAGAGGACTGCTGCAAATGTGGGAGGTGGGAGTTGTGAGGGAATTTGTGAAGCCGCGTTTGAGCATGTACAGACTGATTTCAGAGGTACACTAACCTACTAATAAATTGGTGGATTTCTCAGCAGGCCTATTGGACGTTACTAGAGGGAATACCCCTGAAAAGCCCGTAGGATTGCAGCAGCCAGTCAGAGCTTGACAATGGGTGGTCCATTTTTTATAGAAACCTGCCTGCTGGCAATTGACATGCTAGCCAATCTCTTGTCTGTTCACATTTGTTCAGTATCTCCTCACTCTGGGTATATGTCACACAGTATGAGAGCATAGATTGACTGAACTAGTGGTAGATGTTCACTTGAGAACAATAAGTATATCTGAAAGGTCAATGGGTGTAAGACTGTCAGTCAGAGCATGATGTGCAACCACCTCTACAATTCAGACTTCTTAGACACACTGGCCTACTACAGAGCTCCTGATCCTGTTCATTGTTCAATCAGTGCCAAAGCTGAACTGCTGCCATGAAAATCAGTAAGTTTCCGTCATCTCTAAAAAGTCAGTCTACAGCAGAGCTCAGTACATGCCAAGCAGAGTCTGTTTAAATGAGTTTTCTTGCCACAGTCACACTTAACTTTTAGATCTTTCAGGAAATTCCATGACTGATTACTGAGTGGAATCAAGTGCAAGGATAGATTTCATTTTTCAATGGTCAGTGGCTTCTGCAGCACAAAAACATAACTAAGTAAAATGAGAATTTAAATGTGATTACTGTGCAAAACCTGGAAGGGGGATAGCTTGTGTTGTAGTAGAATTTGATTTTGCCTAGCCTTGTAGATGATTCTTAGACATTTTTCTGTTAGTAGATCTCCTAATTACCCCTGTAGTCCAGTCCATGTCCGTCTTCGCTTGACTGTTTGATTGCTGAGAGCAGTGGTGTAACGAAACTTGAAGGGTGCCCCAGTAAAATTCACAGAGGGGGCCCCCAAGTTCTGAATCCAGTCTGGGGCTTTAAGGCCTAGGGCCCCATCGCCAGTGCCTGAAGGGGTCCCCTGGATCACGGGCCCCCTGCTGCAGTGGCTGCGGGGGTTATTGTTACGCCACTGGCTGAGAGTCTATGGAGCTAATTGACAAAGATAAATCTCTAAGTGGAGTACTACGTATACTGTACTGATGACTGTGTTACCTTCTCGGCTCTGATTTATTCACCAAAAATAATTATGAAAATATGCCTAGTGCTAGGCATGCAAGTCGCCACTCATCTTAAATATGTAAATAAGTGGGTCAGACCATGTACATGCCAAAATATTATCACAATATTATAGCAGTAATAATACAGTTATATCTTCTATGATCCTGATCAAATGATACACAATGTATTGATGCCACATGGAACTTCATGTCAAATTCAATAAAGTTTGTTTAAAAAAAATAATAATAATACAGTCATATCTTAGCTGTAACATAGCTTACCACACATAGGTTTCATTTCACCTTGGTGCTATGTAAATACATAATAAATTAATATCTTGAGGAATTACCTCTTTGGTGGTGCCGTCTCCTTCTGGGCACAAAGTGGATGCTGTGGGAGGGCGCTCCGACCGCTGTAGAAAGGATCAATTCCAAAGATAAATATGCCTACACTGCTTAGAACTCTGAATGCCTTATAATAAGACAATATCACATCTGAGCACAATCAGTCACCATACAAAAATTATAAAGTTCAGAACATAAATACAGGCCACTATTTTGGCTCTGTCCGCTTCAGTTGTGTAGTGTGGCATCGTGGAACCAAAGCTCTGCAATAGCCTCCAGGATGCACACCTTCCCAATTAAGATGTTTTGCCTCCTCCCAGTCTCTGTAGGGCAGAGAATGGATCATGAGTCAAGATGTCACAGACATGATCAATCTATTTGGTGTGCAGGTTGGCAAAGTCAGGGGCTTCTAGAAAAATTGGGAGACTGAAAGGAGGTGGGTAAAGGATAAGTTTGCCAATATTAATGTGCCACAAGCAGTGACTTGCAGTACCTCCATCTCTCCTTGTTGGACCAAAATGACTTCTCCACCATGCATCAAGATCAACTGTCTGACCTGCCAGGGGGGCGTGGCTAGCACCCGAGGAAGATGGCGGCTAGTCCGTGACTCTCCCGGGTCGGCGGTGAGAGGAACAGGCCTGACGCAGCACATACCGCTAATGGAGCCTCCAGAGTAGCGGTTGTGGAACCGGAGGCATCACAGCATCGAGGGAGCCGACTTTCATCCCTCGCGGTGCCCCGCAGCAGTTGTTTTCATTCAGCCGTGCTGCGACGCGGCTCTCTGACGGAGCGGCCGCCATTTTATATCGTGCCTGAAGTGTCTCGGCGCGCAACGGAGTTTTACCGGTAAATGCAGTAATTACATGCAGCCACTTGGTTTCTGCTCCAATGAGTGCAGTATGAGCGCTAATTATCAAACAGCTGCTCTTTCTTGAATGATTGTGCATAGCGACGGCATTCTTTCCCACTTACCACCATTTCACTCCTAAGGAGGAACAGTTTGCTCTGAAGGTTCCATGGAAGCTTATTTGTTTTTTCTCATTTTCAAAAAATAAGGGCATTTTTTTTCAGCTTGCATCGGTTCTTCTCCTCGGCTTACATGTGAGACTTTTTTCCTTCCTCAGATTTTATTCATGTTTATGAATGTCGCGCGTAGGCCATGAGAAGGACATATTAATGCTTGTATTTACACAGCCCTTTCTTATAGGATAGCCTATTTCCTGTTTTTTCTTCAACATTTTATAAGGGTTCTGTTATTCTGTGCCTCTACATCAAAACGCATACTCAGTTCCAGTATACCGAGGTGTTGTATTATCACTGGTGGAAGGTGGAGTAGAAGCAGAACTTTTGTTCACTGTAATAACTATATCTGATACATTAGTAAACTAATTAAAATATTGTCACGCTCGGCAACTCCACCACGTAAACTTTCTACCCGTCGCAATCCTAACTCTCGCTATTTATCAATGGATGACGCAACAAATATATCGCCTAAGGGCGCATCGTCTGCTACTGCTTTGTCCTCTGGCACTAACAAGACACCGAGCAAACGGCTGAAGAAAGATCCTCCTTCTCCTCCTAAGCAACCCTCTTCAGTCTCTTTGGACCTTCTGCTGGAGGAAATTAGAGCTCTACGTCCTTTTGTGGAAGAAACTAACTCTAAGCTGCAAATTCTAACAGATAGGTGGTCAAGTCTAGAGGATAGAGTTACTACGATGGAGCAAAATATTGAGTCTCTGAGCTCTTCCAACACCAAAGTGGAGAAGCTACATTCTCAAGTAGCGGCACTACAAAAACAAGTCGAAAATCTCAAAAACAGAAATAGAAGAAATAATATCCGCATATATGGACTACTGGAAGGCTCAGAGGGCTCAGACCCAATCACTTTCTTCAAATCCTTCATTCCAAAAATTCTTAAATTGCCAGAGGATACTTAGCTTAACATTCAAAGGGCTCACAGGTTAGGCCCTCCACCTCCATTGCCTTCATCTGCTGTGAGGAAACCGAGAGGGATAATCTTGTATTTTTTGGAATATACTGACCTAATTAAGATTTTATCAGCTGCCAGAGCGATCAATCGTATCATATGGTCAGGTAATCCTTTGTTTTTTTCTCAAGATTACTCAAAGCCTACCGCAGACAGGCGTAGAGAATTCCTAGCAATGAGGCTGACTCTTCGTTCGATGGGGGCGCGTTATGGCCTCTTCCACCCATGCCTGTTTAAAGTGACCATCAACAACATACGAGGATCCTGTAAAACTTAGAAGTTTTCTCAATTCTCACCATGCAACTCCTATGGACACTTCTGTACTGCACAACAAATAGTTGCCTCGACTGTTCTTCCTTTAAAGTTTCCTTCATTTTACCACGTTATTTTTATGGTTACTTCTCCCTCACACAAGCGATAGACGTTTTGGACTTTGAAACGCATTCATACTTGTTATATGCTTTAGTTCGTTAAAGACTTTACTTGTTTGCAGGTATTGCATGATCTCATTGATATTTCTTGATTCTAGAATTAATTTCCTCTTTTCTTCCTTACAGGTTAGGTCTCCATGTTTCACATCCCCTATGTTTCATTATTCGTCGGTTCTGCCTTCCTTCCCGCCTTCCCGCATGGGGTCTGGATACGTCATTGTTCCGTATGGCCTCCCTCCCCCCACCCTTCATTTGTCTTGGATTACTTGTAAGTCTTTAGATTTGTCCCTCTTTCTTCATTTATGCATTGTTCTCATTCTCTCCTATATCTTCTTCTTTCCTATATCTTTATCTTGCTATCTTCTCATTCGATTACCCCTTCTTCTTTCCTGCTGTTTTTTTATATCTCAACTGTTGTTTATTTACTTTGATCACTCCTCTTCTTTCTTTTCCCTTTCACTTCACTTATTCCAATTTATATATAGTTGGTTTATCTCTGAGTATATTCTATGTTGTTCAGCGATTTGTTTTGATTGGTGTTTATTTTTTCTCTTCTACATTTTCGTCCTATGTCTTTAAAAATTATTTCGTGGAATGTCAGAGGTTTACATTCGCCAATTAAAAGACAGAGAGTTGTGACACATTTAGCCAAGTTAGGGGCAGATATAGCTTGTTTAGAAGAATCTCATTTGACGGCTGAAGAGTCTCTAAAATTAAAGAGAGGTTGGGTGGGGGAGGTCTTTTTCTCTCCAGTCGATGGTAAACGAAATGGAGTTCTCACTCTTTGCCGAAAATCACTTCCTGTTAAAATGATATCGCAATGTGCTGATAAGGATGGTAGATGGCTGTTTGTTAAATTGTTGGTGGGTAATGCTCCGATCTCTTTACTTAATATTTACGCACCCACCGCTGGAGATCCCTCCTTTTGGACACCCTTAGCCCAACAAATTACACTTTGTTTTGATGATAACTTTATTCTCACAGGTGATTGTAATCAAATTTTTGACCCTTTTTTGGATCGTAATTCGGTAGTATCCTTTGTCCCTCACAAAACCCATAAACTTTTCACAGAAACCATTGCACAACACAAACTTATAGATGCGTGGAGACACTGCAATTCCACATTAAGAGAATACACTTATTATTCCCCGACACACCACACCCAATCACGACTGGATTATTTCTTTATATCACATAACATATCTCAATCATTGTTAACGGCAGATATTGGATCTATTCTAATATCTGATCACGCTCCCATAACTATCCAATTGGACATTTTGAAGAAACCCAGTTCAACTCGAAAGTGGCGTTTTAATAACGCTTTGCTTTTAGACTCAACATTTACATCCTCCCTTGTTTCTTTCTTCCACGAATATTTTATCTTGAATCAATCTGATACTTTACGTTTTCATGTGGTTTGGGATGATTTTAAAGCATCAGCTAGAGATTTTGTTATCAGATATATCTCTAAAAAGCGTAAAAAGTCACAAGAACACACCAACATTCTTCTAGCCAAGATAAAGAGATTGGAGCATTCTTATTATTCTTCTAAATCGAAAACTTGTTTATTGGAACTTATAAATGCTAAATTTCAGTTTAATAAGGAAACAACAAATAATGCTTCTACTTATTTACTAAAGTCTAGCGCAAAATTTTATGGTGGCCAGAATAAAGCTGGGAAAGTTTTAGCTAATTATTTGAAGGTTAAGCAGAACAAACTCAATATAGAATCTGTTATGGATATACATAATACACTGAAATTTAAGGATGATGATATTTTAAATGAATTTCTCCAATTTTACAAAACATTGTACACGTCAGAAATTCCTTCTTCTGACCATTCTATATCTCAATTCTTATCCTACATTCAACACTCTCCCACTTCACAACCAGATATCTCACTTTTAGAATTTGACTTAACACAACAGGAGCTTCTCACTGCCTTACAAACACTCAAGAAAGATAAAGCTCCTGGTCCAGACGGCTTTACTGTTGAGTTTTTTATCCACTTTGCACATTTATTACTCCCCAAATTACACACTCTAATAAATACTTTTTACAATCAGGTGAATTTTTGGTTCCTTCTCAGATGCCCTAATTTGCCTTATTCCTAAAGATGGCAAAGATCCAAAATATTGCAAAAATTATCGCCCCATCTCTCTGGTCAATATTGACTATAAAAAAATTTCAAAAGACTTAGCTCTCCGTTTAGAATCTCACTTGCCTGACCTTTTAGGTAAGGAACAATCTGGCTTCGTTAAAGGACGCCTTATCACAGATAATACTCGTTTATTTTTTGACATCCTATCCAAAGCCTCACATATCCCACACTCCTTAGCTGCAATAGCTCTTGATGCGGAGAAAGCATTTGATAGAGTGGAATGGCCATATCTTTTCAAACGCTTAAATGGTTTGGTTTTGGCCCAAAAATTATTTCTTTAATATCTATTTTGTACTCCAATCCGCGAGCGGCAGTATGTGCAAATGGTGGTATGTCCTCTTATTTCCAGTTGGGTAGAGGTGTTCGACAAGGTTGTCCACTCTCTCCGTTTCTTTTTAATCTAGCTTTAGAACCTTTTTTGTTAAAAATTCGTAAAAATGATAACATTCATGGTTTTGATTTCAAGGAGACCCAAATCAAAATGGCAGCTTATGCTGATGATGTTTTGCTATTCCTCTCGCAGCCTCAATCCTCTCTCCCCGCTTTTTTGGAAGAAGTTGATTCTTTTGCATCTATCTCTGGTTATAAATTGAACAAAGATAAATGTGAAATTTTACCCCTAACAAAATATACCTTCAAAGCTGACTTCACCATCTCAGGTTTCACATGGAGTCCCAAATATATTAAATATCTAGGCTTACAAATCACTCCCTCTATTTCAGGAACAATATCACGATGTATGGAAAATTGTACACAGAGGATATCCTCTCTAACCACGAAGTGGCACCCTCTATACCTATCATGGTGGGGCCGCCTAGACACTATAAAGATGATGCTATCCCCTATAATCCTATATACAATTTCCAATATTCCACTCTCTATTCCCTCAAATTTTTTAGGAAATGTCATTCTATTTTATCCTCTTTTCTATGGAGTAATAAAAATCACGTACGTCCATATCAAAATTGATTCGTCCAAAATCGGAGGGTGGGGTTAATTTCCTGACTTTCCTACTTATCACAAATCTTTTTACTTCGCCAATCATCGAGATGGTTATCCGAGTCTCTTGTGGATTGTCCTCTTTGGGCTAAGCTTGAACAGTCTTTCATCTCCCCCTTTTCATTTCAAGAATACTTATCCTTAACACGTAAGCCGCAATCTTTATCCACTCCTACAATTAAATATACTTCTAAAATAATACCATCTGTCTCCTCTTCAGACCCCATGGATTGGAACTCTTTTCTCAATTCCACCATATGGCATAATAACCGCATATTAATACGAAATAAACCTCTATATTGGAAATCCTGGCGGCAACGAGGTCTAATTTGGGTACATCAGTTATATGTCCACAATGAGATTATGTCTTTTTTGCACGCTAGTAATTATTTTAACATGCCTACATCTTTCTGCTCTAATATTCTCTCCTAACACAAGCTATTCAGAATGCCCGTATCCATTACACAAATTCACATTCTTCCGCTGACCCTGTGGTTCCTCCTGTTAATAAATTACGTGCTCTTCTAATCAATAATTCTAGAGCCTCTGTCATATATAACTATTTACATAGTTCACCCATCTCAAGAGAAAAGACTAAAGTAGAGCTCTCTTGGGAAAAAGATTTAGAAATCTGTTGGTCCATAGAATTATGGAACAGGATTTGGCTCAAAATCACGAAGTCCTCTAGAGCAGCGAACACCACACAAACACTCTTTTTTGTATATAATAGACTCCTACTCTCCCCACTTACTCTAAATGCAAGACATGCTGACCTCTCAGACATTTGTTGGACTTGCTCCTCACCACATGCTGATTTATATCACCTACTTTTTACATGTGCACCTGTTCACAGTTTTTGGGAGAAGGTATGGTCTCAAATTAATCTGATTTTTGACTCCAGTTGCCCTTTCTCCGCTTCACATGTTTTCTTAGGAAGTTTGTCCCCTATTTGGTCGAACTGTGAATCTAATGTAAAGATCTTAGACTTGTTGATAGCAGTTGCCTTTCAGCAAATAACCAAGAATTGGAAGGATTGCACCAAACTATCTTATCAAGCATGGTGGTACGCTGTCTGTTACAATCATAGGCTAGACACAACCTTTGTATATCCGATACATATGGCATCAAAACGTACAGATTTATGGTTACCTGTTACATTGTTTATTGATGCTAGGTCCCGTTGTTCTCTGTCTTTGAACCCCTCACAACAAGAAGTGTCTAAACCTCCATGACTTCCCTCATACTCATATCATATTGTAATGTCATGTCTCATTTTATATCATAATTTTGACATATACTGTAATTGTCCTTTGTTCACCGACTACATGTATATCACTGTTATTCTCATTTGCATGCTATGCTAAACTGACTTACGCAATTATTTTCTTTGTTTTTCAATTTTAGATTGCTCTATCATATATATCTTTTCATTGTTATAATATTCTTTGTATTATTCTTTTATTCTCCCTCAATAAACTTACTTTTGAACTTATAAAACTGTCTGACCTGCCTGTTCTTGTCACGTCAGAGGTCCTTATATTTTTTTCTGTACACTCCCTTCTAATGTCTCCATGCCCATAAACAGGAGGCATGCGAGGCACATGAGACATTGGCAAATAAATCAGATGGCCTTGCCAATATCCACCAGGAAAGAAAGAATTACAAATTTTGACAAATCTATCTTTCAAGCTTCCGAGACCGTCTGTGTGCATCAGTGAATTCGGCAGCAGCAGCAACTACCATGTAAGTAGCAGAGCAACAAGTAGGAGTGGCACATCATTACAACCATGAATACACCTTGAAGAAAACATGCAGGCAAATAAGAAGTTGGGAATGAAATACCTGTTGGCTGATGCTGTTCCAATCTGTCATACGATGAAGCTGATGATTTTCTACTATTTTGAAAGATGAAACCTAAAACAAATGAATATTGACACACAACAAGAGAATTCATTATTCCATGAATCAACAAACAAAACAATTTTACTTGCTTTAATATCCTGTGGATCTAATTAATGTATACAATAAACAATACATTGTTATTGATACCATGCTAGATTCTGTACAACTTCACACACATTGAACTTTGACTCCACATTAGTGGGCAACATTGGGGTGCTCTCTCACAACAGAACCTTATAACCTACTATACTACCCAGTATACTCCACTAAACAAGACATGGTCTCCTCATCACTGTCCTGGGTTGGTGGAATGAGCTCCTGAGCACCCTCCAAATCCATGTTCACAGTGACATCCGCCACCTCCTCATGTATAGGGATGTTTGTAGGTGGAGGAGGTCTAGACACTGTCTTAGTGTTTTTAGATACATGGTGAGATGCAGGGGCAGTGATAGCAGATAGCAAGTGCTGACATAAATAGAGATGGGGAGGAAATGGTTGGACAAAAGGAGGGTATGACAACAGTGTATGAGGGCAGCAAGAAGGTCATCCCTCACAGTCTGGGAAAGTACTGTGCCTTGTTACAGTTCCAGCGTTTGAAGCGCTTCCAGGGGTTATAGTATTTCATGGCTTGGTTGGTGGTAACATCCACATTAGTGCATTTCCTATAGACACCTCTCTAGATCACAAGATGTGCATTCTTCTCCAGCTGCGTATGTGGATCCCCATATAGATGGGGATAGTTTTGGAGAATACCCTCCACGATTATGTCATCGTGTTAACAGATGAAGTTGTAGACCAAATCAGCTATTTCCTCAACCCTTTTGAGGGTGAGCATTCAAAATTTCTTCTATGACATAGTATCAATTTTAAACATATTTGTGATACACAAATATTGCAGCAAACATTTTGCGGCCCTAACACTGAGTTTACATACTTGCAAAATCAATTTACAATGTAAATTATAAAAAATATTGACTTCAAGGTATTGTGGTGCTAGATATCAAGATTACATAGGTAAGTATATATATTTTATATTATTTAAAATTATAATATCTTTAAAAAATCATTACTGTATATATAAGTTTTCAAAAATATAATACTTACAAATTAATTGAAATAAATATAAAACAAGAAACATATAATAAAATGAATTTTAATAAACAAATAACAACAAACATGTTAAAAGTGTAAATATATATAAAATACATTTCTCTTAAAAAAAACTGGGGGCCTTATTTACAAGGAATTAACGCAGCGTGGTGCTGCAAGCCATTTGCCTGAGCCGCGCTGCATTAATTCCAAAGCACAGAGATGCGTCATATCTACAACAATATGATGGATCCCTTTGCTCTCCCCTGTGCTGGTGCACCATAGTGCAAGGGTGCCTGCGTTGAGGGAAATGTTTGTTTAAGTGCAGGAAGGTGTCCCTCCCTGCACATAAATAATCTGAAATGGCGTTTTGAAACTTCTATGTGCAGCACACGTAGAAGATGCAAATCGTCATTTTTTTTTAATGATTGTTTATCTGCAGGAATCGAACACCTTCCTGCACATAAACAATCACAAGAGGTGATTTCCTCCTTCTATTTGTGCTGCAAAATGCAGCACGCATAGAAAGAGGAAAAAAACGAGAAGAAATTAAAACATTTCTCCTTGCGCCTCCCTATGCCTCCCCTGGAAAGGTATACCATTCTGACACATTTCCAGGTTTACAATTTCATGTAAATCTGGAAATGTGGCAGAATCCATGGATGTTGCATGGGGTGGCTTTCCCTGTCCTTGTAAATGTAGGACAGCAGGTTGCGCCGCTGGTGCGCACAAAAAATGACGCGGCGCAAGGGACTTGTAAATAAGCCCCTAAATATTCAAATTCATACCACTTACAAACAATTTAAACAAAATTTTTTTTTAAAATTGACAGGTAAAATTTAGCATTCCCACTTCAACTGAAAAACAGTAAAGAAGATGTTGCACATTAGAAGGATAAAATGTACTATTCCGACTCCAATCAAAGCTACACAAGCTGAAGTGTATTAAGGTAGGACTTTGGAAGGTCCAGATTTATTATTTCCACTCCAATCCAAGCAACACTGATAAAAATATTGGACTTTGAGGAATGAGATTTACTATCCCTACTCCAACCAAGGCAACCATAGGGAAAGCACTGCACTAGGGAGGCGTAATATTTACTCTTCCCCAGTGGCGTAGCTAGGCACTCTGCCGCCCGTGGCGGTCCCTGCCTTTTGCCGCCGAGCGCCTAAGAGCCGGGGGGGGGGGGGGTGCTGGCGATAAATTTACCTGCCGCCCCGAATTCTCGTGCCGCCCGGGGCGTACCGCCCCCTCCGCCCCCCCCTTGCTACGCCAGTGCTCTTCCCACTCCAACCGAAGCAACAGTAGGGAAAGTGTTTGACTTTCGAGGGATCAGATGTACTATTTTCACTCCAATGTAAGCAACAATAGATAACACATAGGAGCTTGGAGGGGTAAGATTTACTGTTTCCCAATCCAATGTATGAAATATTTGGACTTTGGAAGGGTCAGATTTACTATTTCCACTCCAAACTAAGCAATAGTAGGGAAAGCATTGAACTTTGAAGGGGTAATATTTTATATTCCCACTCCAACCTAAGAAAAAGTAGGGAAAGTGTTGGACTTTAGAGAGGTCAGATTTACTATACACACTCCACTCTAAGCAACAGTAAGGGAAGCATTGGAAAATTGTATATTAACTATTTTAAATTATTTTTAAAAAGACACCATTAAAAATGAATATAACAATAACATAGAACTTTCACAAAAAAACTAACGATCTCTCAAATACTTGCAAATTGAAAAAAAAAATCCTTGGTTTAAAAATTACCAATTTAAATACTATTGACCAATTAAAAACAACACTAAAACAATTTTGATTAAACACAATTCCCATCATACTCCATACAATTCCATAACCAGAGGTCAGGATCTGCATGCGCATGACCCATTACTGATCTCAAAATGCACCAAGGTGCAAATATGGCTTTCGTATCATAGTGGTTGACTAATGTGTAGTCAATGATGAAGGTAGGACGATAAGACATTGCAATATCCTGGAAGGTGCCAAGGCCACCCATTCTGAAGCTGTGGCGATCTGGTGTGACTGGTGTGCCGAACAGGAGGAAGCAATCTATGCTGCCTTGGGCTGTCCTCGGAAATTCTCAAAAATTTGGAACAAATGGTGGGTGTTGGAAAGTGAATTATTAGTAGTGGTAAATATAAATCTACCAGTGGCAATAATACTACTAACACAATATAGAGCTCAAAATCAGTCTAGGAAAAAATCCAAGGTAGGGAACCAGAGATATTAATTTTTAAAGATGAATCACTTTCTAGTGCTTAGAAACCAATAGTGCCACTTCTGGACATTTGTTCGCCTCTGACCGGGACAAAGTCAAAGTTTGAGGCCAACCGCGATGGAGCCCTGGCTGGATACACTAAGCGGGAGGCTCTGGTCAAGATTTTACCTTCACACTCAGAAACATTTCTGTAGAATTTCTCACCAGTCGTCGTGCAACCTCCTCCAGCAGGCCGGATTCAGTTTCTTTCCGACTTGGTTTGAGAGAGGATGCATTAGCTGTAGCAGCGGCAGGGCCCGTGTGATTAACTCTATTTTGTGCGCCCCAAACTCCAATGGTGGATCGTTTCCTAGCCATGGCCAGTTGAGTGGAAACGAGGCTGGAACACGTGGCTAAGCTCAATTTGAAGGCTGGCGTTCTCCCCATTATGGTCACTGTTATAACCATATATTAAAGTGGAGATTGTTCACCCATCAGAGTGGAGCCTTTGGGCCCTTCTGCTTCATGGAATTATCCAGGTCTATTTTCTCAATTGGATGACTTCGGCATCCAAGTCGCTCCTTCACTATCCTAGTCCTGATGAAGAGCCATGTTTGTGGCATTCAGTGGCCCCTCTACCTTCCCAGGTGTGGGGTCAAAATGTTGTTGCTCTTTCATTAAGCCTGGATCGTTTGGATATCTGTGCAGAGTGGCAATAGCAACTTAACAACTGGACCACTTCTAGATGCAATATATGTTATTAGAAATTGTATACCGGACAGGCTTCCATGTACAATAATATGATTTGTGAAAAGGTCTAAAGGACCCCCACCCCTTTTTTCTTTTCCTTTTTCTACTCCTTATCCACACGAGCACCTTCTCTGAGCACTCATCTTTATCACTTTATCCATTTGTGGAGCTAAGAGTTTTCGATATAATGTGTAATAAGAATGTTGTTTGAGACTGACTTATAAGTGATGTAACTAAACTTTCAGAAATGCAATTATGTGTATGTGTCTTAATCTTCTGTTTTTGAAATCTTGTCTGCTGCCCTAAGCTCGTAACTGTGGATTGAATCTACAAGACTGTTTTTCTTCTTTTCCATATATTGGTAGATCTTTTTATATATTCAGTTCTCCTATGCCTCTTGTTGCTTTTTCCTATCGGTCCATTGTTTGTCTGTATCATACGTTACCGAGGTCCTTCGGGTGCATTTTGGTTCACCCCATTGTTCTGTGACTACAGATTTAGTAAGGGTTCACCAGATTGACTTTCTGTGAGAGTCCGGTCACCCTCTGGAGCTTTTTCACAAAAGTGCACCAAACTTTCCCAAACTTCTGGAACTTTTTCCTGAAGTTCCTCTTTATGGTCCAAAGAGCCTAAACACAGTCCAAGGGTCTGGAATCTCCAAGATGGTCCTTGAAAGGTTGGGACCACAATTCCCACCATGCATCTGGGCAACACCCTTAAAAGTCCACTGAATACACTCCAGGCAGGGGACTCTTGGTGGAGTTGATGCAGGTGAGCTCTGTTAATCTGTAGCTTGCAGGGAGCCCACTCTTTATTCCTCTTGAAACAAGGTACATCCAAAGGGCTGTAGTTCTAGATAATGCAGCAGGTGCAGTCAGTCAGAATGCAGGGCCTGGTGGATCAAATCAAGTTTCCAGCTTGGCGTCCACTCTTTATTCCTCTTGGAGCAAGGTACATCCAAAGGGCTGTAGTTCCAGATAATGCAGCAGGCACAGCCAGTCAGAATGTAGGGCCTGGTAGTGCAAATCAAGTTTCCAGCTTGGCAATCCTTCTTCTCTCAGTTTCAAACAGCAGAGCTGAGAAGCTCTGCCCCTCTCAGATTCTTATTCTAACTTCTATGGGTCAAGCAGGAGGGTACTCCTGTCCAATGAGGTGCAGTGCAACACTCCAGAGTATGACCATATCCTCCAAAGTGTGGCACTATAGACTCCCAGAGAGCACCAATTCTCCAAAATTCAACATGGCTGGTTTTTTAGCAGAGAGACAAGAGCTGGCTAAGCCAACCTTCAGGATGGTTCATCTCCATATTGTCCCTCCCCCTTGCATCTGCTACTTCCTTTCTTAATGCAGCTATCTGGCTCGGTTCAAAGAGTAGGGGTGTAATTGAAACTGGCTTCTCCTGCCTCTCTCCTCCTTCTATTGAAGATTATTGTTTACCACCCCTCTCCCTGCTCTGACATTCCTATGTAGCAGAACCCTGCCCTCCCAGAATGGCTCTCTAACCCCAGGAGCTACTTATCACCTCATCAAAGCAGCCTGGCTAATCCACTAAACTCTGACCAATCAGGACAGACCAGTTGAAGGCTGAATTTTGGCTTACAGACAAGAAAGTCTTATAACTTCTTGTCTGTACATTTTAATATAAATTCAAAAATAGCATATTGTTGTATTTATCAATACCATTCTAGGAAGTCCTTGAATTATATTTTGATGACATCCTTGACGTTAGATATCATTTATTAACTTCTTGCCATGTTAACCTATGTGGCTAGGGATTTGCAATGTGGAAAATGACTAGGGCAATTTTTCCAACATCAGGGCTTATAAAACATAGTTTATAAGGACCCTGTCTATATCTACAGGACCCCACACCCCTGGGATACCTAGGGGAGACTTTAGGGGTTCTGAATATGTGAAAATATTGCAGATCCTCACTCCACTGTTCTCCTAGCACAAAACAAAAGTCGATTTTGGGAAGCACTTTACTACACTGTGGGGAGTGAAATGTGCAATTTCACTAAACCCAGGGCATATAAAACTTATTTTATAAGAGTCCTCCTTATAAGTACTTGATCCCCCACCACTGGGACACCTAGGGGAGACCCTGGGGGTACCTAATATGCCAAAACATTGTAGTTTATTAATTTCTAAATGCCCCAAACACCAAAGTCGAGTTTGGGCACAATTTGCATTTTAAAAGCTAGTCCTGCAACACAGAGCTGTTTTTAAACTGACCTTGGGCCTCAGCAGTGCACACATGCAAGTGCAGAAATGGCTGCTGGCCTCTAAACTACCATGCCCTATTATATACTAGGGACTTAAAGGTAATTTTGATCCCCCTGCCCTATTATGTACTAGTGCCTTATAGGGAAGGTCATGCCAATCATAGGGGTACCCTAACCCATAGTGTACCCTAGTATATGTAGGCGTTTTCACTGTATTCTAAGTGTCTTTTCAGCATAGCACATGGCTCTAGGCCTGGTTAGGCAGAGCCCAGGGACAGGCAGAGTCAGTTACCACCAGTGCCTGTCAGCAAAAAATGGAGGTTCCCAGGGCACAAGGATGAGTTTGCAACAGTAGGAATGCTAGGGGTTGCCTTCCACGTAGAGACTTGTGCCTTGAAATATTATTTGCTACTGCGAATGACTGCTGAGGGTGGGGGTGGGTAGGCGTTAGCTGAAGCATGAAAAAAGGGCTAAGTTTGAGTTGCTCTATTACATCGTCACTAAAACCAATAAAATTTGTTTATAAAAAAGACCATGTTTGTTTATAAAATGGAGGACCATATCACTGCCCATATCTGTCCTCCTCTTCAGATACCATTGTTGTTCAGCCATGATGGTGCATTCCTACCTGCCCATGTGAATGCACACATTGTGGCGAAAAAAGACACAATGCATTCTTAGTAGACACGAGGTTAAAGTGCAGTTCTCAAAACATGCCATTTAAATTATACTGATGCACCATACAACCAATTTTAGTAAAATGAGGAATAAAATAGTTCTATTATCAAGGGAGGAGAGGACTAGGCAGAGGTGGCTGCAGTTATCAAGCAAAGGAGATTGTTACTTGGACTGTTTTAGGTTTTAGAGAGAAAAAGAAGAAAATTAAGTGGAAACATTAGAAGAATGAGAAGAAAAGGAAAAAGAAATAAGTAAGAAGAAAGAGATGAATAAGAAATAGAAAGGAAGAACAAACGCTGTAAGAAAAGGAAAAAGAAAGAAAAGAAGAAAGGAAGAAAGTAAAAATAAAAGAAAAAAGAAGATGAAGAAGCAGAAGAAAAAGATGGAAAAGGAAAACAAGAAGATGAAAGAGAGGAAGTAGACAGAAGAGGAGAAAAATGAGAAGAAGAAAAAGAAGAGTAAGAAAAAGATAGAGTAAGAGAAGAAGCAGAAGAAGAAGAGGAACAAATAAGATGAGAAGGAGAAAAAGAAAGAGAAGAAGAAGAGGAGGAGGCAGAAAAATACTGAAAGAGAGGGCAGAGTTGAAAATGCCTCCTTGGTTATGCACATAATCAGTGGGTCAGAGATGGGACCCCTTTTATACACCGTTTTCCGTTGTTTTATGTTTGCCAGAATGAAGCTTTATCTGTCTCCTTGCTGTTTACTAGACTGCAACTTTATACTGTTTCTGCACTGTATTCTGCTCCCCAAGCTGCCATGATCATGAGGGAATTAGAAAACAACTTGGGGTTTATTTAGTAACAGTTAAGGAGGAGCTTGCTTGACTCTGCATAATCCACACTCCACGGCTTTAATGGTAAGTAAATAGATACAATGCATGCACTGCTTTGCGCCATGCCAAACCCACACACAATATCAATAAATTACCCTTAGAGCAAAGGGGCTCTGAAGGACTAGGGTGATATTTCATACCTAAGAGCATATTTACAAGGTGACATTCTGGTGGCAATATGCCCTTCTCCATATTTATAAAGTGCTGTTAAGCCACTTTTTGTGGCTAAACACCGCCTCGTAAATAAGGCTCCTTTACACACGTCACTTAACATGAAAGGGGCATGCAATGGGTGTTGCTGTGGGCGTTCCACCACAACATCCATTGCTTTTGACGCTGCCCCAGATTTACATGGAGGTGTAAATCTGAGGCATCGCCAAACACTAAAGCCATGCAAGAGCAGGCGTTACAATGGTGAAAAGGGGAGAAATACTTTTATTTCTCCTCGTTATTGCTTTTTCTATGTATGCTGCATTTTGCAGCACACATAGAAAGAGCAAAATGCCATTAATGTCAATTGTCCCTTTCTGCACATAAACAATCATTAAATAAGGACGATTTGCTACATCTATGTGTGCTGCATTATATGCAGCACACATAGAAGTAACAAATCGCCATTAGTGTTTGTTTATGTGCAGGAAGGAACACATTCCTGCACATAAATCGTCATTCCCTGCAATGCATAGTGCAAGGGTGCCTGTGTTTGCGCTAGGCAGCTAAATTTAGTGCCAGTGCTAGGGAAAACACAGGTGTGAATACAGTGCATCCCCGCATTTTGAAAATGTCAGAGCGCGGTGATGCCAAATGTGGAGCAGCTCCGCGGGCAGACATTTTCTCGTAAATATGCGGAACTAGAGTCTTTCAGTCTAGTGTTACCTTTACAGTAACAGCCCTGCTGTGGCAAGCTATACAGTTGGAATGTGTGGTGCTGCCTGGAGTTATCATTTTTCACCCATAATTAGGGAATATCTAGCAGTATTCGCATACACTTCTAGTTCTCTGTTTTCAGTTGTAGAGGAGTTAGGACCATCCTTTTGCTGTGGCTAATCTGGAAAATGCAGTAGTACCACATGTAGATAGTACAGCAGTACTGTATTAGACTAAATAGAACCTTTTGAAAATGCAGCAACTCATGGGGCCCGATTCACAGAACTAACTTAAGACAAAATCCTAAACTTACTACCATTTTGGTATTCACAGAAGGCACTTACTCATTTTGGTATTCACAGAAGGCACTTACTCATTTTGAGTATTCACAGAAGGCACTTACTCATTGATGAGTAAGTGCCTTCTGTGAATACCAAATGAGTAAGTGCCTTCTGTGAATACCAAAATGGTAGTAGTTTAGGATTTTGTCTTAAGTTAGTTCTGTGAATCGGGCCCAATGACTGTAAATGTAATGCATTTTTCCGCCACTTTAATTGATGACCTCAGTGCTTCCAAGCTGCACAGCTCTGTATATAGACAAATTCACTTATAATCTGTAGAAGGAGAAAAAGAAGAATTGTGAACTATTTCTAGGTGCAAAATATGTAATTGCTGCAAAATTACACATATTATACAATTGAGTCTTTAGTCGAGTGAAGGTAGAAAATGCGTAGTAGATTCGGTGGTACAGAAGTTTGTTTTTACCGTTTGTACAATACAACTGTAAGGAATTCTGTGCTGTCTTGCATTGCACAAAAGCTTGGTAAATCTGGGCCATTGCATCCTGTAAGCAGCCATACATTTTATTTAATCATGAATTTGACTACAGAGCGATATAGAAAGTTAACTTTCAAGATCTGACAGAGCCCTTTTAGGATGTGAGCATACAAACTGCCCATTTTGCTTGTTTGTGGCATTATTATCTAGAATATTTTTTTATTTAGTTATTTATTATAATTGTGTTGTTCTATAGCGCTGGTTGTACTGTCCTTGTTGCCAGGTGATTAATTGGTCCACGGCGCGGTATTAAGTATCTGTAGCCCCTGCCAAGCTGCAGATTGTTTGCTGCCTCTGATCAGCAGTAATATTTTGGGCAGGCCAACTATTCAAGCATATATTACCCTCATAGATTCCGTGTCCCACTCTACATTCCAATTTGACATGACCGGTTTCTTCTTACTCATAACTGGATGCACCTCCATCCCCCTTACAGAGATTTCTGTATATACTTTGATATATTTACTCTTCATTGTCTCGGGCAGACTTTGATTCAAGTCCTGATGATGATCCCATTATGTACGTAGATCGAAATGTCATCGACTAACTGAGCAGACCACTTTTAATAATTATATTAAATATTGTTAGAACTGGGGGTCTCTAGTTGGCAGAGGTATGCACCTTTGTCAAAGTAGGGACCCTTGTTTCTAGTCAGGGTAAGGGGGATACACACTATAGATAACACCTGCTCACCCTCTTGGTAGCTTGGCACGAGCAGACAAACTTATCCCAAAGGCAATGTGTAAAGTATTTGTACTTAAAACACAGAGTAACACAGGGACACCACAACCATTTAGAAAAATAAAGTATCTTTATCTAAACTCAACACGACCAAAACGACAAAAATTCACCATACATGTAGTAAAATAGCACTTAAAAACAGTTATTTCCAAAATAAAGCTTGTAGAAAACAAATAGCTTCACCTGGGGCTATTACAACGTCGTGACAGCAACAAGTCCAAAGTACGGCGCCGACCGGGAGGTGCGCAACGTCCGGCATAGAGTCACACGGACCCCCCAAACAAACAGTACCTTGGTAAACAAAGTCTATAACGATGCATGGCGTCGTAGAGGTGAGGCATCAGTGCATCGAGGCCGGCTCCATGGCTGAAACAGGGAGGCGAGGCGTCATGTACGCGAGGAGGCGATGTGTCGATTCCAGGACAGGGGAAGTCGGTTGTGTTGGCGGTAAGGCATCGGTTCCGGTGAAGCGATGCGAAGTCAGCGAGTTCATGGAGTCACCCTCAGCGGTTATCAGCGCCGCGATAACTGGATGCAGGGGCTGGCAGTGACAGAGTCGATGCGAGTGCTGGCGTCAAGAAGGCCAATAACTGCAGGCGTTGGCAGGTGTTGAAGGGCGTCGGAGGCGTAGTTCACGCCAGGCGGTTCGTCATGCACTTCACGAGCGGTGCCCCTGGCCTCTGCGCAGTTTGCAGCGTCACAGCTGCATTGCAGACATCGTCAGAGATTGCTTTTCATGCTTCTTGTAGGTTTCTTTCAGCTCCCAACAGCAGGAACAACCTCCATTGGCCCAATACTGGAACAGGCACCTCATGGCAGGTCAGAACTCTCAGTAGTAGAGTTCAGGAGAGCTGGGGGTGAAGTCTTTGTGTCCCTGAGACTTCATAACAGGAGGCCAGCACACACAAGCCTGTGGAGATTCTTCTACAAGCAGGTTTGTCAGCTAAGTTCCAGTCTTTGTCCTTTCCTTGGCAGAAGAAGCAACTGCAGACCAACCCCACACAGCACACAGCAAAGGGGCAGTACTCCTCACAGCTTCCCAACTCTTCTCCTTGGCAAAGGTTCCTCTTGAGTCCAGAAGTGATCTAAAGTTCGGGGGTTTAAGGTCCACTACTTATACCCAATTTTGTCTTTGTTCTTCTTGTGCAAGGGTCTATGAGCCCAGTCCAAACCAGTTCTGGCCTCACTGGTGCAGTATGACAACAGGGGGTGGACAGAATTGTGCAAGGGAAACAGGCCGTATTCAGGTGAAAGGAAAACTCCTCCCACTACCTAAATGCAGCCAATGTATATTCAGCTTATCTTTGAATCATCCAGGAAGGGCCAGGCACACCTCAAACCCTCCCCCCAGTGGCTGTCTACAGTTTTTGCACACCCCCAGCCCGTCACTTCAAAACCATACAGTCAATACACAAAAAGGCAGAGGCACACACAAAAGGGTTAAACAAGATAATGCCTACTTTCTAAAAGTGGCATTTTCAAACACATAATTTTAAAAACCATCTTTACTAAAAGATGTGTTATTAAATTCTGAGTTCAGAGAGCCTAAACTTTATTCCTCTATCTTGTCCCAATGGGAAGGTATTCTTGTAAGATGTTACAAAGTATTTCCCATGGTAGCCTATAGGGCAGATGGCAGATAGCCTTTCAATAGTGAAAGACTAAATTGACAGTATTTCACTACCAAGACATGTCACACTCACCATTACATGTCCTACCTTTCACATACACTGCACTCTGCCCATGGGGGTACTTTGAGCCTACCATAGGGTTGCCTTAGATGTAAAGAAAGGGAAGGTTAGGGCCTGGCAAGTGGATTTACTTGCCAGGTCGACATGGGAGTTCAAAACTGAGCGCAGAGACAGTGCAGTGGCAGATCTGAGATACATTTACAGGCTACTTGTGTGGGTGGCACAATCAGTGCTACAGACCCACGAGTAGCATTTGATTTACAGGCCCTTTGATCACACAGTGCACTTTACCAGGGACTTACCAGTAAATCAAATTTGCCAGTTGTGAGAAGCTGGCCTGGTATATGATGTCCACTAATGTAAGTGGGCACCTTGCACCAGTCCAGACAACCTTTGTGGTGATTTAAGAGGTCTTAGATAACCTTAGAAAGCTCTCTAAGTGGTAGCTGTGGAGAGCATCCCTCAGGCTTAGTCCAGAAGGAGTGTAAAGCAGCATGTTTTACCAGAATGCAATCTTGTAGTATAGATTAAGGGAAAAAGAACAACACCAAGTATTATAAAAATATGTATTGATTATATAATACTCTCTAATACGTACCAATATCTACCACACGGAGATAAACACAATGCACACAGTACTTTAGCCAAGAAACACAGTAAATAGCACAAAATACACAGTGGCCCCGGGGGGACCAAACCATATACTAAGAAAGTGATATAAGAACCACGACTCGAGTGTCGAGAGGACGTAGAAGTGCTGGGACCCCAAGGTGAGTAGATAGGGACCCCACGGAGAGCGTGTGCAGTGTGGAAACACGACCGCGTGCTCCGTACAACTCTATGTGCAAGTCGCGGTTGGATTTTTAAATATTAAGGACCCTTCCCAGTGGACCCTGGAGAAACCCCTTGGAAGACAGAAGGTTGGAGAGCCACCCCACTCGTGGATACCCTAGTATCCAAGTTACCTACACCAGGGAAGCCGGGTGCATACGTGTGAAGTGGTGTCGGAAACCGCTGTCGAACCCAGTGGAGGACTTCAGGATAGTGCCGCTGCTAGAAGAGGAGAAAGTGTCCATGGGAATCCAAACATGGATTCTTGAAGAGGAGTACCTGAAAGTAGAGGGGACAGAGTCTATGCCACTCAGGAGTGACCAGGAGACTTGGAAGACGAATGCCCTCCGATGTCGGGTGCTTCAGGGAAGATGACGATGACATTGACTCTGCAGCTGTGAGGACCAGGCGATGCTGAGGAAGACCAGAACCTGGGTACGAGCTGTCCCATGAAGGATGTCGAGTGCTGAGGGGTCGTGTCCGGCGTGAGCACCAACAAGCCTTGGCAAAGCCAAGCCATGCAGGAATCAAAGAAGGAGCAAGATCGGGAACAGCAAAGTCCAGGGTACTCACCAAAGGCAGGGGGGTCAGGGCAGGCCCCAAGCAATCAGGGGAGCCCAAAAGTAACAAGTGTGACCCTCAAGTGGACCAAAGGCCAGAGGCACTGGAGTCACGGAAGGACCTCAAGCAGCTCATCAAAAGATGCAGGCCACGATGAACACAATACGGTGTGGCTGAATATTCTGGTTGCTGGAGGTGCTCGATGTTAGGCCTACTTGGAGCCCGAAGATCTTCTTGCAAAGAAGCCAACTAGCCTTTGCAACTGCAAGTTGGACGCAGTGCACAGAGGTTCGGTTATTGCAACCACCACGAGGAATACTGGCCTTAAACTTGGTGAGAGGGCAGGGCCACCACCACCTGTGTTGCAGAGCCCACGGAGTCCGGAAGAGCTCAGGATCTACAGACCGGTCGACTTAGTTGCGGTACCTGCAAAAGCAAGGGAGTGACTCCTTCACTCCAAGGGAGATTACTTCAGGTGTCATTGATGCTTCGAAGGCCTTGGAAGGCTCCTGTTTGATGCACACGCACAGACAATGCAGCAGACTGGAAGGGAGATGTAGTCAGGCCCAAACGAAGTCCAGCGAAGTCCAGAATGCCCAAACGGTAGAAGTGCAGTGGTGTCTGATCTGAATCTTATCCCACGACGAATCTAGGGACCTACACCCAGGTACGCCCTTATGTACCCTAGGGAGAGAGTTGGGAAGGTTTCAGGGGACCCTCCCAAGGGAGGGTCTGGTTAGGGGGGAGGTTACTCCCATGTCCTTTGTCCAGTTTCGCGCCACAGCGGGAGCCAAAGGCTCCCAGAACTGGTTTGAACTGGACTATACACAGGGAAACCAAATGTGCCCCTCATGCAGACTTTCTGGCGCTGGCAAGCACTCCCACCCGGTCCCAATACACTAAATCCTGTCTGGGAGGTGGCTATACCTCTCTGTGACTGGATGTCTATTGTTCCACCTTCCTCTGCTCAGCAGCAGTAGGGCAGAAATGTGTCTCTGGTCGGCAGCAACCATTTTTTGCTGTCTGGTTCTAGAAGACTTGTACCAGGAACACTGAGAGCCTAATGGTGGGCTCTTCCAGTGCTTAGAATCAGACCGTGGGGGTATGATTCCAACATATTTGATACCAAACATGATAGGATTCGTTCGAGATGATCATCGCGTAATAACGTGGTGCCCCTCTATATAGTATATGGCTGCTTCACTGACAACCCGGGAGAATGGACTCAGTAGGCTGCAGGGTTGTCCTGTGCATGCAGGGACACCCTCTCACTTAGAACCAAGCACCCTGTCTTCAGGATTGCAATGGCCTGCTATAGGGGTGACTTATAGGTTTTAAGTGCAGTGACCCTTAGATATAGTAGACCTACAAGCACCAACTTACACAGGCTGCAATGGCAGGCCTGTAGATCCATTTTGCATGGTCTCCCATGGGTGGCATAATGCATGCTTCAGCCCATGTGAGACCTCTGGGGTACCTATGCCCTGGGTACCTTAGTACCATAAACTAGGGACTGATAAGGGTACCCCAGTATCCAATCTGTAGTGTACCTAAGTACTCAACACAACAATTTAGGGAGAAAGCAGATAGACTGGGGTCCTGATTAGCAAGATCCCAGTCAGACTAGTCAAAATACAGCTTAGCACCAGGCAAAAAGTGGGGGTAACCATGCAGAAGGATACTACCTTCCTACACCAGTCATGACAAACCAATCATAATAACAAATTACAGAGAGCATATGTACTTTAGCACTGATTAACAGTAGTAAAGTGCCCAGAGTCCTAAAGCCAACAAAAACAGGTCAGGAAAAATAGGAGGAAGAAGCAAATGTTTGCGGATAACCCTGAAAAAAGGGCCATTTCCAACACAACCCCCTGCCAGCCAAAAGCCAGGGCAGACTAATCAATACCTCGATGGACTACCCTCCTTGGTGCGATAGAACATGGAGCCTGGCCCACACATCAGGGGTTTATTCCGGTTCTACGCCTCCCTGAACCCAGTTGGATCCCTGTATCTATACTCTCAGGGCCCACTAAGCTAACCTATGGGGAACCCTTCCCCTCACCTGTGGACACCATCAGTGCAGCGCCTAAAGAAGAAGCAACATTTTTGGGGATAACCCTGTAAAAAGGGCCATTTTCCAAAAATATGCAGGCTGCTTACAAATTCTGTAAGTTGTGATATTCTCGTGGTTTTGTATCGCTTTCACCTGAGCACCCAGCAAGTTTTTTTGCACCCCACTGTCACATATGCACTTGAAAATTGTTTCGTTAATTTCCTTTAATAAAATATGATTTTTGGAATACATTTTTTATCCATGAGCTGGGGCTTAACTAATATATATTAGGAACAGCTGTTTCGTGAAAACATTTCTAAGAACAGCGGTAGTGGGTGCCTTTTCCTGTCTGTCCAAAGTAGCTAAGAACCCAGAGGAAGAAAGGATATTAGAAAGAAAGGAAATTAATAATCTAAAACGTTAATTAATGTTTCTAATAATATGACTGGTGCTTTAGGGGCTTCCTTATGAATGTTCTCATCCGCAATATGTAACTGTTTCTTGGAATTACTTGTTCGGGAGGGGCTGTTTTAGTGAATTCTTCTACATCATCTGTTCTAAACTCTATATTATGCAGATCAACTTTTCATGACCCTCAAGGTTACATTTAAAAATCTATTAGTTTAGAAGTGATTGTTATCAGCAGCGACCTTTTATGTTACAGGCAGCTTGTGTTTACGATCACCTGTAAATTGCAGGCACCATAGGGGTACAGTAAAGGTAAAGGATGAGGCATTCGGTGACTATACATATCTTACATTGTGGGGAAGACAACAGGAAAGGGCAGGCAAGGAAACAATGGTGGCATACATAACATCAAACACAAATCTACACTGTGGGTGCAGTGCAGCAATGTTACACTATTGTGTCACTCCCCAAAAATGTCTTTCATGTGTCAGTAGTAGGTTTTGCAGGATTAATCAGCACAATGGCCATTCAAAGCAGGTTAGGATGTTTCTCGTACAAATAATTTTCAGCAGATGAGCAAGTGAATTCCCCCAACCATTTGTTTTTAGAATAGCCTCCTTCAAGATTATGTTCTTACAATTTATTTCTTAAATTTTGCTACCTCCACTAGGTTGGCAAACTGAACAATCCTGGAAACTCACACACGCCTACAACATATGTGTATAAGCACAATCAACGTTTAATGAAGTTCTGTGGGCACCATTTTGAAAGCTTCCTGCATTGTGCTATGCAGGCGTTGGAAGAACCCAGACTGCTCCATGATGTTCACAAAGCTATTCACTTTAAAATCAGAGGCACTTCAGGTGATGCTGTAAAGGCAGATGCAGACTAAGCCTTTTCATTATGCCAGGTGCTTTTTCAGAATACAATTTTAGCATGGGTTATTTCAAAGTACTGCTGATCCAAGTCCATGTTATTTGTATGCTTGCAGGAGGGACTGTAAAGGCCTGCAACAAAAGGTGGGGCAGATTTACAAGCCCCTTGCACTGCCAGTACGTCACTTTTTGTGACGCACTGGCAGCGCATTTCCCTGCCCCATATTTACAAGGACCGGAAAAGCCACCCTGCGTGCTTTTCCTGTCCTTGTAAATATGGCCCCTTTACACACAGCGGATTCGTAAACCTGGAAATGCGTCAGTATGCTACGCCACCCTCTTTCAATGCGTGCTGCATTCTACAGGATGCATTGAAAGAGGAAAATGCCTGTAATGATTGTTTTTGTGCAGGAAGGTGCCCCTTTCTGCACAAAAGCGATCTCCCCATGGCGCAGGCATCCTTGCACCATGGTACAAGGGTGCCTGCGCCAGCGCATGGCAGCTGTTTGTGCGCAAGAGCAGGGGAGAGCACAGGAATGCGACATATCATTGTAAATATGTTGCATTCCTGTGCTCTGAAAATGCCGCAGCGTGGCGCAGCCAAAGGGCTTGCGGTGCTGCGCTGCGGCACTTTCTTGTAGATCTGCCCCGGTATTTCTTAAATGGAGACAGTGAGACTGAGTGTATTAACTAACCTCCAAAACCATCTAATCCCTGCATTGACCCTCATTTGTCTCAGGCTTTGAATTTGGAATCTGAAGGCCTCTTTCCGAGCCTGGGTGGAAAGAGCAATATCCAAGGAACATGTTTATCACCCAGTTTTTTGCTCAGCTTTTTATCCACTGGGTAACTTTCATGATGGGATTATTTTATTTTCCCACCAAAGCATTCCAAATATCTTCAAGTAGGCACGAAAGAAGAGTTCGAGCTGTCTGTGATGTAACTTGTAGGGGTATGCAAATTCATGTAATTTGCTTTCTCCATGTCATTTGAGTAGTATAATGCACGTCTCATGTCAATGTGCGCATGTATCTGCATTTACACCTGGAGCCATATTATGCATAGGCCGCACTCGGCAAAGAAGGGAAAATAGGGAAAGTGCACCCTATTAGAATAAATGAACTGCCCAGGACAGCTGTGAACTTACGCTGCCCTGAAGGCCGCTCATTCAGTGAAATACGGAGTGGCTGTTTACAAAACCGCTCAGTATTTCACGGTGTAGGCAGAAACTCACTTGCACTTTACAGAGGAGTTAGAGAACCCCCCCCCTTGAAGGCAGGTGCAGTGAGAGGCTGCACCCATCTGTAGGGGGGATGTCTTGAGATTTCCAGAGGACCCCCCTTTGCCACTCAAGAGGGCTGCCTTCAGGTGGCGCACTGACAGTGAGTGTGCTGCTTAACGACCTGTTTCCATCTACTCCCTCGTCTACAGTAGGGCGTGGACACAGAGGCAAAGACTTTCTCTCATTTGCATGGGGCCACACCTCCATGCGAATGGGGAAGTGCCGTCTCATGATAGCGCTGGTGCTATGTGTGCCAACGCTATCAGTGTTAATGAAGGGGCAGCAGAAGTGTCTGCAGGCCCTTGTCTAATACAATTGGGCACCAGAGTGCACATAGCAAGCACACACGCCCGTTGTGCCCATGGGGCACAATGTATAGTATGGCCGCTGGAGTGGAATGCAATGAAGTGAAAGATAGTAGCACATGCGGTTGTCATTGCCCTCCTAATGGGTGAATAGGGTATGACTAGTGGGTAAATATAGTTGAAGTTCATCTGATGCCAACACTTTCCTACTTGTTTTCCTTCATCATTTTTTTTACAAATTTCCAAGGACTTAATGCATGTGCAGTGTAAACTGATGCATCACAGCTCCATAGTCTATTCTAAAAAGTCCTTGTCGCTCACTCAACTCTGAATGAAGCAGATAGACCTAAGCTGCATTAATTCTCAATCAAACATTTACACTTTCCTCTTCATTTTTTCATATTGAGCACCTGCTGTACTAGCATGCCTTCCATGTTCCTTTGTGCCTCCCTGAACGTGCCCATCATTTACCAGCCCCCTACAGAATGCGAGCTGGCCTGTACTGTTGAATGCTGATCCATCACTGCCCCGCTCCCCTGTCACGCTCCACTGTCATGCTCTACTGCCACACTCCACTAAGGAGCACCAATTCCGCTCTCCTACTCTCTGCAGAGATAGGCAGCGGCCGGGTGTCTCAGAGTAGGTCTCATTGACAGAGGCCAGATGCCCACTACATTGGGGCAAATTTACAAGGAAACTGCAGATGCGCAGCTCCGGCAAATTTGCAGCACCATGCTCCGCCATTTCCAGAACGAAGGGATGCACCGTATTTACAGAAATACGGTGCAACCCTGTGTTTTCCATAGCACTGGTGCTAAAAATAGCTGCCTAGCGCCAACACAGACACCCTTGTGCCATAGTGCAAGGGGGCCTGCGTTGCAGGGAATGATTGCTTATGTGCAGGAAGGTGTCCCTTCCTGTACATTAATAATCAATATTGATGATTTGTTACTTCTATGTGTGTTGCTTTCTGTAGCACACATAGAAGTAGCAAATCATCATTATTTAATGATTGTTTGTTGCAAAGTCATCCTGTGCTCTGGGCACCCCCCAACTTTTTGCTGACTGGTACTGGTGGTAACTGACTCTGACTGACCCTGGACTTTGCCTAACCAGGCCCAGGGCCAGTGCTATGCTGAAAACACTTAGAATACAATGAAACCACCTACATACACCAGGGTACACTATGGGTTGGGGTACCCCTGTGATTGGCATGACCTACCCTATAAGTCCCTAGTATATAATAGGGCAGGGGAATTGAAACTACCTATCAGTCCCTAGTATATAGTAGAGCATGGCAGTTTAGAGGCCAGCAGCCTTCTGCACTTGCATGTGTGCACTGCTGAGGCCTGAGGTCAGTTTTAAAAGCAGCCCTGGGTGCCATGACTGCTTTTAAAAAGTAAATTGTGCCCAAACTCGACTTTGGTGTTTGGGGCACTTAAAAATGGATAACCTACAATGTTATGGCATATTAGGAGCTCCCAGGGTCTCCGCTAGGTGTCCCAGGGGTGGGGGGCCAGGTATCTATAAGGTAGACCCTTATAAAATGAGTTTTATATGCCCTGGGTTAAGTGAAATTTCACATTTCACTCCCCACATTGTGATAAAGTGCTGCCCAAATTCGACTTTGATGCTAGGAGCACTGTGAAGTGAGGATCTGCAATATTTCTACAGATTCAGAACCCCTAAAGTCTCACCTAAGCGACCCATGGGGTGGGGGTCCTGTAGATATAAGCAAAGTACTTATAAAATATATTTTTGTAAGTCCTGGTGCTGGAAAAATGGCCCAAGTCATTTTTCCCATTGCAAATCCCCTGCTACATAGGTTAACATGGTAGGAAGTTATTAACTAATAACTCTTGATAGGAGAGGGCTAGAAGTACCATTCAAAGACTTCCCCGAATGGTATTAATAAATTCAAGAATATGATATTGTTGAATTTCTCCTAAAGTGTAAATACAAGAAGTTATAGGACTTTCTTGTTTGTAAGTCCAGATTCCGCCTTCCAGTGGTCTGTCCTGATTGGTCAGAGTTAAGTGGATTAGCCAGGCTGCCTTGAAGAGGTGATAAAGAGCCCCTGAGATTAACCAGCTCTGCTGGGAGGGCAGTGTGCTGCTCCACAGGAATGCCAGGCCAGGGGGAGGAGTCGTAAACCATGGTCTTCAAAGAGGAGAGCAGAAACCAGTGTCATTTATAACTCTGAACTTTCCACCTCAGGCAGATGGTAGGATTAAGGAAGGTATGAGCAGATGCAGGGGGAGAGTCTAAGTAAATTAGCCATCCTAGGGGTGTGTTTAGCCAGCTCTTACCTCCCTGCTGGAAAATCAGCCATTATGAATTTGGAAGATTGGATGCACTCTGGGACAAAATATTGCCACACTCTACAGGATGTGGTCATATCTTTGAGGAGTGACCCTGCTCCCGTTGGTCAGGAGTGACCTCCTGCCTGACCCAGAGAACTTGGAATAAGTATCTGAGAGGGCAGAGCCCTCCAGATCTGCTGCTTGAAACTGAAGGAAGCAAGACATAGTGCCATGCTGAAGTGATGTGCAATTTCTAAGGCCTGCCCTATGAAGACTGCGCCATCTGAACCTACAGCCCTGTGGACTACCTTGCTGGAAAAGAACTAAAGAGTGGACTCCCTGCAAGCTACAGGTTAACAGAGCTCACCTGGACCATCACCACCAAGGATCCTCAACTGGAAGAACTACCAGTGGATTTGTAAGGGTTTTGTCCAAGTGGATTGTGGGAACTGAAGTCCTCAACTTTAAAGGACCATCTTGGAGCTTCCAAAACCTTGGAGTGATTTTGAGACACTTTGGGACCCCTTGAGGAACTTCAGGAAGAAGTTCAAGAAGTTTGGAGAACTTTGGAGCAACTTTGAAAAAAAGCTCCATAGAGGGACCAACTCAACCTGGCCAGCCAAGCCGCCTGCCTTCAACCGCGAGCCGGCCAAGCCATCCAGGTTTGTCCCGCTAAAAGCTCCGTGAGGTCCAACTTCCAGAGTTTGACCGGGAGTAGAAGAAATCCGAGGCCGGCGAACCCTCACTGAATCCGGCCTGGTGAAGAGAATCGAGGGACCCCGCGAGAAAAAGCTCCGTAAAAGTTTCTAAGTCCGAACGAAGAAAAGGTGACTGGGAGAAACCGCGAAAGCCAAGCCGCCTGCCTTCAACCGCGTGTCGGCCTGGATCCTGGGTTTGCTCCGCTGGAATGCTCCAGAGGTCGGACTTCCATAAGTTTGACCGGGAGCTCATCGCAAGGCAATCCGGCGAACCCTCACCGAATCCGGACTGGCTGAGAGCTTCGAGGGACCCCGGGAAGAAAAGCTCCAGAAAAGTTTCTAAGTCCGAAGGTAAAAACTGTGACCGGGACCTACTGCGAGTGGTAGCCGCTCAGGGCTCCATCGCAGTCGGCCTGAAACTTTGACTTTGAGCCGGTCTATCGCGAGCAGATATCCCAATATGGTGCTATAAGTTTCTAAGTGCTATATAATGCTAAATCTTTGAAAATTCATATCTCCGGTTCCCTACATTGGATTTTTGTCGTTTTGCTGTCATTTTAAAGATAAAAATATTTCCTATTGTCATAAATTGGTGTTGGATTTTATTATGTGTTGTGTCTTAATTATTTACTGAATTGGTGTTTTTAAATGCTTTACATACCTGTCTTTGAAGTTAAACCTGTCTGCTCGCAGCCACGTTACCAAGGGTTGAGCATAGGAATAATTTTCTAAGACCTATTCTGAGCCCTATACGGTGTTAGTGGCCTTATTGCCAGTGGCAGACCTATATTTGCCCCTACCAATAATCCACTTTCCAACATTGTTTATGTGCAGGAAGGGAGACCTTTCTGCGCATAAACAATTAATAATGGCGTTTTGCTATTTCTATGTGTAGTGCACATTGCAGCACACTTAGAAAAAGCAAAAACGTGGAGAAATAAAAGTATGTCTCCTCGTTTTGCCATTCTTGCGCCTGGTAATGCATGGCGTTAGGTTTTGGCACTGCCTCAGATTTACACATCCTTGTGAATCTGGGGCCATGTCAAAAAGCAATGGGTGTTGCACTGGAATGCCCACAGCAACACCCATTGCACGCTCCTTTCACACAGGAAGTTGGGTGAAAGGATACCATATTTACAAAGTGGCGCTAAGCCAAAAAAAGTGGCTTAACACCACATTGTAAATATGGAGCAGGGCATTGCATCACAGGAACAGCGGTAAAAGTGAAGTTCTGTTGGCACTATCCCCTTGCAAATATGTCCCATTGTGTCTTCCCCATCTCGGTGCTCACCTCTCCTGGAGTCTTCCCTGGGATACATAGTGGGCAGTGAGTTTTCATGCTCGAATTCGAACACAAAGGGCAGCAGCCAATATTAGTTGTTCACCTCTATCCCCAAAACCCACAATTTCATTTGTTTTTGTTTTTTTCACAAATGTTGGCTGCATTTCCCTATTGCTTTCCGAAACAGTAAACACATGTGCTGTCCTACAACTACATTTGAAGGTTTGCAAAAGTCAAATCGCTCTTAAACTGTGAACACCTTAGCAGGAGCTAGTTACACAGTGGATGCTTCCCAGAGCTCTTTCACCTGCTGCTCTTTGAATCCCCCATTAAATATTTTTTCTGCAAAACACTAGATAAATAGGATACCTCATGGTCCACTTTTGTGCCTTTGTAAACAGTCCAACATGCAACGCTTATTTACAATCCTAATTGCTTCAGTGTTTGGGACTCGAATAAGCCAATTATCTTCGAGCTCTTGCAAAAAGCTATTTCAGCACAGCTACGCAGCTGGTTTTTCTGTGGGGTTGGCACAGGCTCAGAAGCTAGCTTCCTCAGCACTAAGGAGCACCAAACTTCGAATTGTGTAAGTCCTTTAATTAATGTGTCTCCAAGTGCAGTTTCACCCCCACCTTCGCTCACTTTAATTTAAGGGCTCTCTCTGGCAGAAATGAAACTGTACAGCAGTTTTGCCAACCGATCTGGCAGACATGGTGAAGAGCTCCATCTGTTATCTCCCGATGGGGAATTCTTCAGCTTAACTGTGCTTTCTAATAGAAATCTGCTTTTTCTCTAAAGTATATTTTTTAGGAAACAAAGTATTTTGAGCATTCAATTATTGTAGTCTTGGAATCCTTATGTACCTGTTCCGCATTCTCTAATCCTGTACTTCCTAGTCACCTAATATTATAGAATTTGAAAATGTGAGACATTTTTACAAGACTTTAGCTTCAGAATGTTTCTCATGGTTGAAAAGTTGAATACATTACATTAAAACTCATAGATAAGTAGGCTTAGTGGAAAATTACTCCAAAACATTCGAATTTTAGGGGGAGAATTGCATTTTAAAAGTATGCTTTTTGAAGGAAAATTCTTTAGCACAAACCTTTTTTAAGAAGAAGTCTTAGAAGTTTTAAAGAACGTTTCAAACCTTTATCATGTGCAACGTTTGCTAACTTTTCAAAACTTTCCTGCAAGATTTTTATTTTTCCACCCTAAGACAAGTACCTGTATTCATCCATGAGTTCCTTGGTTGACAAATACACCATTAGAAAATCGACAATCATCCTTTATTTTGGAAGCAGGAGACAAACTGATGTTTGCCCACACAATAGGATGAATTGATTTTTGTTATTGAAATTGTGCGGTATCTTCTAGAACCTCGTGGTCTACCTGGTAACTGGGCTTCTGGATGGCCGGTTAGTACCTTAGGAAACCACAGGTTCTATAAATTCTATCTGATTTTTGATAGACAAGCTTCTTGTACATTGGTGGAATTTCCATCTTCTTTAGCCATTGTGCTGGGCACTGCTTTCTGGCACTGATGGGTGCAGGTTTTTTTTCATGCCAGACACTGTAGTACTAAGCTATGTAGTTTTAAACATCTTCCTTCAAAAATATTGTATCTAGAATATCAACTAACATTATAGCAAGAAACTAAGGGCCCAATTCACAAAGGTGAAGTTAGACTCGAAGTCTAACTTTAGACCTGAAGTCTAAGTTATGACCTGAAGACCTAACTTTAGATCTAAAATCTAACTTTAGACCTGAAGTCTAACTTTAAGCTTCTGGTCTAAACTTAGACTTCAGGTCTAAAGTTAGAATTCAGGTCTAAGTTTACCTCTGTGATTCGGACCCTAAGTTTAAATATCTAAGTAGAAATGTACTATTCTTAATGCCACATCCGCATCGCGGATACTTGTGTGCTCTGCCAATAATCCATCCTAAACGGGGTGAACCATGAAATGTGACCTGGGGTTCCTCTGAAAGTGCAGGTGTGCCTTTAGCACATCAGGCTCCACTGCAT
Organism: Calotriton arnoldi; assembly: GCA_963921515.1. Classification (NCBI taxonomy): domain Eukaryota; kingdom Metazoa; phylum Chordata; class Amphibia; order Caudata; family Salamandridae; genus Calotriton; species Calotriton arnoldi. Next base: position 1,529,791 of record CAWUFW010004214.1, read on the forward strand.
TTGTTGGCTGTGCTTCTGGGACTGTTGACAATGTAAAGGGGCATTAGGAAGGTTCTGCATATTCTCCATGAAAGATCTTTCAGTTTCACTACAATCTTGCTGTCTTGCTTGCAAAACAAAGGTCAGTAGTCCCTAAAACAAGCAAGGTAAATGATATCCCTTTTCCCTCTTTACCCAGAATTCAGCTGTAAAACCGAGATCTAATTGAGATGCAGTTGGCTTCCAAAGCCCGTAGGTCCTAAGGGCACTGAAACTGCTGCACTAATGATAGGTACACCATTGGACTTGTGTGCAGTCTGCTCCTGAAATGCAATCCAGTGCCACTGTGCAGGAAGTGCAAGAAAGGTCAGACACAAGACGGTGCAGGTAGCTACAGACAGTGGCCCCCTCAGCACAGTACCCTGGCCGGAGAGCTCCCAATTTAGTCTGGAGGGGGGCCCTCCACGTACCTTGCAAGGAGGCCCCCTCAAGTTTCGTTACGCAAGTGGCAGCAGAATTGTCCGAGTGTGCCAAAATGAATGAGCCAGTTTTATTTACAAACTGCAGACATACCAGACATTCTTCAATTCAGAGTGACTTTAAAGTCCACAATATCCGTGGGCATTCCTGAATATTCGCGCCCACTGAATATAATGAAACAAAGAGGCTGGCCAGAAAATAGAAATTAATTCAGGCCTGTAAAGTCTGGTGGTTTACCTCAGTAAGTTTACCTTTGGATGTAAAAAATCATTCAAGAGTTTGAAAGTCTACAGCAGGGTAAGACTGAATGTTGCACTAGTAAAGGCATCCACACGGCCAAATTGTCTCTTGATTGGTTCCAGAGTCTCCTCAAACTTTGCAGGCAAAAGTTCAATACCGCACAAACTACTGAATTCCAATTGTCAAAGTAGTCTTTTTTAGAGATACTTTGTGTCTTGTGCTCCTCTTCCAGTTTTCTCTATTGTTTCTCACTGTTTATTTTCTGAAGGGGTTATGACCCCAGACTTTCAGGAAAGGTACCTTTGACACCAGCCCATGGGTGGCAGGAAAGCTCCCCACAACTTCAGATTGTGTTCAGAGCATAATGTGTAATTAGAAGTGGTTCATTAATTCCTCTGCGTCACCACGCTAGCCCTTTGTCCATAGGCCATTCTTTACTTTCCCATATACAAGGGAGGCATTTCATAAGTGCAAGTAGTAGAAATGTCCAGTAGAAGATGGTCGAATCCTTTACTTCCAGAAACAAACAGCTTCCTCGAACTCCAGGACTGCACTCTCTAGCTTCATGAAAAAAGTTTCACTTTGCAAACCGGGCCTAGACTTCTTCTCCTTGGGGGCTAATCAATAGATTAAATTCTATATTTTAAGGGTCTAGTCAACTCCTTCCTGAGAAGCAGGCCGATTTAAAAAGGGCTACACAAATCCGATGTGCAAGCCCTCTTAGTGAATCCAACTAAGACTTCCCCCATTTCTCCACTTCCACATTTTCTGTTCACCTTTGCCTGAGTTGTGTGCTGACTAGGAGCACAAATGGAGACGACCACACCTCCTCCCATCACCATCGACTCAACAAAAGAATCAAATATACACTCCACATGTTACTTCACAAGTTGACCTAGAGATAGGCTGAGTTGTGAAAGTGTTTTACATTCTCCTAGTCTGTACATATGTAATATATGTAGGTTTGTATGCAATTTGTCTAACAATGGCGGACTGTTGACATCATAATATTTACACACAGACCTCTGCAGCAAGCGCATTAACCAAATGCTATATTGTTCCAGTTTTATACTTTGAAATGTGCTGGAAGCACATGCATCTCTACATCCGGTGTCTTAACACTGATTTATCCAAAATCATGGTCGGTTTGTGATCAATAAACTAAGCAATATCAATTGTATTGTTTTTCATCCTCAATGTTCCAAGTTTCTTTAGGGACAGAGTAAGCACAATGCGTATGTAATGGAAAATCATAGTCTGACGCTGGCTCTACTATTCATGACTTCTCTTTGTTTCTGTCGCCTGTCTTTAACGTTGTGGCTTCCTGGGATTAACGTGGTAGCCCTGATGCATATATGTTCCCCTCCTTAGTGAATGCCTGTGTGCAGAGATGCGCCCTTCCAGAATCTCACATATCTCACTTAGTGCATGTCAGCTTTCACACCAGCCAGCTCCAACCCCCAATGTCTTTCCAGCAAAGATAATAAATTGGTAAGGTGGGAGCTGACGCCATGACAGCATAAACAGCAGACACAGGGGAACCTCATTAGTGACAGGAATGCTGAAAAAAGTATCAGTGAATAGGGTGAAAAGCGCCCACATGCGCCAAATTGGAAAAGTAAATTGAAAAAAACGGTCTCTTTTTAGACTTTATAGAGTGGTATCGAAAAAAAGAATACTGAAAAAGGAGGAAAGGTAATGATGGGAGAATAAAGAGGCGCTCAGGCACTCAGTAGAGCAGACTCCATGCATACCAGGGGGCATATTTACAAGAGGATAGCGGCACCAGAACGTCACTTTTAGTGATGTTCTAGTAGCGATATATCCTTCTCCTTATTTACAAGGTGGCTGTAAATAAGGCCCCTTTTCACGCTTCACTTAGCGTGAAAGGGGCATGAAATGGGTGCTGCAGTGGGCGTTCTACCGCAACACCCATTGCTTTTTGATGCTGTCCCATATTTACAAAGATGGGGTAGCGTCAAAACTAAGGCCATGTAAAACCTGGTCTTAGGATGGCGATACGAGGAGAAATTATTAATTTTTCCTCGTATTTTGGTCGTTCTATGTGTACTGAATTCTGCAGCACACATAAAATACAGCATATCGCCTTTCAAGAAAGTTTATGTGCAGGAAGGTGTTCCTTCCTCCACATAAACAATCGCCCCTGCAGCACACACAGCATTGCAACATGGCACAAGGGTGTCTGCACTGGCGCTAGGCAGCTTTTTTTGTGCAAGTGCTAGGGGAAACGCAGGGGTACGCCGTATTTTTGTAATTACAGCGCATCCCTGCGTTTTGAAAATGTCAGAGTGCGGTGTTGCCAAATTTGGCGTAACACCCGCTCAGGCATTTTCTTGTAAATATCCCCCAAGATGTTTTATACGCTACAATGCCGAATCTCCATAGTGCAGAAAAAAGGGCTGGCTGAACTAATTGCCCAACCTAGAAACACCCACGCTGTTTATGCAGCAACATGTAACGCTTTCACTGCATTCAGAATATTTTTCAAACTCTCAGCTAAAAATGCAATTTTACCCTAGCAAAATGAGGGCCATCCAGCTGGGACAAAGTCCTTCAGAAATCTCATCATCAAATATTAAAACTCGGAATTCTCAGCAGGGCGAAAATGGCTTCTTCTAGTTTGTGTATTTTTTTTTTTTGTGTGTTTCCCAGAAGGTTGCATATTCTCTGCATGGCTGACTCCTGACACATCCAGAATAGTTCACACATCCCGTTAAGTGGAGGAAAAAACTGCTTGAGAATCACTGCATATCATATTCATAGCTTACTGTTCACAGGGTCGTCCAAAGACTGCAAATCGGCAGCGGAGGGCCGCCTAACGGACTTCAGAAGGCAAAAAGCTTTGTCTTGTGCTACGGCAAGCCGGAGGCGGAAGCGCTGCGTTACCTTGCTGATTGCATAAACTTTACCCCACTGGGAGACGGAAGTCTGCAAAAGGCTTCCTGGCCACGGAAAGTGCTACCACCTGTGGCAATTACTATTCATCCAAAGTAGGCGTGAATAAAGGTTGCTTTTTTCAAGCCCACGTGAGACCGGTTCTTAACACAAATGAAATGCGATACGTACATCTCACAGGTATTAGTATCTGACTGTATTAAATGCATGGAAGCTGGTGCCTGGGACTGTGATGGAAATAACAAGTATATGATACAAAGGCATTTAAAGATAATTTGCTCTCACCGTCCCATTAAATTTAGGTGTCATAACCATTTTACTTACCCCAAAAACGGTCTTATCATTCATTGTATATGTCGCTGAAACCTCGAACCCATCAACATGTAATCTCACATAATTTTTTCATTATTCAGAAGTAGATAAGATGTTGTTCTCCCTGCAGCCTTCACCCAGACACGTGCATCTGAGTGCCTCCTTAGACATTCCCACCCCATACTTACCCTTCCGTTCTACGTTTTACCAGTACAAAGGATTCTTAGGGTTCAACTCAGATTCTGTGTTAATTCTGTACTCCTTGAAAGTACAGGGCCCTTTTTGTTATCTTTGGGAGTTTGGTAATGGCTCCACCCTGTCCAAGACACTCGAAATGTAGGCTGTACAATTTCAATTCCAAGAACCATCATTGCAGAACCACTTAACTGCCATCTTGCTCTCACCATTTACCTTATCTCCACCCTACTGTATCGACTGCTGCGTATCGCTAACCGGCCTCGGTCGACGCAGCATCACCTCATTTCTCTATTGGCATCTTTTCTGACCAAACACCAGTTCCATCCTCCCAGACTGACCTGGTTTAATCCAAACTCCAACTGCTTTTTACATTGACAGTAAGGGAAACAGCCTTTACCACATGGTCAGTACCACGCAGTGCCATTACCATGCATCCATTGTCACACAATGCCTTTACCATGCATTGCCTTTACAACACTAGCCTTTATCACGAACATGCCTTTACATCGCATGCCTTTACAATGCAAGGTAAGTATATTTAAAGTAAATTAATCTAACGTAAGGTGGGCAGACACATAGGTTTACTCCTTTGTGTGTCAAAAAGAATTTGAGAATGGTATCACATAAGGCCTGGTACTCAAGGGTGAAGGAAGGCCACCTAACGACCCTAAACAAACCTTATGGTTCCACAAATACAGACTACCCTGAGCACTTACTACATCCAAATCCAATAGTCTTTATATATTCATGTTCCAGTCTCTTTATTAGATCCACAGGTTCCTTATAATCTTTAATCACATGCTTCTTGACATCAGTACAAGTCATGTTTTGTCATTCTGGCATATTCACCTCCAACGTTATCAGGGCTCTAAACAAATACTTCAGAATCAAATATTTTATAATCAAATACTGATGGTACCTTCACCCACTATAAAAGTGCAAAGAGCAGGATAATATAGTGAACAAACAATGCAAAAAATATATGTTTTTTGAAGCAGTAAGGTCATGGGTGTTAATTCATAAAAATGCCATGGGTAGCGGAAGTGACATCACATGCCCTTTGACCTTAATGACATCATAGGAAGTCATGTCACATGACATTAACCATGATGACATGTATTGTAGTGAGAAAGTAAAGAGAAAGAGCCACTCCTCTATTAAGGGGTTTCACCACCCCAAGAGAATTTTGAAATGAACGTGGTCATATAGTGCATTTTAACATACAATTTTCACATAGATTTGCTAAAATGTCATAGGCTCTGAAATAGCACTCTTAAAATGCTCAAATCCTTTCATGGTGTGCCAAGCCAACGAAACCTGATGCTCCCTAGGAATTGACCCAATTTTTCCAAATGTGCTATGGATATCACAATATGGCAAAAATTAGCTCCATTGTGCCAGGGCTAGCTTTATGTCATTGTTGCACCATATGCCACGAGTGGCCTCAATATTCCAGTGCCAGAATTCTTCCATGTATCAAAGGTCACCCTTATTGTCAAAAACTACCTCAGTAAGGCAGGCTCAGTATTTTGTCATGGTTTCCCCCACCTTCTCCCATATGTCAGGTTGTCTTCCTTTGTACCAAAACATAACTCCAATGTGCTACTACAGGCATTTTCTCACAGGTACCTCACATGTCAAGAATTTCCTCTTGTATGTCATTAACAGTATTTTACCATGTGTGCCCATTATGCAAAGAATTGCCTCCAGTGTGCTGCCCTTAGTTTGTCGCACGGTTCTGGGCTAAGAATTATCTAAAATATGCCAACACCAATATTTTACCATACAATTAAATGCATTTTTTACTTAACTTACCTGCCATCCAAGACCAATTCCAGGTAACTGTGCTCCATTTTTATATTACATCAATAGTGAATAATAAAATATTATTCACTATTAGTATAGCGAGAAATGGAAGAAAATAAGAAGTCCAGAGTCACCGCTGTAATCCTGGCACTGATTTTGCCACCTAGGCGGTGGCAAAATCAGTGCCAGGAATCACAAAGAGCAAGCTAGGTGTCACATCCATGAGTTAGGTATACCTACACCTATATGAACCTCCGATCCACAAGTGTCATATACAACTCAAATACATATTCAATAAAAGTGATAAACATGCTATAAAAGCACAATAATGATAGACCTTAAACTGTGCTCCCATCCACTTGCACCAATCAAATTATATCAGCACCCAGGTGATCAAACTCCACATGAATAATTAAACAAAGTAAACCTTGAAACGCTGGAAGTAATATGTCTCCACATCACATCTAAAATCATAAATTCATTTTAATCCAAGTATTCACCGAAAAGCTAAGTATATGTGCCCACCATGCATCCAACAGCAAGCTACTTACCTAAGCTTATAATCTGTTAGATTTTGATTCATGTTTCACATGTAGTACAGGGAATAGATTCCTGACAGAACCTCTAATATGATCATAACAAAAGAAACACATTTCGCAGCTCATACAGAGATAGTTCAATCACCTTCTATCTACTCCTATCAACATTAGCTCGGAGTCTCGTACATATCTAACTCAAAAGACTGTCCTGCAACTTCATTGAGAGCTGAGAAGGTTATAAACGTACATACATCAATCCTAGAACCACAAAGATAGACCAGCCACCATTAAGGTGCATATCATCTCGATTTTCTACTAATCATGTGGTCTGGAGAGAAATGACCCTGCCCCAGCTTCGTAATTCATCTTTAATGTAATTCCCAATGTACTGAAAATAGATGTAAGTAAATAATGAGTCTAAATTCATACCCCGTATACTACTCCGGTTTTATCCTGAGTAAATATATGCACCTCAAAATCACAACAAACTTACAGTTAAACGAGCCAACAGGAAAATACCCCACCTCATGAATGTTCAACATTGTAGCAGGATGCCTTATTGGAACCTACTTATATACCGTCATCAAAAGTAAAAACAGGCTAAACTGCCAGTGTCACGCAGCAGCCATCTTAACAAACCTCAGTCCTAGTTCTAACCATTACGCTATCAAGTTCATGTCCTATATCATCAAAGATCGATAGAAACAAGATACCTAGACCATAGGTTTTACATTATTTATATAATCCAAACATACACTGCCTAACTACAGCTAACTTTATCCTTGCTCTGAATATGTCCGACATATTGAAACATGTTTCCACCACCAGTATTTAAACACATATCAGGCTCCACTGCCAGTATATCACGTGTGGCAGCCATCTTAACAGTTTAAAATTAAACCAAAGACTCTCTTCAATACTGAGGGGCCGATTCCGATCCCGGCCGGAAGCGCACCTAACACCATCCGGCCGGAGAAAAACCAAGCCGAATGCGTGTTTCCCGACCGATTCGTACATCCGTCCGAACGGGCAAGTACGATGCGCATAACTGCCCAGATCCCGACCCAGCCGTACTCACCCAATCCAGCTCCTGTTCCCCGCCCGAGCCGGATCCGTAAACGCAGAATCGAGTCGCACGGAAGCCAAAATACAGCACCGTCCGGCCGGACTAGTACGATGCGCACTCCGTACGCGCCGAAGCCGTCGCTACGCACGGCACGTCAGAGCATCCGGGAGAGACGCACATAAGCTCCGATTCGCGCCACAGGACGATCCACGGCTACGAGACGAACACGCCAGCCACGAGTACGAGTCGAAGCAACCAGAAAGCCGAACGAGACGAACCAACCATGAATCCCATTGCACAGGTCCTACCAATACTCTACATCTATTACCGGAACTGGTACAGACGCATACGGCGCAGAAGGGAAGTCAAACACCCACCACACAAACAAACGACACGTACCCGACATATAACACACACACATAGGGATGCAGAAATTACTTACAGCAGCAACAGCAGAACCATAGGGGCGGGATGGCCATCAGCAATGCCACATACACCCATAGGGGCATGGATGCCAACCACCAACACCACCCCTACTCAGGGGGCTGGATGCCTGTCACTACTACCATCCCCACCATAGGGGATGGATGCCTGTCACTACTACCATCCCCACCATAGGGGGATGGATGCCTACCACTACCACCACCCCTACCCATAGGGGATGGATGCCTACCACTACTACCACCCCTACTCATGGGGGCTGGATACCTGTCACTACTACCACCCCTACCCATGGGGGGCTGGATGCCTACCACTACCACCACCCCTACCATAGGGGGATTGATGCCTACCACTACTACCACCCCTACTCATGGGGGCTGGATACCTGTCACTACTACCACCCCTACTCAGGGGGGCTGGATACCTGTCACTACTACCACCCCTACTCAGGGGGCTGGATACCTGTCACTACTACCAACCCCTACTCAGGGGGGCTGGATACCTGTCACTACTACCACCCCTACTCAGGGGGGCTGGATACCTGTCACTACTACCACCCCTACCCATGGGGGGCTGGATGCCTACCACTACTACCACCCCTACCCATGGGGGGCTGGATACCTGTCACTACTACCACCCCTAACCATGGGGGGCTGGATGCCTGTCACTACTACCACCCCTACTCATGGGGGGCTGGATGCCTACCACTACCACCACCCCTACCCATGGGTGGCTGGATGCCTACCACTACCACCACCCCTACCCATGGGGGGCTGGATACCTGTCACTACCACCACCCCTACCCATGGGGGGCTGGATGCCTACCACTACCACCACCCCTACCATAGGGGGATGGATGCCTACCACTACTACCACCCCTACCCATGGGGGCTGGATGCCTACCACCAATACCACCCCTACTCAAAGGATGGGTAATGCATGACACAACCAGCATACTCCAACATAAGGAATGTAAGAAAAAGACATCCCCCAACACCATGACAAGCGTGTGTAGACTGTGTCAAATGCCTACAACACTGAACATGAAATTGAACATACAATGTGACCCCCCTATCACATGTGTCACACATAAATGTGTGTGGCCTCCACAATGCAAGCAGACCATGACCACTGGGGCAATGGGGTCCAACCCCCACCATCACATTGACCAAAATGTAAGTGTGGGCTCCATAGCTGAAGCACATTTTGAACATTGTGGCAATGGGGCCTAAACCCCCATCATCACAGTGACCAAAAGGTAAGTGTGGGGTCCATAGCTGAAGCACATTTTGAACATTGTGGCAATGGGGCCTAAACCCCCATCATCACAGTGACCAAAAGGCAAGTGTGGGGGCCATAGCTGAAGCACATTTTGAACATTGTGGCAATGGGGCCTAAACCCCCATCATCACAGTGACCAAAAGGTAAGTGTGGGGGCCATAGCTGAAGCACATTTTGAACAATGTGGCAATGGGGCCTAAACCCCCATCATCACAGTGACCAAAAGGTAAGTGTGGGGGCCATAGCTGAAGCACATTTTGAACATTGTGCCAATGGGGCCTAAACCCCCATCATCACAGTGACCAAAATGTAAGTGTGGGGGCCATAGCTGAAGCACATTTTGAACATTGTGGCAATGGGGCCTAAACCCCCATCATCACAGTGACCAAAAGGTAAGTGTTGTCATGGAAAAATCTGCAAATGCCAAACAGCATGGATGATTCCTGGTCACGGAACAACAAACACATCAGTGGCAAAGTAGTGGTTGTGTCCCATAGCAACATAAATTGGGTGAGGCAAACAGTGCAGTGCAAATAAGACATACCTCTGGCCATGTGCAGACAAACATCACCCATGGGGGCTGACACTGTCAACATTCATCAATAACACAATGACATAAGTGACCATCATAATGCAGAACCACATATCTGCACCAATGGGCACAAAAATGTAGATATCCTGTGGAGACTGTAGATGTGAGGTGAACAGATACCATACCATGGCAGCAATGGGACACACAAACCATGACCATTGTGCTGACTGATGACCTAGGAGTCCCAGGGACAGCAGGTGAAACCCACCAAACAACATACAGCCAATGGCACACTAAAGATATGCCAATGCAGTGGTGCAGATGCACAAACACAAACAGGCAGCCCCACACTGCATATCAAACACAACAGGTGAGGGGGGGTGCCAGTGTCCCCAGGCAACCACACAACACATGATGAGGCCTGAATAAAAATTACACAGATGCGCATACAGTGCCACACAGAAGTAACTCATGGATCCGAATCCCCTATGTGGGCAATCAGGCATTGTCAGATGAGAGGGAGCCCAAATTACACATGTCACACAAGCTTGTAGGAACAGCAACTAACACAGCAAGACACAGACCCACCACAGCACTACCCCCAGGGTCCCCACAATGTAGTGACCCTGGGCTGCATGATAATCCCACTGTGATGACAAAGCTAGATGTCGTTCACACTGTCAACCACAGTCATGTGTCCTGAGCAACAAACTACCATCACACCTACACAAGCACAAATCAATCAGCACGGCCTGTCAGCCAAGGCCAACATGGAGGCAAGGGTCTAGCCGTGCAGCAACTCTCATCTGCACACACTCAACACCACACACCTCGACCTCCACCAATGTGAAGCAGTAAAGCTCACATGCACTGGTGACATTGCACATGCACCCATGATAATAACAGGGGTGGTGGTGGGAACTAAGGTGCAGAAACCCATCACACATGGCCAGTCAACAAGACTCCTGAATGTCTGACACACTGCACAGTACGCCGTACATGGACATGACGTCAATACCACACCAACCAATGGGATCCCGGCCAAAGTCACACACCAATGAAGAAGCCAAGGTCACCCACAAAGAACACACATAGACAACTTCCAACATTGCAGCTCTGACCCTGAGGAGTGGCAGCAGTCACACACACAACGTGTCACAATCACTGAAAGCTAACACAAACTGAAATTACATGACCGGTGTAACCAACAAGTGCCAAGGGGAATCCTGACTGTGTCCCATCTGCGTTTGCCCACAAACTCAGCCCTGACAGCAAACACACCTATGGGTGACACCCTGATGACCAGTAATGTGCCATGCACCCACATCACAGAGAACCCAGGGAGAAGACTTTGGGGGAACATGGGTCAACTCAGCAAGCATCACAAACAGGAACATCACTAGGGATCCCAGCCTGCCTAGCAAGATGGAAGTGAACACACACAGACATGCTCACACAACACACACTTTGTGCTCAGGCAATGTCACAGAATTACACACTGCCATGAGGGGACTCCACTCCTGTGTAAGGAAAGCTGTGCCATACGTTGTCTCAGTAGGGCTCTATCATGTCAGCAGAACACTTGGTCACACAGTCAACAATTAGCACAAAATGAAGGCTCCCGTCATATCAGCCTGGTCATGGAAGGGTCACCGAAATCATAAGCACAGATCCAACACACATGTATAGCAAGTTGCACTGATAACACAGATGAGTCCTTCCCCATTGATGCCCAAACTTGCATGTCCAGTGGAGATGGACACACGGTCAGGGAAATAGACTAATTGAACAATGGCAAGCACAACAGATGTGCAGGGGTGTAAGCCACAGATGTGATTTTGCAAATGTAAGTAGGAAATCCCATTGCCAAATATTGAAAACATGACACCCTCATATTGCTGCAAAGGATGACATGGATACACAACAGGATAGGACACATTCCCCCTGGACCACATGGGGTCCTGCACAGTAACACTTCATTTTCCTGACATCAAAAATCACCATCCCTGCAGCAAGGGCATGGTTAGCATCATCAACATCATGTAGATCAGAAGCAAAACCACTAGTGAACAGAAAGTAGCTTTATTCAGCAAATGTTTAAGGAAAAAGTGAAAGTCCAGAAAAATAACAAAGGCCAATGGCCAGTCCATAATCAGAGTTCAAACAGGGTGACTGTGCCAGATGTCACCCTTTGCATGCCTGCACTGCTACACACCAGGGACATTCCCCTCGGAGGGGCATACGGGGGGAAGGCCAGGCACAGCAGGGACAGGATCAGGGCTCACCAGAAGGAGGCAGGGAAGGGGTGGTGGGTGCTGGAGAGTCACTGACAACTGCAGTGGAGGTGTCTGACATGGTGTGTGCCAGCACAACTGGGGGCATGAGGCAGATGGTGTGGGTGCCGGCACGACTGCAGTGGGCCGTGCAGATGGAGTGGACAGGTTCCCCACTGCAGTGCCCAAGTCAGACGGGGTGGTAGTGGACTCCACTGCAGTGCCCATCAGGGGAGTAGAATGGGGTTCAGGTAAGGTGGGCAGGACAGAGGGGGAGGACACCGTCTCCACACCAGTGGCACAGACATGCGCAGCGGGGGTGTGGTGCTGGAAGAGCAAGTGGCAGGGGGAGAAGGCCGGATCATTTTGAGGATGGTGTATCTGTGGGTGGGGGAACCTGGGGCAGGGTGTGGTGGGGGCACCTGTGGAGTGGGGGCCTGAGGGATGGAGGAAGGAGACTTGGTGGTTGAGCTGCAAGGCGGTGGCGGTGTCTTGCTCTTCCGGGTCCGGGGCGACTTGCGGATGGGGGCCTCAGTCTGTCTGCGCCTGGGGGAGGGTGTCCGGGGGTGAGGGGCACTCCCCTCTGTGTGGGTGGACTTCCTCTTCCCCCTGTATGCTGGATCAGCTGGATTGGAGGGGAAGAGGCCGAGGTCACAGAGGAAGAGCCGCTGTGTAGGTGGGGTTGCAGGTGAGGCAAGGGAAGGGGCCTTGGAGGGAGAGGTATCGGAGGCCTGCGGAGTGACTGTGGATGCGTGTGTGTGTGTCTGTCCCCCATCCCCTGTGGGTTTGGTATCAGTCCCCTGAGGATGCATTGCCTGCGTGCACATCTTGTTTTTGTAGTGGGTATGTCTGTGCTGCTCGTGTCTGTGTGTTTGGGTGAATGTGCAGGTGTGCATGTGCTTGGGACAGGTAGGGTGCCAGGAAGTGTGGATGGGGCAGAGGTAGGAGGGGTGAGGGACTGTTGGAGGAGGGACACTGCTGCCGTCAGGGAGGGGTCCATGGACCTATTGCTCCTCTGTAGGGCAGACATGCTCGATGAGATGCCCTCCATGAACGACACCAGCTGTGTCAACAGAGTGGTGTGGGCATGGAGGACACTCAGCATTGCTGTCTGCCCTACATGGAGCTGGCGAAGTAGGTACACAGACTCCTCACTCAGGGCAGCAGGGGACACAGGGGCAGGGGGTGCGATGCCTGGCACGAAGGAGACATGCTCCCGAACACGGGAGCCTCCACGGACCTCTGGAATGGGAGCCGATGGGAGAGCGGTGGTGGTGGTGGTGGCGGGGACAGCAATACTAGCTGCGGTGTGGTGGCTTCTGACACCCGCCTCCACAAGGGAGTCATCCTCCGAGCTGCTGTGGTCCTCAGCTGAGGTGGATGGTGCTGAGGACTCCTCGGTGTGGCTCCCTTGCCCTCCGTGCCACTGGGTCCCTCCGACCACTCCTCGGCTGCTGACCCAGTCTGGCTCTGCGGCTCCTCCTGGTCCGTGGAGCTGTCCCCTCCTGTGGCCGTGGATGTATCTGCAAACAATAGGGAAACAGACAAACATCAGTCACCTGCACTGACCGCACACACCACAGTAAGTACAGCACATTACAGAGCAAGCCCTGGCATCCTTAGTTGAACATTGCCAAAAGTGCCCAAACAGAGTAGGAGAAGCCAATTGACAGTCTGATGGTCAAACATGGCACTCACATCCCTCTTGGCCTTGCACCCATCTGTCTGGTGTCTGTCGGATGGCAATACCCCAGTGTGGACACATGCACCACCTACACAGTAGTTGGACAGTGCGGAGAACACGGTGAAGTATGTGAACATGCACACATCACAACTCTTGCCACTGAATCAGTACAGATGTCCGGATAAAGGGATGGCCAGAGTCTATTTTGAAATGCATGTGATGCATACCAGCACCAGACCATGATGCACCCATGTCCTGATAGTCAATGCCACAATGGGGTGCATGTAGCACATGTCACTCCCCTGCAGGATCACACATAGGGAGTTCAATGCCATGGCACAGGCATGCCTGCAAAGTCATACATCACTGTCTACAGTCACATGGGCAGGGCAGCCAGACAACAACAGTCTGCACTGTGTCACAATCCTAGGTCATGGGGAATGCAAGTCCTGGAGCTGACAAGTGCACATGTCCATCCCCCACAAACCACATCATCTGAACTCTTATTTGTCCACGTTATACCAATTGGACATATGGGAGACCTGAAACACAACCCTCGGAACATGAGCACCTCACAATCTGCTGTGAATGGGAAACGCGATACAAAAGGGGATGATGGACGGAACGCTTGAGCCAATCAAACACTCACCCCCAGTCAACTGATCTGGGTTTAATCCATCATCATTCTTTAGCTCACTCCACCACCCCAGTTCAGACATGGCCATATGCAAATCAGTCTGACCCTGTGCCTCATGGGAACAGTCCAGCCCGAACTGCCAAGCCATGTCTTCCCTGGACCGGAAACAAGCATCCTAGGACCGGTTTCTGGCATTTCAGCCGTCATCAGCCCTTTTGTATCGCGTGAATGGGAAACAGCTGCCTGAACTTCACAGTCGCATACCCCAGTCTACACGGTCAAGTGATCAAACACCTATATGTCACACAAGTATCGTCTCCTATGGTCACATCTCCGGTGGCATGCTGAGCCCTAACCGAGAAACACCCCAGTAGTCCTGACAACGGAGCCACAGCACAATGACACAGAGGCAGACACCTGAGGGAACATTTCACTGGGCACAACGTGTCAGCTGATACACAGGAGTGGGAGTACAAAGTGTATTGTTTGGCCTGGAGTAGGCATGACTGTCCTGCTCCACGTGAATGAGGGATGAGCCCTGGACAGTAGGCAGGTGGCTAAGTATGTGTGACACACTTGATATACATACTCCTGACACCCACACATTGTTCCCACCCGCGGCATGGGTGTGTGCCAAATACCCCAGGCACATGTGGTGCATCAGATCAGCAATTGGACCACATATCAAAGTAACACGCAGATTACATGTCAGAACACAGGCATTGTGTAAGCAATGGACCCACCCATGAAGCCCACCACAGAGTTACAGGAACAAATGCTGTCCCCCACCTTGAGCTAAGCAAAATGCAAGGACACAGTACCCAAGTGACACAATTTCCTGACTGAAAGGGCCACACCTGGGTATCAGATGAGTAGTGGGCAGTGCACAATTAAGGGACATGGGTCCTGGACCACATGACTGATGTACTGTTGAAGTTTAACCAGGCCAGAGGAGGGCACATAGCATGTCAGACAAAGTTCACAGTGCAGTCATGGACTCACCCCCTCCTTGCTGCTGTCTGGCCTTCAGCTGCCCATCCAGATCAGGGAAGACCACCGCCAGGATCCTGAGCATGTGGGGGTCAGGGTCCGGTGTCCGCCCCTCCTGCGAGGAGGCAACAGCTTCAGCTGGACCCGTGCGATCCTCCGGGTCCAGCCCCAAAGGTCCTGCCACCTCTTCTGGCAGTTGCGGATCCGGCGCTTGTAGACCCCCACGGATCTCACTGCCCGCACGATGGTCAGCCATATCTTCTGCTTCTGGTGGGTATCAACCTGTGAGGATGACAAAGTGAAAAGGCCATTACTACACATGCAACATTTCCGTGCATCACACAGTTGGATATACATGTCTCAATCACAGGGGCACATGATGTACACAGGCAGTGCAACGATGGCTATGAACAGTTTGCCAGCAGTAACTACATGGTATCATTGCCTGGGAAGTAAAACCTTGTTTAAATGCACTGTTACTGCACTATACCTGTTCAGTGCATGTAACTACACACTATGGGGGTGACAACTACTCAGTGAGCCTGCTAGCCAGTGGCGTGCACACTGTAAGTCTTGCTAGTCAGACAACATGCACATTTAGTGAGGCAGTGGACAGCACACTCACCTGCTCCCCTGGTTTCCCATACAGCTTGCTGTACTGTGGAAGGAGGCTGTCCACAGCCCCAGCCCCAGCCCCAGCCCCAGCCTTCAGTGCTGAAGGCTGGGGCTCTCTCCACAGTACGTGCCATTGCAGGATCCAGAGGGTGCAGATACAGCAGCAGTGGTGGTGGCAGATGTCGTCCTGGAGCATGTAGTGCAGGCAAGTGAGCTCTCAGGGGAACAGCCAGCATTATATGTGTGCTGCTGAGGCAGATACTGTCCCATGTGTCCAAAGTGATAGGTCCAAGTCGTTTGCATCTTCTGAATCTGGCCAATCCATGGAATTGCACCACTTACACACGCCCACAGCATCCTTCAAAAGTTCAACTTCATGAGACCCATGAATTTGCAACATTGTTGTGGGTGGCCAATTGAATTCACAGCATCAGACTCGTTAAAGGTTTGAAAATGCGTCCGTTGCCATGCCAGGCCATAGCCAATGCCTGCGCACTGATCGGTCCATTGCTGTACAACACGTATTTCGCGTATTTCGAAAAACGACACGCATCCATCCACATCATATGCAATGGCCAATGCGTGCGCACCGATCGGTCCATTGCTGTACAACGCGTACCCGGTCACATCATATGCAATGGCCAATGCCTGCGCACCGATCGGTCCATTGCTGTACAACGCGTACCCCCCTCACATCATATGCAATGGCCAATGCGTGCGCACTGATCGGTCCATTGCTGTACAACGCGTACCCGGTCACATCATATGCAATGGCCAATGCGTGCGCACCGATCGGTCCATTGCTGTACAACGCGTACCCCCCTCACATCATATGCAATGGCCAATGCGTGCGCACCGATCGGTCCATTGCTGTACAACGCGTACCCGGTCACATCATATGCAATGGCCAATGCGTGCTTACCGATCGGTCCATTGCTGTACAACGCGTACCCGGTCACATCATAAGCAATGGCCAATGCGTGCGCACCGATCGGTCCATTGCTGTACAACGCATAGCCCCCTCACATCATATGCAATGGCCAATGCGTGCGCACCGATCGGTCCATTGCTGTACAACGCGTCCCTGTACAAGTCACTGGCATATGTCACCATGCCTGTCACAGATGAACGTATGCCAGCCACATTTACTTTCCAGGGACTCAGGGGCACACCTACAATACCACAGCCTGTCCACACTGTATCCTAAGGCTTGTAAGGCTGCATTACCTTTTCCGTGTATGGGGGTCAACATGTGGTTTTTTGGGTGTCACTTGGGGGCAGCCACTCCCAGGCTGTGCACGTGTTCATGGGGACAGAATCCTTTGTGTGTTGTGCATATGACCACTGTGATGTGCAACTGTTCATTTCAGAGCATGTGGCATGGTCACATTTCCAGGTTGTGTATGTGTATGTCATGTCCCATGTGGGACGGTATGTACATCACAGGCTGACCCATTGCCACAATAGTGATGGCCCTCCACAGTCTGTGTGCATGTTGTGTTTACAATGTCTCTGATTCCATGTGCACAATGGGAGACAGTCTCCACATCCACGTTGTTTGTGCATGGACTTTGATGTTGTGCGTGTGTGTGTCACAGATGTCCATGTCTGTCCTGCCGAGGCAACAGGGACCACTACCTGTGGGGGTCATGGTTGTTTTGCTGTGGTGTATTCATGATGCACCATGTCATGCCAGTGTCCATGTGGCAATACAGGGTCCCTGGGAATCTACCTGTCAATGGGCTGTGATGCCTGGGGCACATCTGTCCTCACATGTCACTGTGGTGTGTGTTTGGAATGTGACAGCAGTACATGGGTACTGTGACACAGCCTAATGGTATCCCATATCACAACCTGGGACTTGTTGACTACACATGTTGAACTGTGATGTTAGATGTTGGCCATGTAGGTGCCATACATGTCCTTACGGAACAGCACACACATCATGTACTTGTGTCTCGTAATGATGTATCATGTGATATTGAGTATGGTCAATGCCACATATGTGGGGTGACTGACAATCTTTCTTTCTTCACCTATGCACTGCAGGGCACCAGCTGTCCATAGACCATTCCCTGACCTTGCAACCATGGTCGAACGTGCCTGCATCCGACAGTACCGCTCACCAGGCCGCTGATTGAGGAATTGACGGTGCGGTTGGCCCCACATTTGCAACCTGGCCGGACATACCCTACAGCGCTGACCCCCAAGGTGAAGGTGATGGCAGCCCTACACTTCTTTGCCACGGGTACCTTTCAACACACTGTGGCGTCTGCTGGTGGGATGTCACAGACCATGTTCAGCCGTGTGCTACGCGATGTTTTGGAGGCTATGTTGAGATGCCTGAACCAGTACATCTATTTCCCTAAACGTCAACAACTCACTGACGTCAAGAGTGACTTCTATGCCCTGGGGAGGATGCCGCATGTCATTGGCTCCATTGATGGGACACATGTGGCTTTGGTACCACCACAGGCACATGAGCAGGCATACAGGAACCGAAAACATTACCATTCAGTCAATGCTCTGGTGGTATGTCTTGCAGATATGAGCATCTCACACGTGTGTGCCCGTTTCCCCGGTTCTGCACACGATGCCTACATGATGAGGAGTAGTCGCATCCCGAGGATGATGTCACAGATGCAGAACCAGCGTGCCTGGCTTGTCGGTGTGTACTGACTTTGTACCATTGTGTGTGTTCTGCAATGTAGTATTCCACCCTCTTTTCCAAGTCAGCTAATGTGCAATTGTCTGTATGTAGGTGACTCCGGATACCCCAACATGCCGTGGTTGCTGACGCCCCTCAGGAACCCTGTGACACCAGCCCAGATGCGCTACAATGAGGCACATGGTCGGACCAGGAGAGTGATTGAGCGGACATTTGGTCTCCTGAAGAGCCGCTTCCGCTGCCTGGACAAGACAGGAGGGGCCCTCCCATATGCCTCAGCAAAGGTGTGCAAGATTGTCATCGTCTGCTGCATGCTACACAACCTGGCAGTGCGGAGGGAGTTGCCTCTCATCCTGGATGACGATGACCAACATCCGCCACCTGTGGAGGATCCTGGCCTGGGCCATGATGCCAGTGATGGGGATGATGATGAGGGTGATGTCCGCACACAGCTCATCACCAACTTCTTCAGCTGAATGTGAGTATCCTGAGATGTCATGTCAATGATGTGAGTTTGCGTGATATGTGTTGGTGGTGCTCTGTTGCTGTTTGAGTGTGTCCATGTGCTACTTGACTGTATTCGTGCAGCGATGTGTCCTTACAGGTAGTCTGTACTCCCCAACATTGTTGACATGCTAACTTGGTTTTGTGTAGGTATCCTGTGACATGTATTGGGCATGAGTATTGCAGTTCTGTCCTGTTCTTCAGTGCTTTTGACTGTGTGTCATGCCTGTCCTTCACAGGGTACTTTCAGAGTTGTTTGGTCAACTGTGATCCCCGACACCGTGATTCAACTTCCAGGGTGGAAGCTGTCATTTCCCTACAGGTGATGTGCCCCACACCCCTGGACTTCCTTTCTTCTACACTTGTTGACTGTGTGGCCACTGCCACGTGGGATTACCTTGCATCTGTAGTGGAAACAACATGTTGCAAATGTGTAATAAACCTGTGCTTCACTTTGGGATGTGCGTTGTCTGTGGTCACACATCTGACTGACATTTGCTTACTGCACCAGTGGGCTAGTTTACACAGACTGTGAATAGGTGTGGTGTCTGTGCATTGCACTGTATTTCCTGGCAACATCAGTGTAGGCGATGAGTCAGATGGCCCTGGTGTGTATGTGTTGTGTAGCCCTAGTGGTGTGTCTCCCTCAGATGTGTCACGTCGCCATGACTCACATGACGGTGTTGTACTTGCTGTAGCAGTTAGCATGCACAGTATCATTTCGCAGATCATCATCTCCATGACAGAAACCACGTTGGAATCACAACAGAGGCAAGTATGGTGTATTAGTGAGTTTATTTACATACATGTATGAGTATAGTGCACAGGATGGTGGGTGCTGTACATTGGGATTGTAATCCAAAGTTCCCAGATGATTTGAAAGTCCTGGTAGCAGAAATGTCCTGAGTAAAGTCAACAGTCATCTGATACATTGGTCCAACTTAAACTCCCCATGTCATGTGGGAGAGTTGGGTTGCATTCGACAGGGTGAACAGTTTGCACACAAAGGTGAATTTCCAGAACAGGTGTTGGCTTCCTGGGGGATGTGCATGGCCATCGGCCTCTCAGTTGTCCTTCCTCGGACGACCCCTCTTCTTTGGGGGGGACCCTCACGTGCAGGCTGCTGCGGTGCAGGGGACTCTCTGCCAGAGTCATCCTCCCTCCCTGTGGCAGTTGCAGTTGTTGCAGCACCATATGTTGTGGGCACACAGGGAGGTGTTGCCATGTTGGTGCTAATCTGGCGGAGGCATGTCAATATGTCCCTATGCACCACCGTCAGTTCTTGCAATGTGTCCCACTTGGACTCCATGCCAGCCATGTGTGTCTCCACACGGGCCATGTGTGTCTCCACACGTGACATGTGGGAGTCCAAGCGGGCATGATGGGCAGCCTGCTGCTGTTGAATGTCCTTGAGAGTCCCCACTACCTGGCTGACCTCTCCGGTGCTAGTCTGGTACGCATCAGCAATGCGTACCAGTTGTGGGTCATCATGGAGTCCAGACCCCTCTGCAAACAGCGACCTATGTCTAACACCCCTCCCACCACCCCTGGCGACATGTGCAGGAACTGTGGTGGCATGCACAGGTGACCCCGGGCCCCCTTGGGGGTTGTTACTGGTGTTGGTGTCCGTTGCTCCACGTTGGGCCGGGGTCCGTGTGCTGTTGTCGTTGGTGGTCCTTGGTCTGTCCGTGTCGGCAGGGGTGGTCTGTGTGTTGGCAGTTGTTGGAGGGGTGGGTGCAGGGGGTGCAGCTGGTGGTCCTGCTGGTGCTGCATGATGACCCACACCGGAGGGGCCAGGTAGGTCTTCGCCATCCGAGGAGTGCAGAGGCTGTTCCACACCAGTGAGCTCAGGGTCCCCCGGAGCCTGGGACAGGGACTCCTCATCTGCTGCTGTGTCCCCATCATCACCTGTTTTTGGAAGAGACACACAATGTATGTTATGTTTCTGCAGGCATCAATGGTTCACACACCTGACAGTTGTGACTGTACCTCTGGATGCGGGCCTGTACATTGCATTGTCCTAAGTTGTCACAGTCAGAGGTTGAGATAGGTGTAGCACATTGTCCTGCATACTTTAAGCGTTTCTATATGAATGTTGAGGTGTGTACATGGACAGCATTGTATTTGGTGGACATCCGGCCCTCCTTCTCCCCCCAGCCCAGTTATCCCACAATGAAGCATGCCACCCTTGCAGTGTGTTCAGGTTGACTCTCAGGATGTCAGTCAGTGGTGTCCTGTTGTTTGTTGGTGCCCAGTTCCCAGCATGGCCTTGTGATCCCCACAACGGAGCACCATTGTCAGACATCTTTGAAGTGGCTTTTCACTCCCTGTGAGGTGTGCATGCTTCAGTGTGAGCTTGCTGGGCCATGTGGGTGGGGGATGTTGAGCTGTGACTACCACTCCCATCATGCTATTGCCTACACCCCCCTTCCCAGCATGCCCATACTTTCTTCCTTTTGGGTGTACTTCACTGTGTGTGAGTGTGACAGCAATGGCAAAATGGCTGACAGTGGTGTCCTGTTGTTTGTTGGTGCCCAGTTCCCAGCATGGCCTTGTGATCCCCACAACAGAGCACCATTGTCAGACATCTTTGAAGTGGCTTTTCACTCCCTGTGAGGTGTGCATGCTTCAGTGTGAGCTTGCTGGGCCATGTGGGTGGGGGATGTTGAGCTGTGACTACCACTCCCATCATGCTATTGCCTACACCCCCCTTCCCAGCATGCCCATACTTCCTTCCTTTTGGGTGGACTTCACTGTGTGTGAGTGTGACAGCAATGGCAAGATGGCTGACAGTGGTTTCCTGTTGTTTGTTGGTGCCCAGTTCCCAGCATGGCCTTGTGCTACCCACAACAGAGCACCATTGTCAGACATCTTTGAAGTGGCTTTTCACTCCCTGTGAGGTGTGCATGCTTCAGTGTGAGCTTTCTGGGCCAAGTGGGTGGGGGATGTTGAGCTGTGACTACCACTCCCATCATGCTATTGCCTACACCCCCCTTCCCAGCATGCCCATACTTCCTTCCTTTTGGGTGTACTTCACTGTGTGTGAGTGTGACAGCAATGGCAAAATGGCTGACAGTGGTGTCCTGTTGTTTGTTGGTGCCCAGTTCCCAGCATGGCCTTGTGATCCCCACAACAGAGCACCATTGTCAGACATCTTTGAAGTGGCTTTTCACTCCCTGTGAGGTGTGCATGCTTCAGTGTGAGCTTGCTGGGTCATGTGGGTGGGGGATGTTGAGCTGTGACTACCACTCCCATCATGCTATTGCCTACACCCCCCTTCCCAGCATGCCCATACTTCCTTCCTTTTGACTCTGCTTCCCTGTGGGGTAATGTGCCTGTGCTGAAAGGATGGCTGACAGTGTTGTCCTGGCGTTAGTTTGGCTGCAAGTCCCATGAGTGTCCCTGTGCTTCACACAGCATTACCCAGGGTTGTGGTGCTTTGTGGGATATTTAATTAAGAGCGTGAGGCATTGCATTCTCCCAGGTGAGTTGTGTGGTGGGAAGGAGTGCTGTCAGTCCTCCTTCCCACCCAGCCAGATATCCCACCATGGAACGTGCTTCAATTGCAGGGAGTGCAAGTTTGCTTTCAGGATGTCAGTCAGTGGTGTCCTGCTGTTGGTTGGTGCACAGTTGCCAGCAGGGCCTTGTGCTCCCTACAGCAGTACCCAGTGTCAGCCATCTTGTCAGCTGTTTTCCACTCCCTGTGATGTGAGCATGGTTCAGAGTGGTGTTAATGGGCGTGTTGTGAGGGTGGGCAATATCTGTGACTACAACTCCCATCATGCTATTGGCTACACTGACTTGACCAGCATACACAGTATTCCTTCCTTTCAGTGAGCTTCCCTGTGAGGTGGTGTTGTAGTGGTGGCTACATATCTGACTGTGTTTGTTGGTTAGATTTGTGACACTGTATTTGTTGTTGGGTTTGTACATGTCAAGACACAGTTACATATCACTATGAGATGGCATGTATTGTGTTTATCTGACTGACATACACATCTTGGGATGATTATCTTTTGGTTGTTGTGTATTTGCTAAGGGTGCATGGTTTGACTATCCCCTTGACAGTGATGTGTGTGTATTGTCACACAATATTGTGTATATTTGTTGTGTACTCACCAGGCTCTGGGATGTTTGATAGTCCATATACGCTCACTGGTGGTAGGATGGCCCGCACCTTCTCCTCCCAGGGCCTGAGGTATACAGGTTTGGCAGGAGGGCCACTGCCGGTGTGTTGGCTCAAGGCGTAGTCCTTCTTTAGTAGGTCCTTGACCCTCCTGCGCACGTCATACCACCTGTTCTGGATGTCTTCCTTTGTGCGCAAACATGGTGATTGTGCGTTCACCCTGTCGACGATCCTCTCCCACATCTTGGTTTTCTGCGACATGGGGTCTGTTGGACCAATGTACCAAACAGCTGTGGCTCTACCCTGAGGATCTCATCTACCAGGACTTCCAATTCACTGTCTAGGAACTTTGGATTCTTCTTTGGGGGCATGGTGATGGGTGGTGGTGGTGATTGATGTGTGTGTGGGTGTGCAGGTGAGGGTGTGTGAGTGTGGGTTTTGCTGGGTGTATGTGAGGGTGCTATTTGTTGAGGTGCTGATGGTGTGTGGCTTGTGTGATGGATGAGCTGTGAGTGTGTCTGTGGTTGCTGTCTGTTGGTGTTGTGTGCTGGCAGGTCATTTGAATTTGCAAAGGATCATGGTAGGGATTTGTGTCCTTTATATGGGTGGAGTTGTGGGTGTGTCTTTGTTCCATGTTTCCCCCCCAGTATTTATTGGCTTTGTAATTGCTTGTTTGGCCCTTTTTTTTGTGTTTTTTCCTTTGTACTTTTTGTGCCTGTAGGAGACGTTCTTCTGACCGAGTAGGACGCTGCAGTTGGTCTCGTGCGAGCTTCTCCGAGTCGTTCACGCTGTATTTCTGCTGTGTTTCATGTTTGGCGTACGCGTCGGTCGCGGAGTATTGGGTTGCTTCGGCTCGCTGTTTTGTATGCGTGTCGGTGGTACGGCTTGAGCTCCGTGCGACTCGGTCTGTTTTTCCATGCATTGCATCGTACTGCGCGGGTCGGAGTTCGCGGGTACGTTTCATTCGGGTTCCTTCATGGTGCGTGTCGGTCGGTTCGATTCGTGTAGTTTTCCGGCCGGATAGCTGTTTTCCGTGCAATTCGGTCGTTCGGCTTGTGTTCCGTGCGAGTCGGTCGTAAATCGCATGCATTTCATTGTACTAGGCAGATCGGGCTGCACCAGTACGTGTCGGTCAGAATAGATTCCCGAACCGAGTCGGTCGGTACGTTTTCCGGCCCGAATCGGAATCGACCCCTGAGTCTGTACTTCCCATCTTTCTCAAATCACTGTTCTCATATTCTTTTTTATTCTTGCCCAGTTCAAATAACATATTTACTGGAATAATATATCCATTAAACTCAGTAAATAATAAATTATGTTACCCATTCATTCGGCATACATATAATATACCAATCTCAGCAGTACTAATACCTTGGGCAAATCTAACTGCTCTTCAAATCACAAAATTATCACTATAAATTAAAATTTCAGTTTCAAAGAAATCATCTTTAACCATACCAATAACTATAAGGATGGGTCAGGTTATCTACTCATATAGAAAAACATACTCACCAATCATTAAGCAAAAGGGAGATATCTTTGCAAAACATAATACAAAAGTTTAAAAAAAATTATAATATGTCTTACAATTAAGCCTTACATCCAAGCCCAATACAATATGACCCATTCATTATAAGTGGTAGTGGAAGCCAGCTATGTTTGATACAGTGGATAGGGCAGCAACTCAACATATGTCCCAAAAGGTACACAAGAATCACAAAAAACATCTCAAAAACATATTTAATTACCCAGGAAACATTGAAATTCATGGTCTATATTTAATCCCTGATCCCCAGCTATTATTCTCGTAATCCAAGCTGCCTCACAGCGTCTCAATTACAGTTCACAATTACCACCCCTTACATCATGAGCAATATGGTCAACACCATGAAATTGAAAATCTGAATATACCTTCTGAGCCCCAAATTTCATTGCACGTGTCACTATTGGTTACTTTAAGTCATTTTATTTCAATGCTGTAAAGTGCTCAGTAATCCTTTCTCTTAGTGTCCTGATGTGCTCCCAAAATAAACCTATTTACTTTGGCTAATTATTACATAAGCCACATAACGTGTACTGCTGTCAATGTTAGTGTTTATCTCATATTCACAGGAGTCACCATAGCAGATTTCTTTCTTCTTGTCAGTTGCTCACCTACATATGTTACACTGTCTACATTTAAAGAAGCCTTTAGTAATATTTAGTAACCATGATTTCTGTGGCACAGGTGTAGGATAACCCGGACTGATTCTATTCCTTAATTACTTTCCTTTACAAAAAGTGATACCTGGATGTACCGTAAGAAATGGGTTTAATCTCTTGTCTGATGTTAACAAATGACAGTGTTTTTTTTAAATATTATAACATTTTACAGCTTCCGGGTTGTGGTCTGTAACCAACTTTACTATTTCTCTCTGACGTCTGATATACCATTTCTTATTCATTAAATTGGAGGTGCGATCCAATTTACATGCTTTTTTGCTTGCAGTTATGACTTCATCTCTCTCATAACGCCTCATCAAAAACCTACATTTAATATCATGCAGTGTTTCTAAAAATTCCTTATCTTCACTGCAATTACGCCACGCGTTGACTATCTCTCCATACTGAATGGCATTAATCTGTGTTTTAGGGTGGGTGCTAGAGGCAAGCAGTAAAGCATTACATGATGTTTTTCTTATACATACAACTGGAGATCCGATTACCTTGAATGTAGAGTTCCACATCTAATAATACTGCATGAACGTAGCTATATTCAAACGTAAAGACATGTTCATGGTTATAGAGGTCAGATATTAGTAAATTTACCCCAATAGAGTCCCATCACCTGTCCAAATCATTAGACAGTCATCAATATATCTGTATGCTCTAATAGTTCTATGGATCTGGTGGTGTTAAGATAGTGTTTCAGGGCATCAATCCCATTATCATGTGTATAGAGATACCACATCATTGGTGACTAGAATCATATTCGGGTCCCATGTAACATCACTCAATATGTTTAAGATATGTTTCGTATCATAAATATAGGATGAGAAAATTATCATATAAGGCCGTAAAAAGACATTCACAAATTCAGAAATTCTTTCAGTAGGGCACCCAATAGCAGAAATAATTGGTCTACCAGGTGGAAATGATGAGTTCTTATGTATCTTTGGAGAGTGTACAAACATGGGTATCTGGGAAAATCAATCAGTAAATAGTAATATTCATCATCATTAAGCAGCCCTATACCATGACATTCCTTCACCTTGACATTGATCTTTTTCATGAGAGCGATAAATGGATTGGAATCTAATTTGAGATGGCATGTCCCATCACTCAGTTGATTATAGATCTCATTATCGTAATCTACCTTATTCATAACAACCATGTTACCTCCTTGGTCCGCCTCCCTAATGATTGAATGCTTGTTGTATTGAAATTGTTGCATAGCTAAACGCTCAGCCCTAGTTGGGTTATCTAAATGTTGACACTTATATTGAACCAGTGACCTCGTATTCCACTTATCCAGATCTAGGTTAATAGCTTTATAAAAAAGATCTATGTTATTGCCACTTGCCAACTGCAGTGTCCATTTTGGACTTCAGTTTGAGCCCACTATCTATACTAAGATTAGTACATAACTCAGGATCAGAGTATCCTAGTCATAGTCGTAGGATCGTCCTCACAACTGGAGATAGATAGTAGTGTGGTGGTATCATGTATTTCCTGGATTATAAGCTCCTTCAATGTAGACATGAGTGAATGCACTTTATTCTGCATTAGATTTAAGCAAAATTACTTCTTCAATTTCAGTAGTCTCACAAACGTATATAAATCAATATTAACATCAAATACATTACAGTATTCGATTGGACAAAAACTCCTGAACTGCCTTTCTTAAGTAATGAGTACATTCCTTGAGTCAAAACCTGATCTGATAAATTAATAACATTCACATCCTGTCCAAAGTCTGAGTAAGATTTCACTATTTGTTTTTTTCCAGGACCTTGTCTGCATACCCCTTCTTTAGTTATGTTGAACCCCTTCTTCTTGTTTCCCTTCTGGTTTTTCTGTGTCTTTGGCCCTGGGTCTGGAGTTCATAACTCAGTATCCCATCCTGATATGTATGACCTCCTTTAAAAAAGTACTATCCCTACTCTGATTGAAGGTCCCTTCCCCAGCATCTTCATTTTCGTTACTGGAGAGGTTGCTAGACGGAGTAGTACTCCCACTTTCTAAAGAAGATGACTTACTTCTCATAATCTGATTGTCCTTTTTTACCAAATTATCTAAACATTTTGCAAAAGTAAAAACTCTCCTACTCACATAATCAATTTCATTCCTTTTTAGTTGTCTGGACTTTTTCTCTTTTATCTCCTCTTGGTGTTTCTGCATAATTTCATCCAAGATTTCATAATTTTTCTTTGTAGGCTCTGAAAAATTCATTAATTAATTTCTTTCTACTATACCTTAATCTCCTGTAATAATTTGGAATCTTTCGTGTCTGCATTTTCAATCAATATATCCGTTAGATTCATGGTGCTACTAGTCAACTATTTCTTCCAATGTATTAAAGGATCCTCATCTAGAGCGTCATATGTAGGTATAATATGTGATCTGAGACCCCGAAGAATTCTATTCAGTCTAGGATTTTGCTTTAAAGTGCACCATACTACTACAAATTTCTCTTTAAGTCCCTCCTTACTCTTTGAATTACCTTTCCCATAGCTTTACCTATTGTAACTCCATCATTTAGATTCCTAAAGACATCTTCTGCCATTCTATCTCTATCCTGTACTGAACTCATTATATCAAAAAGTATCTTTAAAAAAAATCCCACAATAAAAGGTGCTGCCACAGCCCGATTACACAAATTAATCCAACGCAGGGTAGCTAAATATATATATATATATTCAAAAACAGAAGATGCCTTCATGCGGAGTGCACTCCCAACAAGTTAATCACGGATATGTTTGAAACGCGTCGGGCCAAGACATGCTTTCATTAAATCTGCATATTTTGGTGACCAAAACTGTTCCATTTCCGTGATTAACTTGTTGGGAGTGTACTCCGCATGAAGGCATCTTCTGTTTTTGAATTTATTACGGCCCCGCCGGGTCGTGGAGTAGCACCATTGCGGATGAATGGCAAGTCTGTGGCGCTTTATTGAAGTCGCCACACTATGGAGCAACAAAGTTGGGTGTATTTTTTGGAGCAACTTTTGGTTTCCGAACTTTGCAAAGCAATAAGCTAACAAGATTTCTTTTTAATTGCACAGGTTCTTGTTTTTCCGACCCATTTGGGTTTAATATGAACACCATTTACCGTGATGCAATACGTTGAGGAGCCCACATGGGCAGGATACAATTGATTTTAAATCACGGTTGGAGACGGAAATGAACACTGTGATTGCATGCCGCCTCTGAGGAAGAACATTATGTTTGGAACGCGTCAGGCCAAGACATGTAAAAATGTAAAATGTAAGTCCGTTTTTATATAGCACAGCTACTCACCCTTGCGGGTCTCAAGGCGCTGGGGGCCGTAGTGGAAATTAAGTGAGCTATTGCCCAGAGTCACATGGTGCTGAGCTGCCGCCGGAGCCGGGGATCGAACCGTGAACCCTGTGCTCTGAAGTCAGCTGGCCTGGCCGCTGCACCACACCTCTCCACTTACATGCTTTCATTAAATCTGCATCTTTTGGTGACCGAAGCTGTTCCATTTCCGTGATTAACTTGTTGGGAGTGCACTTTTGAATATATATATATATATATATATGTGATGTCATGTGATCAAGGCCGATTTCTCGGCCGAAACGCGTCATGGCGGACAAATGGGTGGAATAAAGTAAAGAAGGAATTTGCACTTATCGTTTGGGTCCACGCTCGTTATTTCTGGTGGCAAGGCAGAAGTGAATGCGAGTTTCTCTCATATATATATATATATATATATATATGATTGACAAAGGCCTCTTGAAGGCTGAAACGTGTCTCTCCTTGTGCTTGGGATTGAGGGCGACCTGAACAAATAAATGAGATGCCGAATCCTGAACCACCTTGAGTCCGTGCCTTCTTCCAGAGAGTTTCTGTGGGAGGTGGTTGTTTTGGTTCATATATATATATATATATATATATATATTACCTACTGGCGGTCGCCAGTAGGTAGTTATAGTTAGGACCTTGTTTCTATTCAAGAAGCGTTTTTTCTTTTGCCAATATCTTTGGCGCCGTTTGACGAATCTTCGCAAAATTTTCAAAACTGATGGTTCACTCAGGTCAGCTCCTGTCTTGAATGTTTCGGGGTGATTTGTGGAGCGGGGACCGAGAAAAAAGGGGGTCCCAAAACGCATTTTCCCCATGTTAATCTCCATAGGAATTTTTGGAACAGGCTACAGCCCGAACTGCTGAACAGAATTACACCAAATTTGGCAAAAAGGTAGCTCTTGGTTCAGAAAGCGACCTTTTTTTTAAATGGCTTAAATCCGTTCAGTAGTTCCAGAGAAATTCAAAACACAAAAATGTATATATCTGAGCACCGAGGAGGGTTCGCGAACCCTTCTGAGCACAAGCTTAATTCTGATTGGCTGCCAACACTCCAAACCAGAATGTGTTGGCAGCCATCTTGTGACTCGGTAACCGAGTCACAAGAAAACAGTACAACAAAGATAAAAAACAAGAAAAGGGGGTAGGGTAGAAACACCCTGACCCCCTAGGCCTGCTCAGGGGGCCCCACAAGGACCCCCAGGACCAAAAAAACCATTTAAAAAAACATATTCATCCAAATTCACGCTGGGTGCGCGAATCCGGCTGAAAAAAAAAAAACGAAGCGCGGACTCCTGCGCTTCATTTTCCTTAGGCCCCCTGGTGGGCTAGGTCCCAGGAGCAATGTTTATAGTGTATGCGGGGGCCTGCAGGGGCCCCCACAGCCCCGGGGAGCGCCACCTCTCCGGGGCATTGGTAGTTAAAAGCGGGGGGCCTCGTGGGCCCCCCAAGCCCCGGGGACCGCCACCTCCCCGGGGCTTTGTCAAATAATTAGTGTGGGGAGGCTCGAGCCCCCTCACACTGCCCCGGGGACCACCACCTCCCTGGGGCACTGTTTATTGAAATATGGGGGTCCGTTGCGACCCCCGGCCCCGGGGACCACCACCTCCCCGGGGCTAGTTGCATGTTGGGAGGGGAACCACGTGTACCCCTCCTGGAGCCCTCGATGGCCCTGGGGACCGTCACCCCCCAGGGACGGCTCCAGCAATATCCCTGGGTGCCCACCCCAGGACACTGCCGTTTGCTATGGCAGGACGGGAGCACGACTCCCGCCCTGCCATAGCAAACACTGCTTTACTTCTTGGAAGCGAGAGCAGGAAACCTGCTCTTGCTTCCAAGAAGCAAAGCAGAATTGCTTTTGGGCAAGGGGAGCTGCATGTTAGCAGCTCACTTTGCCCAAAAGCAATGCTGGCTCCCGCAGGAGGCAGGGAGCCGGCTGGGACCGTGGGGGCATTGGGGCTCCCCCCACGGTCCCCATCAAGCAGGCCAGGCCCCGGGGGATAGGGTCCCCGGGGCCAGAAGTGGCCCAGGGGAGGGGGGCCACACAGCCCCCCTCCCACGAATAAAAAAAAGAGACCAGGCCCTGGGGGATGGGGTCCCTGGGGCCAATAGTGGCCCAGGAAAGGGGGGTCATGCGGCCCCCTTCCCATTTTTTCGGTTTTTAAAAAAAATAAGGCCGGGCCCCGGGGGATGGGGTCCTCGGGCCATAATTGGCCTCAGGAAGGGGGCCACGCAGCTCCAAAAAAAAAAAGGTCCAGGATGATCAGACCTCGGGGAATGGGGTCCCCGGGGCCAAAAGTGGCCTAGGGAAGGGGGGCCACAAGGCCCATTTCCTGTTTTTTTTTTTTTCTTCAAAAAAGATAATATGCTGAGGCCCTGGGGGATGGGGTCCCCAGGGCACAAAAATAATTAAAGGAAGGGGGGCCACACAGCCCCCCTTCCAAAATGAAAAAGAAAAGCCGGCGTTGCGGGAGGCCCCGCCCCCTCCCTGCACCATTGTGCAAATGCACCTCCTGGTGCGTTTTGGGTTGGGGGATTAAGTCCCCTTCATTCCTGAGGGTCCCTGGGGGCCAACTAGCCCACCAGGTACCTCCAGTAAGCCCCACACAGTGGGATTGCTGAGAGGTGGTCCGAGGCCACGCCCCTTTTTACACCACTCTGCAAACGCGCCTCTTGGCGCACTGCTGGTGGGGCGATGAGGTCCTCTTGTGTCCTGAGGACCTCAGGACACGAGTGGACTTTATCCCCCGGGTAGCAGTGCGCCAGGAGCCGCGTTTGCAGAGTGGTGTAAAAAGGAGGCGTGGCCTTTGAGCACTCGCAGCAATACAGCTGTATGGAGCTTACTGGAGGTAAGAGGTGGGCTAGTTGGCCCCAAAGGACCCCCAGCAGCAAAGGGGAATTCAATCCCCATCCAAGTGTGTGCCAGGGAGCGCGTTTGCAGAGTGGTGGGCAAAGGTGGCGTGGCCTGCTAAGAGAACTTAGAAATCCTGCTGTGTGGGACTTACTAGAGGTAATAGGAGGGGGAGTTGGCCCCCGAGGATGTCCTTGGGGGCCAACTACCCCTCTTGTTACCTCCAGTAAGTCCCACACAGTGGGATTGCTAAAACGTCTTCGGAGGCCACGCCCCCTTTCTCCACCACTCTGCAAACGCTCCTCCTGGCAGACTACAGGATGGGGGATGAAGTCCACTTTACTCCTGAGGGACTTTGGGGGCTAAGAAGCCCTCCTGGTACCTCCTGTAAGTCCTACGCCGCGCAATTACTGAGCGCTGGTCGGAAGCCCAGCACCCTTTCTCCACCACTCTGCAAATGCAACTACTAGTTAAAGAAGCTTTTGCAATAGGTTTCGCATTTGCGAGAGTTAGAGCTATTGGCGTTGTAAATGTAAAAGTTTTTTACTAATGTATTTTGGTGTAGAGTGGATGTACGTTGTGTGTAGTGGAATTATGTGGTATGTTGTGCAGTGAAATTATGTGAATAGAAAGTATGTGGTATTTAGTGTATATGAATTATGTAGAGTGGGATTATGTGTTTTGGAGAGTAATTTTGTGGTATTGTAGTCTGTGTTGTGGAGTGGTAACCTCAGGTTTAGTCTTCCTTGTTTCCATTGAAGCTAAACTATAAACTCAATGAGACACATTAAAAGAAGGAACCACTGAGGAGCACTTCTGGACTTAGTCAGAGGTATGACCAGGGCCACTGGAATTATGTGACTGTTCGGCTGCACCAATTTTCACATAATTAAAAATTTTCCGCATTTGCCAAATATTCCATCATCTGCTGCCTAATCTGCAGATTTGAACAAAAAAAGCCTTGTTTCTAGCTCAAACAGCTCAAATGTTCCCAAAAATGCAGCGTCATGTGTTACAGCGTGGTGGAAGGCCCTTTGCAAAGCTGGAATGGTCATGTGTTACTTATTGGAAAATGTGGGTGTTGAACTGGTACTAATGGTGCACAAACTTCTCTTCTTTCTGTGCCTCTCTTGCCTCTTTCTGAATTTCTCTTGCTTCTTTCTGCACCTTTCTTCCTCTTTCTGCACCTCACTGTCTTCTTTCTGCACTTCACTTGGCTCTTTCTGCACTTCTCTTGCCCCTTTCTGCACCTCACTTGCCTCTTTCAGCACCTCTGTTGCTTTTTTCTGCTGATCTCTTGCCTCTTTCTGTACCTCCCTTGCCTCCTTCTGCACCTCTCTTGCCTCTTTCTGCACCTCACTTGCCTCTTTCTGCTCTTCTCTTGCTTCTTTCTACACCTCTCTTGCCTCTTTCTGCTCCTCTCTTGCCTCTTTGTGCATTTCTCTTGCATGTTTCTGCAGTTCCCTTGCCTCTTTCTGTACCTCTCTTGCCTCTTTCAGCACCTCACTTGCCTCTTTCTGCTCCTCACTTTCTTCCTTCTGCACCTGCCTTGCCTCTTTCTGCACTTCTCTTTCCTCTTTCTGCACTTCTCGAGCCTCTTTATGTTCCTCTCTTGCCTCTTTCTGAACCTCAAGTGCCTCTTTCTGCACTTCTCTTGCCTCTTTCTGGAACCCTCTTGCCTCTTTTTGCACCTCTGTTGGTTCTTTCTGCAATACTCTTGCTTCTTTCTGCACCTCACTTACCTCTTTCTGCACTTCTCTTGCTTGTTTCTGCACCTCTCTTGCATCTTTCTGCACCTCTGTCGCCTCTTTCTGCACCTCACTTGCTTCTTTTTGCGCCCCTCTTGCCTCTTTCTGCACTTCTCTTGCTTCTTTCTACACCTCTCTTGCCTCTTTCTGCTCCTCTCTTGCCTCTTTGTGCATTTCTCTTGCCTGTTTCTGCACTTCCCTTGCTTCTTTCTGTACCACTCTTGCCTCTTTCTGCACCTCTCTTGCCGCTTTCTGCACTTCTCTTGCTTCTTTTTGTACCTCTTTTGCTTCTTTCTGCACCCTTCTTCCCTTTCTTGCATCCCTCTTGCCTCTTTCTGCTGTTTTCTTGCCATTTTCTGTACCTCTCTTGCCTCTTTCTGCACCTCACTTGCCTCTTTCTGCACTTCTCTTGTTTCTTTCCACACCTCTGTTGCTTCTTTTAGCAATTCTCTTGCCTCTTTCTGCACTTCTATTGCTTGTTTCTGCACCTCTCTTGCGTCTTTCAGCACCTCTCTTGCGTCTTTCAGCACCTCACTCTCTTCCTTCTGCACCTGTCTTGCCTCATTCTGCACTTCTCTTGCCTCTTTCTGCACTTCTCGAGCCTCTTTCTGTAACTCTCTTGCCTCTTTCTGCACCTTAAGTGCCTCTTTCTGCACTTCTCTTGCCTCTTTCCGGAACCCTCTTGCCTCTTTTTGCACCTCTGTTGGTTCTTTCTGCACTGCTCTTGCTTCTTTCTGTACCTCACTTGCCTCTTTCTGCACTTCTCTTGCTTCTTTCTATACCTCTGTTGCTTCTTTCAGCAATTCTCTTGCCTCTTTCTGCACTTCTCTTGCTTGTTTCTGCACCTCTCTTGCATCTTTCTGCACCTCTGTTGCCTCTTTCTACACCTCATTTGCTTCTTTCTGCACCCCTCTTGCCTCTTTCTCACCCCTCTTTTCTCTTTCTGCACCTCTCTTCCCTCTTTCTGCACCCCTGTTCCCTCTTTCTGCACCTGCCTGTTTCTGCACCTCTCTTGCCTCTTTCAGCACCTCTGTTGCTTCTTTCTGAACTTCTCTTTCTTCTTTCTGCACCCCTCCTGCCTCTTTCTGTACCTCTCTTGCCTCTTTGTGCACCTTTCCTACCTTTTTCTGCACCCCTCTTGCCTCTTTTTGCAACTCTGTTGGTTCTTTCTGCACTGCTCTTGCTTTTTTCTGCACCTCACCTACCACTTTCTGCACTTCTCTTGCTACTTTCTACACCTCTGTTGCTTCTTTCAGCAATTCTCTTGCTTCTTTCTGCAATTCTCTTCCTTCTTTCTGTACCCCGCCTGCCTCTTTCAGTACCTATCTTGCCTCTTTGTGCACCTCTCCTATCTCTTTCTGCACTCCTCTTGCCTCTTTTTGCACCTCTGTTGGAACTTCAACAATTTACAATAACAGCTAGAGTCTGAAAGGTGGCGCTGTGCTTCAGCCAGATATTCCACCCTAGGCCATAAGACAATGTTGCCTCCCTTATCAGCACTGCTGACTATTACCTCATTGTTGTTACGCAATTTTTTCATTAGAGTCCAATAGCATTTGGAACGATAATTTTGATGACGGAATTTAGAATTGACAAAACTGTTCAGATCTTTCAATTTGTCAATAACCATGTCGCTGAAAACATCAATGGAGTCTTTGGGCATGAGGGGATAGAAGGATGAAGGAGGACGAAATGGACTGGAGGCAGCCATACCCATGTTAATACCATCCAATGATCCATGCTCACCAATAGAATCATCAAGTCCATTGTTTGCAAGAGATTGCATCACTTGGATAGTAGAAAGATCTTTAACTTGTAAATTACCAATACCACTGATACTAGCTCCAGATGCAGCGATTTTAGGCTGAAATTTGTTAAGCTAGAAAAATTTCCTTAACTTTAATTTACGAATGAATTTAAATATATCAATTCGTGTCTCTTTATAGGAAAAATTTGATTCAGGGCAGAAGGTCAATCCAAGCGTTAAAAGTTGTTGCTCAGCTTTGGTGAGTGCTGTGTCAGTGAGATTTATTATGGTGTTGTCGTCTTCTTCCATTATTGTCTCCAATTCCTTGCTCTGGCCCCCCTGTTGGTAGCGCCTGGCATGCTGCCAGCGCCGCTCCCTCCGGCGTTTGCTCCCACTACCTCTGATCGATTCTAAGGGTTCGGGGGGCGTAATGTCTGACGCCTGTCCATTGTTAAAAAATTCAATTCCTCCGCTGGGGAATAGTTAGTTTCAACCCCAGATAATATAGCAAAGGTTCCAGCTCTACTGTCATCTGAATCGCTATTAGATGTTAAAGAGTTCAAATCAGACTCATCATTGACAGCACCCAAATTAACAGAGGTAGAAGGTTGAACAGTTAACACTTTATTTGTTAAGCCACGTCTTTTCATATTGTCAAACTTGCGGGCAAAGGTGAACATACATACATACATACATATTTATATATATATAAATTTATATATATAAAAATATATATATACACAAAGTTTCACTTACCTTATTTATACTTATCTTGCGTTGTAAAGACATGTGTTTCAGAGGTATGTGTATGGTAAAAGAGTGAGGGGCCGATTACGATGTCGTCCGGAAAGCATTCCCACCAAATCGGGTTAGGAATGGTTTACGAATGATTCGTATTTGGGGAGTCCTACCGACTGATTACAATGTGTTCGGATGGTTACAGACTCGGTACAGTCAGACTCCCATTGACTTCAATGGGAGCCTGTGTTTTGAACGAGAACACAGGCTCCCATTGAAAAAAGGGGTGGGTGGGGAAAACCTTGCACCCTGTGGCGGGCACCCCATGGTGCCTACCACACTGTGCACGGTTGGGAAGGGGTCTCCCTTGGGTACCCCCATGGGCCCCATCCAGAGGCCTACGTGTGAAGGTGGGCCTGCTACGGGCCCCCAAAGTCCAATTCCCACAGCCGTTTCGTCTCGGCCAAACCGATTCGGAACGGCTGTCCGAATCAGTCATCGTACTCGCTCGTTCGGAAACCTTCTCCATTGGGTATTACAATTCGGCTCCGAACGACTCGGGCTGCCTGAATCCCATTCGCAACCGATTCGGACATCCCGGACGGCTTCCTTGCATGGTAATCGGTCGTCCAACGGCAAGTCAAGGTCTCGGGTACACACAGCGTGTAGCGTCTGCGGCTGCTGCTGTGAACCGGAAGGCAACATGAAACTTCCGGGCGAAGGAAAATCGCAGAGACCCCCTGACAGCAGTGAAACCAGCGGACCTTGGAGACGCACAGCGGGATTCGGGTCGGCTGATCACGTCGGCTGACCGATGATCAAGAGTGAACGCCGATCGACTGAACAGAGGTAGGCGAATAACTGCGTACCTGGCATCAGGCGGGGAGGTGCGCTGCCACAAAGCCCAACGCGGTTTAACTAACAATCCGCGGGCTGTTGGTTCAATACAATAAAGGAAAAATATCTGCTGACTCGCTGCGCGATCGGGAAGCAGCTGCAGATGAGATGTTTCAAGATTCTCCCATGAACCAAATAGAACAGGCCAGAGGGGTAACAGGAGCAACAGGCGGCAATTCCAATAATATTAAAGAAACATTTCGCAAATTGGAAAAACTCATGAAGCAAGAACAGTCCAAGTGGTGGGAGTATAAGTCCCTTCAACGATATCTAGACTTGGGCAGGATCCCGAGGGGGCTGAGGATAATGATAGCCCCCAGCTATGAAACGCCAAATCCTCAAATGATGGAGGAGTGGGAAGAGTGTAACTTGGAGTCGTCACGCAAACTAGTGCAAATTCTAGTAAAGTACGCCGAAAGTGACAGACTGGAATTACAAATGAAAATAGATGCCTTTAACGATGAAATCAAGGCTTTAGGTGATACCCAGCCATTACAAAAACTACGTGAGGAGATGATGGGGAGACTACGTAAAGGGGAGGACAAGATTAAGGCAAGAAAATCTTATAAATTCCAATGCGACAAAGCAGATTACAAAAACGGTCAGATATTTACGTTTTCACGCAAATACGGTTAGGAATGCCAGGTCTAACAAACAAATGCAAATGGCACAACAAATAGGCCACAACCAATGCCATGAGGCTATCACATCAGCATCAGACCTCAGTTCTGCGCTGGAAAGCGAATCTGAACCGGAAATGAGTGCCACAAGACCAAGCCAAAGTAAAACCAAATTATCCTTGGTGGAGAAATTCGATTTTTTTACGGCAAAGCAGAAGGGAGACCCTACGCCCGAGGAACAGCTGACCAGGAAAGAATGCAACAACAAAAGAAGACGGGAAAGAAGAAAAGCTAGCCGAAAGCGGAGGAAACAAGAAACCAGTGCACGGGTGTGGACACTGGAAACGCAAGTAATTGAGAATCAACTGCATCACAGCACCAACCACAGCGCCAACACCATCATCAATTTGGCGCAAGTGGACCTGAACACAGCCGAACTACAACTGCTTGCATTAGGATTATCGTATTGCCATGAAAGCAACTCTAATTACACGCAAACTAGAACTGACGTGTATAAGTTCATACGAAAATTGAAGTTGAAGAAATATTATTTACTCCAAAGAAATCCACAGAATACGGACACCAGGCCACTAATGACCCCATCTCCAAATTCATCGAATTTAACAGTGGGGGACCTAGCTCTGCTTCAAGATCTCCATGACTTACAAGAGGGAAACTCATTCCGGGGCAGTGGGGAGGAAGGAAGGATACAACAAACACGAACAAATATCTCAAATGCACTACCATATGAAGTGTATGCCAAACCTGATTTCCCTTTTAAAACCAAATCTAAATTTTCCCCAATCATGCCTCGGGACTCCTTGGATGTTTTTAACGAACAGGTGGTAGCCCAAATTAAAAAACTGAATATTAATCTCGATAAGACCAAAAGAAAATAAACAAATCATGAAAGGAGATATCATCGGTTAATTGGGAAACTCCAGAATGAGAAGCAAGTAGTGGTCAGGAACTCTGATAAAGGAGGTAACATCGTCCTTTGGCCACTAGATGATTATATGGAAGAAGCTCTATCACAACTCAATGACATCAAATGTTATAGGAAAAGCTCAATACAAAAAATGTAAAGTATCGGCATATGATGGCCCTTTTGAAAACATGTCCAGGTATTTAGACTATTTTCTGCAGGATTATGTGAAAAACCTCCAATCTTATGTACAGGACACCGGCAACTACCTACGCAAAATTCTAAATATCCAATGGTGTCCGGGATACATCCTGATGGCTCTTGATGTTACATTGCTGTACACAAGCATCAGACACAGCGATGGCATCAGGGCAGTGGAGTACTTTCTCAATAATCGTCCTTTAAAATTTGCACAGCATAGTAGAATGCTAATCAATATGCTTTTGTTCTGTCATGAAAATAATGTATTTATGTTTAAAAACCAGATTTACCAACAGGTCCGAGGTGTGGCAATGGGGGCCAGCTACTCTCCCAGCTATGCCTGTTTACACATGGGCTGGTGGGAGGAGCTGGTCCTCAAAAATCAATTTGGCCACATATTCCAAGAGAAAGTAATAACCTGGCTTAGATTCATTGACGATTTACTCATAATCTGGTATGGTACAGAACAAAGTGCGTTAGAGTTTATCTCGCAAATTAACGTAAATAATATCTATTTCAATTTTACGGCTACCATCAGCCCTGAATAAGTGACTTTTATAGATGTTCAAGTTCTCATTGCAAATAATAAGACCACAACTACCTTACATCGTAAGGAAACTGCAGGCAACTCTGTATTGCATGATACGAGTTCACATCCTGTACATCTAATCCAAAACATTCCATATGGTGAAATGTTAAGGATAAAGAGGATATGTAGTGATGAGGCAGATCTGGCCATTAAACAGCAAGAAAGCAAAGAGAGATTTTTGGCAAGGGGCTATCAAATCAAAATCATAGATGCCGTCATAGCCAAATCCAGATTGCGGACCAGATCTGACCTATCAGCAGGCAATACAAAGGAGTCGGGCCTGGATGAGGACAAACAAACAGATCATGAAAGTGAACCCACTAGACTAATTTTAACATATACAAAGCAAGAAAAACAAGTTAGGGGCATTATAAAATGCAATTGGCCTATCGTTTTAGATGATCCAGTAATAGGCCACCTTTTACCCAAAACACCATCCATCTCCTACAGAAAGACAGCTTCTATGGGCAATGCCCTAGCAAAGAGCAGTTCAGAAGATACACGAACAGGGACTTGGCTCACTGCAAGAAAGGGATTTTTTTAAGTGTGCAACTTGCAAAGCCTGTAGATATGGGATCAACAAACCCACATATCAAACAGCATTCAGCGAGAAAGTGCAGGCAATAGATAAACGTCTCACATGTAAAACAGACCACGTCGTCTACGTACTGGAATGTAGCTGTGTTCTACAGTATGTAGGCAGCACTAAATTGCAAGCACATAAAAGAGTACTGCAGCACACCAGGGCTATAGTTAACCAAGATCCTAGATACCCTGTGGCAAAGCATTTTAGAGAAACCCATAACAGTGATCTTAAGCACTTAAAATAATTTTTAATAGATGCTGTCTTCGTACAAAAAAGAGGAGGGAATCGGGAGGAAAAACTGAGATTGGAAACATGGCATATTTTAGATTTGGATACAAAAATTCCGGGAGGATTGAATACAAGTGAAGATCTTCATACTTATCTGTAAATTAATATTGATATTGTGACACAGATCAGAACAACAACATGAGTATGTATCTTTATTGGCAAATGCTTTATAGGTTTTTAAGGTTTTAATGCTTGTATTACTATAACAACATTTAGATGAACTGGTTTTATCTAAGAATAATGCATTTTAGTAATTCTAAAACCTTAATATGAATTTACTCCATGCACTTTATGTAAAATTACAGAGAGATGGAATTCTATAATACATTCAGGTTCATATTGGTGTTCTAAGGGAGATTGTATTATGCTCTGCAGCTCCTGTATATAATACTTTTTGGAAATAAGTACTTTTTTGCATTATGCACTTTAACAGCAAATCCGGGCTAGGACGGATTTGCGAGCACACAGTCACTTTATTCACTATTTGTTATTTGCACAAAATGTTAGTTGAATATGGACAAACATGATAGGAATGGTATTGCACTGTTATTTGAAGCAATTTTAATGAATTACCTAGGATATTTATATTTTATAATTGTTTGGTAAACATCATTGGTCATAAGCAATATGCAGAAAAATCACTATGACCTGTAAGTACATTCCAAGCCTGTTGACTATATCTATTACTTGTTAAGCATTTGTCACTATAAAAAAGTGGATCTTATAGTAAAGCGCTGTTATGTGATCAAAGCAGGCAACGGCTGAAACGCGTTATGGCGGATAAACCTCATTAAAAAACTCACGCACTCAATTTGTGGTCCGTGCTCGTTTCTACTCATCAAGGAGGTGTATATTTATATATATATATATATATATATATATATATATATATATATATATATATATATATATATATATATATATATATAATATA
This sequence comes from Calotriton arnoldi, assembly GCA_963921515.1. Taxonomy (NCBI): domain Eukaryota; kingdom Metazoa; phylum Chordata; class Amphibia; order Caudata; family Salamandridae; genus Calotriton; species Calotriton arnoldi. The sequence goes on from CAWUFW010004214.1 coordinate 1,570,724, forward strand.
TATATTATATATATATATTATATATATACACAAAGTTTCATTTACCTTATTTATACTTATCTTGCGTTGTAAAGACGTGTTTCAGAGGTATGTGGATGGTAAAAGACTGAGGGGCCGATTACGATGTCGTCCGGAAATCATTCCCACCAAATCGAGTTAGGGATGCTTTCCGAACGATTCGTATTTGGGGAGTCCTACCGACCGATTACAATGTGTCCGGATGGTGACAGACTCGGTTCAGTCAGACTCCCATTGACTTCAATGGGATCCTGTGTTCTGAACGAGAACACAGGCTCCCATTGAAAAAAGGGGTGGGTGGGGAAAACCTTGCACACTGTGGCGGGCACTCCATGGTGCCTACCACACTGTGCACGGTTGGGAAGGGGGGTCCCTTGGGTACCCCCATGGGCTCCATCCGGAGGCCTACGTGTGAAGGGGGACCTGCTATGGGCCCCCGAAGTCCGATTCCCACAGCCGTTTTGTCTCGGCCAAACCGATTTGGAACGGCTGTCCGAATCAGTCATCGTACTTGCTCGTTCGGAAACCGTCTCCATTGGGCATTACAATTCGGCTCCAAACAACTCGGGCTGCCTGAAACCCATTCGGAACCGATTCGGACATTCCGGACAGCTTTCTTGTATCATAATCGGTCGTCCAGAAAGGTGTCAGATTCGGTTGAGAACATAGGTCCGGAATTGGATTAGCAGAATCCCAATCCTGTTCGGAGCCTTTCCTGACAACTTCGTAATTGGTCCCTGAGTGTTAAAGGAAATGCATGATATAGGTATTGCATGGTAATGGATGCGTGGTAATTGCATGCATTGTAAATGCTGCATGATTCAGTCACACAACTGACAGAAATTTTAGGTATGTTGGGTAACATCTATTGTGTTTCTTACCTTACAAACAATGGGGCATATTTACTAAGAAATCACACAGCACATCAAGCCAACTTGCTGTGCTGCGTTGCACTGTGTGATAGCGAAAGTGCAGGTATCTGCCGTGCTTAACAATATGTGGCACATTCCTGTCATTTCCCAGTGCTAGCACACAGTGTGATGCCTGGTGCCTGCATAGTAAGCATGATTGTTTTCGTGCAGGAAGGGGAACCTTCCTGCACACAAACAGTCCCCTAAGGCATTTTCCTCTTTCTATCTGTGCTGCAGAAAACAAGGAGAAATAAACATGTTTCTCCTCGTTAACCTCCCCTGGAGAGGCCTAACATTTTGACGTATTCCTAGGTTTACCATTCTTGTTAAATCTAGGAATGCACCAAAGTCCATGGGTGGAAGCCTGGGAACACCCCTGCTCCACAAATGGGGCACCGATTTGCGCTGCATTGCATTACTTTGAACTTATCAAGCCATGCAGCACCACGCAAGGGTGCCTTACGTGACTTGATAAATCCGACTTCGTTTTTGCGTGAAACCTTCATAAATATGCCCCAATGTCTCTCCTTTTCCCCATTGCTAATAATCAATTTATTTGGTCTATGTCATCCAGCTTCATTTTTCCAATGTATCAACAATGGTCGTATGTACAGTAATAGGCTTACGGACAACCATATTCACCTTAAGGTATCTGGCTACAGTCAAAACAGTTCAAAAATACTTTATTGTTTTTATATGTTAGGAATCAACTCAGTCCTCAAAAAGTGAAATTTTACCTCAATATCATTTACCCCACAGAAATCAGACCAAGGGGAAATACATTCACTTCAACATATAGCGGAATATATAGAGAGAATATGCTTTATTACTAAATGTATAAATATTACATCAAAACATTTAAATTGTGAGAAACTTATAAGGTCTTTGTTGGCACTAGAAAACTAGTCACAAACCGACAAAAAATAACGGTTTCTAAATCACACCCGAAATATAAATAGTTTCTCTTTTTTCTAATATCCTAAGTAAATTTGTTCCATAGCTTGGGGCAAGATAGGAGAAGGATTAGCCACCGGATTGGTCCTCTGTGTCTGACGCAAGTATAACAAAAACTTGGGTGCTGACCATAGGCAACAATCCTTAACCCATGGGTGTCTAAGAGTATTAATATCTGGCCACTCTTTCCCTTGTATTCCATTCTTCATTTATTCCATTGCATTTCTTAGTGCCCTCCCAGATTCATTTTCATTTAATATCTGTTGGCTCATTCATGGGGAGTAGAGTGAAAATTCATTTTTTCCCGATAGAAAAGGACTTTGCTGACAGAGCTAACAAAAGCAATGAAACAAAAAAAGGAAATAATTAGTTCAATATGTACTGTAATTTTTCAGTTCAAAAAGTTTATTGAGAAAAATCAAAGTAACAATACAAAGGACAATAGAACAACAAATAATCACATAAGTTAAACTAAAACTAAGAATCAAAATTATTGGATGTATGAGTCAGTTTAACATAGCTTGAAAGAGAGAAAAATGACAGGGGTATGCAAATTAATCGGTGCAAATAGAAGAAGGTTACAATTCATATAAAAATCTTAATACAAAATGTAAAATAACCAATTAATGTATTATCAACATGAGGAAAGTCAAGGAGGTTTAGAGACTTCTTGTTGCGCTGGATTCAGGGAGAAGGAGCATCTAGCACTAGCATCAATGAACAATGTGATAGGTAACCATAAATTCGAGCATGTCGTTGCCATATGAATAGGGTAAATAAAAGTTGTATCTAATCTATGATTATAGCAAACAGCGTACCACCATGCTTGATAGGATAATTTGGTAAAATCCTTCCAATTTTTAGTTATTTGTTGTAGAGCAACTGCTAACAACAAGTCTATTATATGTGTGTTAGAATTGCAATCTGCCCAGATAGGGGATAAGCTTCCCAAAAACACATGAGAAGTTGAGAAAAGGCAACTGGAGCCAAAAATTGAATTAATTTGAGTCCAGACATTTTTCCAAAAATTATGGACAGGTGGACACGTAAAAAGTAAGTGGTATAAATCGGCATGTGATAGGAACATGTCCAGCAGGTATCTGAGAGCTCACCGTGTCTTCAATTTAGAGTAGCCGGGGATAATAGAAGTCTATTGTATATAAAGAAAAGTGTCTGCGTGGTGTTAGCTGCTCTAGAGGATTTCCTAATTTTAGTCCATATTTTGTTCCATAGTGCCGTCGGCCAACAAACCTCTAAATCTTGTTCCCAAGATAGCTCCACCTTAGTTTTTTCTCGTGGGTTACATGAGGCATGTAAATAATTATAAATAATAGAGGCTTTGGGATTGACGCATAGAAGAACATGTAAAATATTAATCGGAGAGGAGGCAGGATCATTGGGAGAGTTTGTGAGTATGTATTGGGCATGAGCGTTTAAGATGGCTTGTTTCAGAAGGAGATACCTAGGTTGGAAAGATGTAGGTAGGTCAAAAAGTCCACTAGCTCGTGAGAAAGACTTAGGGGCATATTATCAAGGGCTTTATCGCCGCTTTATCGGCACTTTTTGCCGCTTTAGCGGCGATATTTTTATCGCCCTATTAGCAAGCTGTCGCTAACAGGCGTTAGCGACAGCTTTTAGGCGTTAGCGGGCGGGATTCACATCGCCTTGCATGTCAGCGATAATTATCGCTAATGACATGCAAGGAAGGCGTTCCCTACTAAAAGCGACTGAAAACAGTCGCTAACACCACTACCCCTATTAGCAAGGCAGGCGAAGCGATAAAATACTCGCGCTAAGCGCGTTTATCGCTAGATTTTATCACCTGCTAGTGAGGATGACTTACCTGTTTAAAGTATAGGAGGTGGATTCTAATGCTGAATCCACCTTAGCGATAATGCGAGAATATCGCTGCTTTTCCAGCGATATTCTCACATTTTGCCGCTATCGCTGGAAATTTTATCGCTATGGAGATAAACCTTGTTAATAGGGTGTTATCTCAGCGATATTTTCCAGCGATAGGCGGCATTAAACAAATTCGCGCTAAGCGCGGTTAGCGATAAATATCGCTATTCCTTGATAATATGCCCCTTAATTTCATCTTGTATATATAGTTGATGTATCCATACTAAACCTCTTTGCCTCCAGGATTTCCAATATAAAGGCCTGCCACGTATCAATATCATGTTATTATGCCATATTGTGGATCTGGAGAAAGAAGTCCAATCCATAGGACCTAGCGGAGAGTTAGGCTTCAAAATTTTAGATGTGTGCTTAAGTACGGGAGTAGATAAAGATTGTGGTTTGCGAGAGAAAGATAAATATTCTTGAAATGAAAAAGGAGAGATAAAAGATCGTTCTAGTTTAGCCCAAAGAGGACAATCCACAGTGGATTCGGAGAGCCACCTTGACACTTGACGAAGTAAAAAAGATTTGTGATATATAGGGAAATCAGGAAACTTGACACCACCTTCTGACTTTGGACGGATCAATTTTGATAAAGACATACGTGATTTTTGTTACTCCATAGAAAAGAGGATAACATAGAGTTCATTTTTTTAAAGAATTTCAAGGAAATAGATACTGGGATATTAGAAATTGTATAGAGAACTATAGGAGACAACATCATCTTTATGGTATCTAAACGGCCCCACCAAGATAAATATAGAGGGTGCCATCTAGTAGTAAAGGAAGATAATCTCTGCATACAATTTTCCATACAACGTGAAATTGTACCTGAAATAGAGGGGGTAAACTGTAAACCTAAATATTTAATTTGTTGGGGGCTCAACGTGAAACTTGAGATAAGGAAATCGTCTTTAAAAGTATATTTTGTTAAAGGTAAGATTTCACATTTATCTTTATTTAATTTATATCCGGAGACAACTGCAAAGGAATCAACTTCTGGTAGGAATACGGGGAGAGAGGTTTGAGGTTGTGAAATAAATAATAAAACATCATCAGCGTAAGCTGCCAATTTGATTTGAGTATCTTTAAAATCAAATCCATGGATATCTTTATTTTGACGGATCCTTGATAAGAAAGGTTCTAAGGCTAAGTTGAAAAGGAACGGGGACAATGGACATCTCTGTCGGACACCTCTACCTAAATTAAAGTAAGAAGATGTACCACCATCTGCACACACTGCCGCTCGTGGACTAGAATATAAAATTGATATTAAAGAAATAATTTTAGGGCCAAATCCAAACCACATAAGCGTGTGAAAAAGGTAGGGCCATTCCACTCTATCAAACGCTTTTTCTGCATCTAAGGCTATTGCTGCCAGGGAATGTGGGACATGGGAGGATTTGGACAGAACGTCAAAAAAGAAACGAGTATTGTCTGTAAGAAGGCGACCTTTAACAAATCCAGATTGTTCCCTTCCTAGCAGATCAGGCAAATAAGATTCTAGGCGTATGGCCAAAGCTTTTGAAAAGATTTTGTAGTCGATATTAACTAGGGAGACGGGACGATAATTCTTACAATATTTTAAGTCTTTGCCTTCCTTAGGAATAAGACAAATTAGGGCGTCCGAAAAGGAGCCAAGGGATTCACCTGAATGTAAAAAAGAATCTAAAAGATTATGCAATTTGGGGATTAGCAAATGTGCGAAATGTGTAAAGAACTCAACAGTAAAACCATCTGGTCCTGGGGCTTTGCCTTTCTTAAGTGTCTGTAATGCGGTAAGGAGTTCCTTTTGTGATAAGTCGGATTCCAAAAGTGTGAAATCTGGTCGAATAACAGAAAGTTGTTGAATATCAGAAAAAAATTGAGAAATGTGATGTTCTGAGGGAGGAATTTCTGATGTGTATAAGGTGTTATAAAATTGGAGAAATTCATTTAAAATATCATTATCTTTAAATTTCAATGTTTGATGCTCATCCATAATGGCCTCTATATTGAGTTTGTTATGTTTAAATTTCAAGTAATTGGCTAGTACCTTCCCGGCTTTATTCTGACCTCCATAGAATTTCGCACTGTATTTTAATAGATACGTTGAAGCATTGTCTGTCGATTCTTTATTAAACTGAAATTTGACTTTTATGAGTTCTGATAAACAAGCTTTGGACTTAGAAGAGTAATAAGAATGTTCCAATATCTTTATCCTGTCTAGGAGGGTTTTGGTGAGTTCTTTGGATTTTTTACATTTTTTAAAAACATAACCAATAATAAAATCTCTGGCTGCTGCCTTGAAAGCATCCCACACCTCATAAAAAGGTAAAGTATCAGACTGATTAAAGAAAAAATATTCATTGGAAAAGGAAACAAAAGAGGAGGTAAATGCAGGATCTAAAAGTAGAGCATTGTTAAAACGTCATTCCGAGGTGTGTTAGGCTTTTGCAAAACATTGAGCTGAATGATAATGGGAGCATGATCGGATATTAGAATGGATCCGATATCCGCCTCCACCAATGACTGAGAAATATTATGTGAGATAAAAAAATTATATATCCGTGATTGGGTATGATGGGCCGGAGAATAATAAGTATACTCCCTTAGAGTTGGATTACAGAGTCTCCAAGCATCTATAAGCTTGTGTTTAATAGTTTGAATGAAAAGTTTATGTGGTTTATGAGGGACGAAGGAGACCGTTGAATTGCGATCTAAAAATGGATCAAAAACTTGATTGCAATCACCTGTAAGGATAAAGTTATCATCGATACAGTGTGTAATTTGTTGAGCCAAGGATGTCCAAAAAGAGGAATCCCCAGCGGTGGGCGCATATATATTAAGTAAAGAGATCGGAGCATTCCCCATCAGCAATTTAGTGAACAACCATCTACCATTGTCATCAGAACACTGTGAGAGCAATTTAACAGGAAGCGATTTACGGCAAAGAGTTAAGACTCCATTACGTTTACCATCCCCTGGTGAATAAAAGACCTCCCCTACCCAACCTCTCTTTAATTTTATTGATTCTTCTGCCGTTAAATGAGATTCTTGTAAATAGGCTATATCTGCTCCCAATTTAGCTAGATGTGTTAACACCCTCTGCCTAATAGGCGAATGTAAACCCTTGACATTCCAAGAGACAAGTTTTAAGGACATAAGACTGAAGTGAGAGTGAATAAAGGGCACCAATCAAAGCAGATCATTAGACAATAGAAAGCATACCAAAGAGTAAACCAGCTATGTACAAAGTGAATCGAACATAATAGGAAAAAAGAGAAAGAAAAATTGAGATATAGGTATAAATGCGATATTAGAGAGACGAGGAAATAACAAAAAAGAATGAACATATGAATGATAAGAGAAAAGGATAAACAATTAGATTGTAGGTTACAAAGAGCAATACAGATGAAGGGGATACAGAAGGGGGACTTAAAAGAAAGAAAAAAAGGAAAAGTTGTAGTGGAAAGAAATACAAAGAGGTAGAAAATCATACCTACAAATAGTCAAAAACACATGAGGAGTGGGGGGGATGAGGCCACATGGAACGATGACACGTCCGGACTTCAAGAGGGAAGGCAAGGGGAAACCGCAGGAAAAACGACAAGTACAAAGAATGGAGGAACGAAAAAAAAGGTTAATAATATTCAGTGAACCTTAATAACCAACATCAAAGAGTTATAACCCATGGAACATTTTTGAATAAGTTAACAAGTAAGAAAACCTGCAAGGTAACAACGTCAACCACTTATTTTTCTGATGAAGAGGTGTCCATAGTTTCTGCATTACATGAATTAAGAATACTTTTAAGTCTTGTAGGATCTTCATATGCGGTAGTCTTATTGTTGTAGGTCACTTTGAAAAGGCATAGGTGAAAGAGGCCATATGGCGCCCCCATGGATCGAAGAATTGGTCTCATCACCAGGAACTCTTTACGTCTATCAGCAGTGGCTTTGGTATAGTCTTGAGAAAAAAAACAAGAATTACCCGACCATGAAATACGGTTGATAGATCTAGCCGCCGATAAAACTCTTAGTAGATCCGTGTATTCCAAGAAGTACAGGATGACCCCTCTCGGCTTTCTCATATTAGAAGAGGACGCAGCAGATGCGGGACCTAATCTATGAGCACGCTGTATATTAAGCATGGTGTCCTCCGGTAATTTAAGAACTTTTGGGAGGAAGGATTTGAAGAAGGTGATAGGGTAAGAGCCTTCTGAGCCCTCTGGCGAACCATATATGCGGAGATTATTTTGTCTATTTCTGTTTTCCAGGTTTTCAACCTGCTTCTGAAGCGACGTCACCTGAAAATGAAGAGCTTCCACTTTGGTGCTTGATGATCCCAAAGATTCAATGCTCTGTTCCACTGTGGTGATTCTTTCCTCCATTCGTGACCACCTATCAGTTAGAATTTGTAATTTAGAATTTGTTTCTTCAACAAATGGACGCAGGGCTCGAATTTCTTCCGGTAGGAGGTCCATAGAGACTGACGAGGGCTGTTTGGGAGGTGACGGAGGTGACGGAGGATCCTTTTTCAGTCTCTTACTTGGCGCTTTGTTGGTATTTGAGGACGTGTTAGATGTCGATAGCGAAGTACCCTTTGGTGGTGACGTTGTTGTATCCTACATTGTGTTGGAGAATAGGTTGAAATTTGAGCGAGTTACGCGAATTAGTGCAAAGGGTACTACTTGAGGATTAACTTTAATTGCGTTGCTCATCTACCAAACAATGAGCAGGAAGGTTCATCTGTTTCCTCAACAAAACAAAAAAAGAACTACCCAGCTGACTTGGACTCTGACATGAAAAATGACACTCCAAAACTCCAGATAACAAGTATACAGCAAAAGGTCAGTTCTTCATAAAATCTCGAACTAGTATACAAAGGAACATGTGGTTTCCAAGATGGTGCACCTTCTATAGAGCTGTCTCCAAAGGTACCTCAAAGAACTGTAGCAGTAATGGTGGTTAAAAATTATAAGAGGGCATATTGCACACACTTATGAAGAGTTAAATATTGTTGAAAGGTGTTAGAGGCAATAGGTAGCTGAGATTCATGCATTGCATCTTCTCTCCCAAGTTTTAAAATGGCGGTATGCTTGACAAGAAAGGAGAGAGAACTGCCTCAGTATTGAGAATAAAAAATAAAAACTGTGAAAGGAAAACTGCTTACATTGTATTATTAAAGCGTTTTCTGAAAGGTTGCTGTGTGCTTTGCAGTTGCAGTTCCATAAATAACCTCTTAACCGAGAGGCGCATGAAATAATATTCTCTCCTCAACAGAAGTTAAGATGGCGGTCGTCGCTATGACGGAGCCGCTTAGGTCGGTGTCAGCAAGGACATCATGTTTCTGGAGGGCTGCGCAGCAAGGCACTCACTTCAGCTCAATCTTCGTGAATTCAGCAGCCTGTGCAGTCCTTTTCAGGTTTCTACAGTCATTGGGTAAGCCGATTATACCGCTCCTCCCGCCTCGGACCTGGGAGAGTCACGAAGACGCCGCCATCTTCCTTTGGCGCAAACCATGCCCCCCGATGTGTACTGTAATTTTGGTCACTCAGTATTATGTATTATTTTGAATTGAAAATCCATGAAATATGCACAGCCATCATTAAAAAGTACCACAAATCATAGATTTTAGATGGTACATATTCCAATTAAAATTTCAAATACAACTGTGCAAATTTGCATCTGTGGTACAAAACCGAGCATCCTATTTCAAAAGCCACATGTTTGATAAGAAGGGTCCGAGGAACACCTCACTTAAGTAGCACCATACAATTAACAGTAATAAAAAAACAGTAGATTCATAATTTCAAAGCAACATGATAAAGAGCAGCTCATAGAGCTAAAATAGCTCCATAAAATATGACGACAAAGCTCATCAAACGTTTGTTTTTGTAACTGAATAACAAATATACCCATTAATACTATTTTAAACCATGACAATCAGATGTTCTTTAGGTTCTATGACCTTAGGGAATTTAAATTGCAAACGATTTACAATTTTTTTTTAGCTGTCTTAAATTATCTTGTATGTGTGTTTAATGTTGTAAATAAATATTTAGAGCCATATTTATCAAGGGGTTGCATCGCTTTTGCACCACCCAACGTGGTGCAAAAATGACTCAACCTCTAAGTTGCAATTTGTCAAACCTCGTTTTTCCTCTTTTTACAGCACACATAAAAAGAAACAAATGCCTCAGGGAATTGTTTTTGTGCAGGAAGGTGCCCCTTCCTGCACAAAAACAATCCTGCTTACAATGCAGGCACCATTGCACCATGGTGCTCGGGTGCCTCTATTGGCTCTAGGCAGCACATTGTGCGCCAGTGCTGAGAAAAGGCAGGAGTGTACTGTATTGTGACAAATGCAGCACATTCCTGTCCTTTTCCTGTAAGGTAGCGCAGCGCAGCAAGGTGACTTGCTGTGCAGCATTACATTTTGGTAAATATGGCCCCAAGTGTAAAACATTGGGTTAATAGTTGAGGGGAGTGACTACCCACTTTGAATAAACACAATCCTTGTCAGAATGAACCACTAAAGTCCTTAAATTAACGTGAGCTCAACCCTATGGTACCTATAGTACAGAGAAGACATGCTTAACTTAGAGGCAATGTGTAATGTATTTCTGCAATAACATAACGGTAATAAAGTCAGAACATAAGACAATAAAAATCCCAAACCAATTTAGAGTAAATTTTATTCAATAAAATGGCACCAAACTGACAAACAATCCAATAAGGGAAACCAGAGATATACATTTTTAAAGTTTTAAATAAAATGTTTTAAGTGCCAACTGCGATACTACTGGCTGTGGTAGACTGGGACCTAGGCATGATTTGAGGCCGACCACAATGGAGCGTTGGTTTTGTTAAAGCAAGAATATTCGACTCATTTAGAAGAGGTACCTCGGGACTGAGTCTCAAAAATGGAAGACCAATGTCTTTAGAGAGGGGAGGCAGCCTGCTGTAGCCAGGGGAAATCTGAAATATCAGCCCAGCGGCAACACACCTTGGTCAGATCGGCCTGGCAGGTTTGTCCCAGTTCTCCAGTGATCCTTGGTGCCAAAATGCTTCTATGTACCAGGTCTTCAGGGGTGGTAGGAGAAATTCAGCCAGGTACAGCCAAGAGCTGCAGGACCTAAGGAACAGTCTTGCAGGTTAGGACTCACTCCAGCAGAGGTCAACTACAGGGTGCAGTGCAGGGGCAGTTGGAACTGGTCAGCACAGGAATCTTCAGGAAAATCCTCTTGTAGCTTGTTTTGTCCATGTATCTTGAACATGAGGTTAGCCTTATGACCCTTGAGATCCACTTTTTTCCTGTGTTCAAGAGGGATCAGGACCAATCCTTCGGGGCTTCTCTCTGGTTTAAGCAGCAAGTTCATTCCTCTTCTGATCTTCCTCATGTCCAGTAGTGGGTTAAGGAGGGCACTGGGAATGCCACATTTATGCCTGGCACCAGCTTGTGGGTGGTTGTGACTCCTGGCTCCTTCCTAACCAATGGGGTGAAAGTTCCCAAGGGTTACTACCCACTTTTGCAGCATTTCTTTTATGTTTTAATGCAATCAATCCTCAGTGCCCCTCTCTGCCTAAATCCACTAAATCCAAGATGATGAAACCCTTCTACACTTGTGCAAAGCAAAGAAAATTTGAAATTATGGGGATAGATAAAGTCCTCTGGTATACCTTGGCAATGAAATTATTAGTTATCTCTATTCACCAGGACTGCCACTAGGTTAAACATCATTTATTTCGCTGCCCCCCTCCCCTAAGAGGTACAATAGACATTTTCTAGATGCTTGACCTACATTACTTCCAACTATACAATAACACATCTACACAATATGCATGTAAAAATTTCTACACAAATATATTTTGTCCTTGTCCCTCGATACACATCTTTAAGGGTACGGGTATTTTTTGACTTATTTAGTTCATAATACACCCAGTGCTAGTCCAACATAGCAGGAAGTAAGACAAAGAACTCTCTTTTCTTTTATTTGCCCCTTGCATTCAAAATGTAATCAATCCATTGCCCGTTTTAAACAAAAGTCTCCTCCAAATCGTAAGAGTCAATGTGTTTTGGCCTTAATTCATTTAGGCCTCCTCCTGACCAATGAAAAACAAAGGGGCTTTTTCCTGCTTAACTTTAGGCATGCCCTTCAAATTACTATTGGGTTCTGCGGTAGTCAATGGCTGGGCATAGGCATTTTCCTTTTTATGAGCACAAAGAGATCTTCAGGATCCACAAAATACAATTGCAGCATCTAGTAAGTGCACCACCACAGACCCTTTCTGTCATTGAAGAATCAGCCCATTGGTGTGGTCAGGGTAAATGAGCAAATGCTCCTCTGTATCACTTGAAACCAGTTATGGGGACATCTCCCTCCCCACTGGGATTGGAGCCTGCTTGACTGGAAAAACAAAATATGTCAGCTGACATCTGCCTGTGACTGGGGAGGCCTCTTTGTAGTAAATTAAGTCCTGAGCAACGTCCAAATGTTTATTCTGTGAGAGGAACAGAAACCACCTGCCCACACCCAGGCCTTTGTCTCTGCTCTGGGGGCAGCTTTAACACCACATTCAGGGTTTAAGCACTCAGATGGTTGCAGCTGGAGGCTAATGCAAATTATCCTCCAGAAGATTTTGGCAGGGAAAAGGCAATTTTCTAAAAGCACTTCTTCCATAATATTTATTAAATGCGGACTTCACCACTGAATTAGTCTTTTAATAAATATTACATATAGTTCTTGAAAGATTTTACTAGGTGTGTCCTAGTCTGAGACAGCATTATTAAATGTAATAGACTTTTGATGTTTCTCTATGGAACTGCTAGCCTTGCTACTGTGAAAATAGCTAGTTTTTGATAGAACATGTTTAACACTGACGTTCTACATGTCCCACCATGCATCTTGTCTTATGGGCTATAAGGTGTAGTTTGAGGTGTCTTATTAATATTTCAGAGGAAGGCTTTAGGCCTTTCAAAAGGGTTTATTTTGACAGGTCAAATTGCAGTTTTGTGCAGTGTTCTACTCAGGCTCCAATGGTAGGCCTCAGGCCATTTTTACCCTTATAGTGAATGGCACAACAGTTGCTCTACAACTCTACAGTTCTCTAGTGACATCTAACTTAGATGCCCTGGGTACAGCTGGTAGCACATACCAAGGACTTATAAGTAAGTTAAATATACCAATTAGAAGTATACCAATTCAACAATGTTGAAAGGGGGAGCATAGGCACTTTACTTCTGAATAGCAGGGGTAAAGTGCTCAGAGTTCTACAGTGGGTTCAAATAGATAGGGCACAGATCTGGGGGTATACCATGCAAAAGATGGAAAGTTCCTACATTTAGTAATAGTGAAGATCAGTGGTTATTCATTTTCTGATATATTATCCATAGCGTCATACACAAACTGGTTATTAATATTTTTCAGAAATGTGTTGTACTGTGGGCAAAAGAACATAAAATGTACCAAACTTTCTGGACAAATCAACCTTATCATGATGTAAATGGATACTGGAGGTGCTCTGTGATCAGCCCAGAATAAAAGTGTCAGTATATCCCCAGATGTTTGCTCCATACATAACCAATGCATGTGAGTGGGCCCTGCAAACTTCTAGAGCTGGTGACATGGCCCTACTTCACAGCTTATTATCAAACCCAGTTTGTCCCCTGTCCATTCAGAGAGAATTCTATCACTCAATATAAGTTCTAAGTACTCAATTTCAGTTACTGCTTCTATAAAAATAAGCAACTACATTCAGATTGCTGCAAAGTGTCTTATTGTTGTTGGACAGGGTAGCTTTGCGTGGCTTCATAAATTGAAATGAGAGCCCATGTTACACATGTACCACTTTACGTGGTGCAAAAATGACGCAGGGCTCTCACAAATAAGCCCCTTAGTTTTGCTATGGTTAATTATTAATCTGTCCAACTTACAGTAGTCTTGTAAGAAGTTTAGCATATTTTGTATTCTAAGTGGTTTCAGTGACACTATTAAGATTTCACCCGCAATCATAATATTTGCAATTTTTTTACCCCTAGGTGGGCATGGAGTATCATTAAAACACTTAATGCACTATGTTACTGCATTATTAATAAGGTTGGGGCTAACCCCTGACTTACCAAGAACAGATTGGTCAATTCCTTATTCCTCACAGGTTATTTGAAAGGATATTGAGGACAAAATTACCATATGGCCAAATTATTATGCCAAAAACAGTGAGAGCAACAATATTAAAATTTTACTATTCTTAACTCCATATCTACATATCTTGAAGAAGATATATATATATGTATATATATATTTACAGAAGAAAATAAAGTTTACATGGACGTTATAGTTAGGCTGACATTTCACTCATACAAAACCAGAGAAATTCAGCCGTTATTGTTAGCTGAGCTAACTATAACTTGCGCCCCCGCAATGCACTGCTTATGACCTCACATATTACATCACTCATGACATGGTCAGTGACATCACTGATGACATCACTCATTACATCTCAAATGAAATCACTGTTGACAACAGTGATTACATCATCCAGTGACTGTGTTTTTTTAAAAGTTTATGAGTGTTAAATATATATACCAAGGTGTATTGGTGAATCAGTGGGTGTATGAGTGACTGTATGGATGACTCAGTGGGTGTGTGACTGTATAAGTGAGTGATTAGGTGTCTCAGTGAATGTATGGGTGAGTGACTGGTTGTGTGAATGTGTGTATCTGTCTGTCAGTTGATGTCTAAGTGGGTGTAGGAGTGTGTTAGTGGGTACGTGAATGGCGATATGGGTGATTGGTTGTCTGACTACGTCTATGTGGGTGAGGAGGTGTGTGACTGCCTGTATGGATCAGTGAGTGGGTGAGTCAGTGGCTGTATGGGGTACTGTTGCATGTGTGAAAAGTTGTATGGGTGAGTGAGTGTTTGTATGGCTGTGTCGGTGATTGAGTGCATGTGTCAGTATGGGTGAGTAACTGAGTATGTGAAAGGCAGTATACATGAGTGATGGGGTATATGAGTGACTGTATGCATGAGTGAGTGAATGTGAGATTGCCTACATAGATGATTTCATGCTTCTCTCAGTGACTGTATAGCTGAGTGAGTATGTGTTACTATTTGTATGAGTAAGTAAGTGGGTGGGTGTGTAACTTGGTGAGTAAGTAGCTGTATGATTAACTGTATGGGTGAGTGTCTAGGTGTGTAAGTAGTTCTATGGGTGTCTCACTCAGTGTAGGAGCACCTGTGTTAGACCTGGCATCCTTGGCGTGGGTCTCCCTTCCATCTTTTCATGATGCCTCCAAAGTTATTGATCTGTTTCTGCTGGTTTAGATGCTTTGGGCACTGTGCCACTGCTATTCAGTGCCACAGTGCAAGTGCTCCCTATTGTAAATTGATGTATGTATTAGTGACTCAATGATTGGATGATTGGTTTATTTGTCAGTCCCTAGTACAGTGCACGGAGTGTGCCCAGGGCTTGTAAATCCAGTGCTGCTGGTGGGCTTGCAGCACTGGTTGTGCCACCCACAGAAGCAGCTTGTAAAGTGTGTCTCAGGCCTGCCATTGCAGAGCCTGTGTGCAGCCTAGGGCTGCCATGTCGACTTGGTACACCCACTTGCCAGTCCCTAAACCTTCCCTTTTCTTCATGTCAGACACCCCTATGGTAGGCCCTAGGGCAGGGTGCATTGTAAGTATAAGGTAGGACATGCCCTGGTGTGTGTGGCATGTCCTAATAGTGAATTACAGCCATTTTCGTTTTTCACTATTGCAAGGCTACCTGCTCCCCATAGGCTAGAATGGGCAGTTTGATTATTACAGCTTATAATCCTAACTGACCCAGGGAGCATGGTAGAAAAACGAATTTAGTATGCCTGAACTCAGGATGATAAAATACATCTTTTAGTGAAGTTGGTTTTAACATTCTGTGTTTGAAAATACCACTTTTAGAAAGTGGGTATTTTCTTGCCTAACTATCCAAGCCTGCCTCTGCTAGGTTGTGTATTCCTTGTCTGGAGCTTGAGTGACAGGGGCTGGGGGTGGCTACAGGAGACAGGGTGAGTCAGCACAGGGCTGAATAGAGAGATCTGCATCCAGAGTGGAGGGAGGAGTTGCACCTGGGTCTGAATAGGGCTGTGCCTGCCTTCCACAATGCTGGCTCCACCTCCTGCCGGGCGGCTGAGCACTCTGCCCCACATTCTGAAAGGACAGAAGGAGTCCTGTAAACAAAGTGCTCCAGGACTGACCAGAACTGGTTTTGGACTAGGCAAAGGCCTCTCTGCCTTCAGAGAACAAAGAGAAAAGGTGTATAAAAAGGGGACCCAGACCCCTAGGAAATTAGATCACTTTTGGGAAACAAGAAGAAACCTTTGCTGAGGAGCGGAACCAAGAAGAAACTGAGGAGTGACTTTCCCTAAGCTGAAGTGCTGCTTGGGGCATTGGCCTGCAGTGGTTGCCTAACTGCCAAAGAAAGGAGAGAGGAACTTTGTGTGTACTTTCATCAACTTGTGAAGAATCTCCAAGGGCTTGATTTCAGAGCTTGCCTCCTGCGGAAGTCTCAGGGACAACAGACTTCACCCACCAGCTCCCCCTGTGTTCCCTTGCTGGGAAATTGGACCTTCTGACACACTTGCGTGTCTCTGGGAGCTGGAAGCGCGACTCAACACGAAGAAGCATGTCGCCGCAGCCGCTGAGTCTCGCATCGCCGGAGAAGAGTGTCGACGTCGCAGCAGATGCCGGCGCATCCCCGAAGAAGTGCGCCGCTGACACCCTCGCATCCTTCGAAGCGCCTCGCAGCACCGGAGAAAAGTGTCGCTGTTGCATCAGACGCCGTCACATCCCCGGGGCAGAGCATCGACCTCGCATCAGACGCCGACGCATCGCAACACGAGGCGCGCCCCGCATCCCAGGAGAAGATCGTCGACCTCGCATCAGACACCGTCGCATCACCAGGGAAGCGTGTCGCAGGGCCTGTCACGGCTCCAAAGACTCATCGAAATCGCCGCACGGCCGTCGGGCGTGCACGCATCACCTCTTCGTTGTCGCAAACTCCAGAAGACGCCACTTTGTTTCTTTTTGCACCAGATCTTCACCCCATCACCATCCTTGCGTGTAAGGGACTACCGCATCACCTTCCCTGCAACACTTTTCGTTGCCCTGCGTTACGCATCTCAGGTACATTGAACTCAAAGTGTCGCATTTTCATTTTAAGAGACTCAAGCTAATTCTACCATCTTTAAAGTACAGTATTGTGGATTATTTTTGTCATTTATGGTCTTGTGGTAAATCTATATAAAAGATACTTATTTTTATAATACAACCTGTGTGGTGTCCATTTGTAGTGTTGTCACTAGATTACTGTATGTGTTCACAAATGCTTTACACACTGCCTCTGAACTAAGCCTGTCTGCTCGTGCCAAGCTACCAAGAGGGTGAGCAGGGGTTATTTCAGGAGTGTACCCCCTTACCCTGACTAGAAGCAAGGGTCCCTATTTGGACAAAGGTACCTACCTCTGCCAACTCGAGACCCCCAGTTCTAACAACCTGTATGCCTGTATGAGTGGATATGTCAACGGCTGTATTAGTGAGTGAGTGGGTCTACAAAGTGGCAGTATGGGTGAGCGAGTGGATGTATGTATAGATCAATGAATCAGTGAGTGGGTGTATAAGTACTGGTATGGCTCTGTGAATGGGTTTGTGAATAGTTGTGGGGGAGTGTCAGAGGGTGTATAAAAGATTCTATAGGGGTGTAAGTGGGTGCGTCAGAGATGCTGTGGATGATGTCATCACTGATGTCATCAGTGATGTCATTTGAGATGTCATCAGTGATGTCACTGACCATGTCATGAGTGATGTAATATGTGAGGCCATAAGCAGTGCATTGCGGGGGCCCGAGCTATAGTCAGCTCAGCTAACTATAATGCCTGAATTTCTCTGGTTTTGTACGAGTGAAATGTCAGCCTAACTATAACGTCCCTGTAACCTTTGTTTTTTGCGTGAATTTCTAAGGTTTTTTACATGCTAATTTCTAACTATAACATCGCTGAAACCTGTGGTTTTTTTCAGTGAATTTCTAAGGTTTTTTAAATACTAATTTCTAACTATAACGTCCCTGAAACCTGTGTTTTTTTCAGTGAATTTCTAAGGTTTTTTAAATACTAATTTCTAACTATAACGTCCCTGAAACCTGTGGTTTTTTCAGTGAATTTCTATGTTTTTTAACTAGCAGTCGCGTTTGCAGAGTGGTGGAGAAATGGGGCTGGGCCTCCAACCAGCGCTCAGGAATTCCTCTGCATAGGACTTCCAGGAGGCTTCTTGGCCCCCAAGGTCCCTCAGGAGTAAGGTGGACTTCTTCCCCCAACCAGTCGTGCGCCATGAGGCGTGTTTGCAGAGTGGTGGAGAAAGGGGGACGTGGCAATCCTACTGTGTGGTACTCCTTGGGGGCCAACTACCCCTCCTATTACCTCCACTAAGTCCCACACAGCAGGATTGCTGAGTTCGGATACAGGCCACGGCCCCTTTGTTCACCAATGTGTAAACGTGCCTCTTGGTGCGCTTTTGGTTGGGGGATGAAGTCCCCTTCACTGCAGGGGGGTCCTTAGTGGTCAACTAGCTTACCTGCTACCTCCAGTAAGCCCCACACAGTGGGATTGCTGAGAGGTAGTCGAAGGCATGCCCCCTTTCTCCACCACTCTGCAAACCTACCTCCTGGCGTGCTCTTGGTTGGGGGATGAAGTCCTCTTGCCTCTTGAGGGTCCCTGGGGGCCAACTAGCTTTTCTGTTACCTTCAGTAAGCCCCACACAGCTGGATTGCTGAGTGGTGGTCAGAAGCCACGCTCCCTTTTTACACCACTCTACAAACGCGCCTCCTGGTGCACTGCTGCTTGGGGAATGAAGTCCACTTTAGTCCTGAAGTCCTCAGGACACAAGGGGACTTCATCCCCCAACCAAGAGCACACCAGGAGGCACGTTTGCAGAGTATTGCATTGAGGGGGCAGGGCCTCCGGCGAGTTGCCGGCTTAGTTTTTTTTTTGTAGGAAGGTGGCTGTGTGGCCCCCTCCCCTTGATTGTTTTGGGCCCCGGAGACCCAAAACCCCTGGGGCCTGACCCATTTTTGTAAAAAAAAATGACTAATAAAAGGAGGGGGGTGACGTGGCCCCCCCTCCCAAGGCCGATTTCGGCCCCGGGGACTCCATCCCCCAGGGCATTGCCATTTTCTATATTCATTTTTGTGGGGGGTCAATGGCCTCCTTCCTGGGCCAATTTTGGCCCTGGGAACCCCAGGTATCCCCTCCTGCACAAAAAATTATTTTAATTCAGGTACCATTGCACCATGGTGCAAGTGTGCCTGTGGTGGCTCTAGATTACCTGAAGTGCACCAATACAATGAGAGAGCAGAATTGCGGCATATCTTAGTAGATATGGTGCATTTCTTCTTTTTCCCTTATACTCTTGATCTAGCAATCCATCTGCTATAGGCATGCCAAGTCATAGTAGTGGTAGCCCTCCTCTATTTAATGCAGGGTTAATGTCAATGATTTTCTCTGTCCCAGTCTGCCATGCGTATACATTCTGCATCACCCATAGAAAAAGGAAAATGACTTTAATGATTGTTTTTGTAAAGGAAGGTGAACCTTCCTGCACAAAAAAAATCCTGCCTGTGACGTGGGCACCCTGAGTTGGGGCTAGGCAGAACACAGTGCACCAGTGCAAGTAGGCGGCAGAAATGTATCTCATCTTTATAAAGTTGTCCTGCTGCGCTGCTCTGCATTGCACAAAAAGTTTGTAAATCTGGCCCTCATTGTGTCAGGGTCAGGCAGTCATGCACTTGCATGCCATATTTTAGATCTCATAGCCTTGATTACAGTGACATG
Source organism: Calotriton arnoldi (assembly GCA_963921515.1). NCBI lineage: Eukaryota > Metazoa > Chordata > Amphibia > Caudata > Salamandridae > Calotriton > Calotriton arnoldi. The sequence goes on from CAWUFW010004214.1 coordinate 1,590,355, forward strand.
ATCTGATGACAAGAAGAAGCATCACTGTCAGAGTCGCCCAGGGCACTTTAGAGGTAAAACTTGAAGTCCCCAGGGCTGACTGTCTATGAGTGGCACCTGACAGAGTAGGGTGGGATCAGCAAGCCTCACTGATCCCACCCCACTCTGTGATGAGTTAGGGAAGATCCGCCTCTCACTGACAGACATCAGTTAGTCAATTCGAGGAGCTGATGGGATCTTCCTTCTACTCCTTCCCTTCCAAAGACTCCAGCTCTTTCCCGGCCCTGTAAGTGTTTTATTGAATGTTTGGGTTCGTAAGTGTATACTATGAATGAAGGTATGTGTATTTACATGAATGTCTTATGAATGGGAGTTTACAGTGTGTGGCACATGTGTTTGTGAATGGATGGGTGTGAATATGTGTGTTTAAGGATGAGTGGAAGTGTGCCTGACTCTGTAGCTTCCACTGGGTTTGAACCTATGTTCCTTGATTTCAAAATCATCACCCCATTAGATGGCCCCTGCTCCTTTCACCGACACCCTCACAGCCTTCCCTGAAATCTTTGAAAGGAGTGAGTGCATTTTGTAACATAGCAGAGTTTGCAGGTGCGGCCAGTAGGAAGAAATTGGCAGAAAAGACTCATGCCAAGAGCAGAGTGGTGGTTTTGTGAACTATGGGGTTGATGTTATGTGTTACATTTTATAAATAAGGCCTGGGTTATTTACAGCAAATGACTAAACATCTCCACATTTATAAGACATATCAATCTCACTAGTTCCAAATGATTCAAATAGGAGTTTTAACAGATACAATCAATGCCAATGCTGCTACTGCAATAATGCACAATCCATCCCGCGAGATAACTGAAATTACATATACTGTATATCAGTTTAAAAATCAATGCATGCTCATTTTTGTTCTAATCACACTGCGGAGGCCTGTGAAGCTTTTTATATTGGCTTTAGTGATTCTGTGAACATACTTTATGAAATTAAATTATTGTTAACATTGTTTATCGTCAGACAGATTTTCTTTTCAAAGAGAAATCATTGCTATGTTTGCTGGGTCTGTAAGTGAAAGGATTGTTTGTTCACTGTACTCTGCAGTGTAAATAGCTCATGTGAACTCTTTGATGAAATAGGGGCCAATTAACAAAACAAATGACTGCATCTTTGTCCTCCAGTACTCAAGATTTCCAGAAGCAAAGCAGATATCAGCCAGGAATACTACACGTGCAAGCCAGACCTACTCAAACACCAATCTTTGTGAATTGAGTCAAATGCTTACATTGGTATCTCAGAACAATGTTAGTCCTTTTGCATTCACCAAAATGGTAGGAGTAGCAGACGTGATATCATAAACTGCACAGTAACATTACAGGGCAGATGTATTTTATAGCAGAATTTTTACAAAATTGTTCCAAGCAAATTTTACCCAACCCTGAATGGAGACTTTCCTTAGGAATGATCTATGAAAGCTTGATCTATTTACTCTTATGTTTCAACACCATAAAGATATAGAATCACTAATGGTATGATTATGACTTTGTTGGTGTGGGAGTGGGGCTGTCACGCCACTGCCTGCTCCCACATCTCCAAAGTTCCCTGCTGGCCGCCTGCCAGATTATGAATTTTCTTGCTGTCTGGCGGGTGGTCCTTTGGCTGTCCCACATCATGTGCCCCCTTGCATGCATCCCATGGTCTGAGGCACCAGGGGCCCTGTCGAGTCCCCTTAGTTCCCTCACCGCCAGCATTATCATGGCAGGCTCACCACCATGGAGTCGCTGGCAGTAAGGTGACTCGTAATATGCGTGGTGGTGCAGCAATGGCACTGCCAGCATATTACTGCCTCTCACCGCTGAACCACCGCCGGGGAACAGTGGTTCCCTGCGGTTGCAGCGGGACTGCAGCGATACAACCGCCAAACTCAAAATAGGGCAGTTGGACTGCCGGTGTGGTGGTAGCCATCGCGCCACTGCAGGTTTGGCGGTCCTATGGCCAAACTCGCAATCACCTCCTAACTTAGGCGCATCATAGGTCAGATTTACCAACATTTTGCATCATGGTTGCACCACAGCAAAATGTCAGTAGATGTGCGCCGACTTGCTTGGATTTGTAAAAAAAACATAATGGAATGAAGCGGCTTGCACTGCATTGCATTACATTTCATTCAGAAAAGTGGAACATGGGCGTTCCCATGCATTCACCCATAGATTTCACACGATCCCAGATTTTAAAGGTTTCTAAACCTGGGATTGCATGAAATCGCTACGCCTCCCAGAGGATGGCATAACAAGAAGAAAAATCTTTTTTTACTCCTCATTATTTTCCTTTCTATGTTTGCTGTATCTGCAGCAGACATTTAAAAAGGAAAATGCCTCAAGGGATTGTGTTTGTGCATGAAGATATCCCTTCCTGCATAAAAACAATTTTATGCAGGCACCCTTGCACCATGGTGCAAGTGTGCCTTTGATGGCTCTAGATTACCTGAAGTGCACCAATACAATGAGAGAGCAGAATTGCAGCATATCTTAGTAGATATGGTGCATTACTTCTTTCTCCCTTTCACGCAACGTAGCACAGCAAGCTGCCTTGCTACACTGCGTGACGTGAAAGGTTAGTAAATCTGGCCAAATTTTGGGGGCCATAAATCTACTAAATCTGGCCCCCAATGTTTTTTGGGGGCCATATGACTCATTTAGAGATTGGCAGAGTGGGATTCCTGCAACAAATTGGATGAGCTCCCACCCCACCAAACTCACAGTTCTTCTGACTCATTGAAAGTCAAGCAAAGTAATGCATTTTTGAAGAAACTCATTTGATTCTGTCTTTGGAAATCAGTTGGGTATCAAGCAAAGGTCAATGGAAACGCAAATGGTGGGCTCACTACTCACTATAGAAGCTCGGCCTGAAATTAGTAGAACTACCCCTGCTGTCATCTTGAGAGTTATGACAAGAGGAAGTTACGTCAATGTTAAACTAGGCTGCAAGTGCTTAGTTTGGGCCTGTGTTTGCCAGTGCTTAGCACCAGCACTTAATTCTTAACACCATCACTGTTTTATGACAGGTTAGTACATGGTGGCACTATTTTCAGCAGAGCACATCACTCTAGCAAAGCAATATGTGCTAAAATACTAATAGCAGTGCGTCCACAGGCCAATGGTACTGGCATTTTGCAACACTGCCAGGGGCAGTGGGTGGTGAAAGCTGCAGTTGCATCCTTAGAGATAGCTTGGGACTCAGCACGTATTTATTTAGAAATTAGGCACTGGAGACAATGATGTTCCTAAAGAGAAGAAAAAAAACAGCTCTGATAAGACAAGGGAGATAAATTAACTTGTGTTAGACCTGTCACACTTGGTGTGGTTTCCCCCTAACCTTTTGCCTTCAGAACTCCTGTTATTGCTGACTTCGTATTTGCTGGTCTTAGGACTCTAAACACTTTACCACTGCTAACCAGTGCTAAAGTGCTTGTACCCTTTCCCTAAAACATGGCAACATTGACTTATACTCATTTGGCATATTCAATTTACTTAGAAATCCCTAGTAAAGTGCACTACATGTGCCCAGGGCCTATAAATTAAATGCTACTATTGTCCCTGCAGCACCGTTTGTGCCACCCACTTAAGTAGACCTTTAAACATGTCTCAAGCCTGCCATTGCAGACCCTGTGTGTGCTGTTTTATTTTCAGTTTTAAACTGCCATTTTGACTTGGCAAAATAAACGTTTTGCCAGGCCCAAACCTTAAAAGTTAAACCTAAAGTAAGTCCTGGACAGCCCAGATGGGAGGGTGCAATGTAGTTGGACATGTACTTTTAAGTTGTACATGTCCTGTTAGTGAAAAATCCTTAAATTCTTTTTTCACTTTCGAAAGGCCTATCCCTCCAATAGAATAACATTGTAGTTGCTGTATTACATTTTTAAGTGTAATTTCTGAAAGGGAAGAGATAACCAGTTCATGTTTGGTGTCTCTGGTGTCCTAATTTTAAATCCTAACTTATGGTGAAGTCAGATTTTAAATTGCAATTCTGAAAAAAACACTTTCAGAAAGTTGGCATTTTCTTGCCTTAGCCATTTGGTGCCTACAGCCTGCCTGGGTGTGGCAGACAGTTGAGCTTTGTGTAGTCCCCCTAGACAGCCACGCACAATGGGAGCTTAGGTGTGACTGGATGGGCCCTCACTGGCAGGATAGGCGAGAGAAACTGGGCACAGCCCCACTTACACTTGAATAGGCTGTGTCCTGTCTTTCACACAAAGGGCCTAACAATCCTACATTGTCACTTCGCCAGCTTGGAGCCGGGGCAGGGGAAGTAGGGAAATCCATGCACTTCAAAGATACTGTCTAAATGCTTCACCCACCTTCCATAACGAGGGTACCAATGCATGAAAGATGGATCTCAGCCACCAACACTTCAGTAAAATTCTGGATCTGTGGGTACTCTGCCAGGAAGAAGGACTGCTGTGCTGCTACGTGGACTGCCACTCTGCTGGACTGCTGCTCTACAGAAACTGCTGCCCTGCTTTGCTGACCTGCTGCCTGCTGATCTTTTGCCTGGGGAAGAAGCGCTTGACCTGCAATACCATCTTGAACCCAGGACCCCAGAGTGACTCAAAGGGCTAGTCTACTGGCCGACTGATCTGAGTCTCAGGGGAATAATAGACTATCCAAGAGCTCCTGGACTCATCTTCAGTGAGTTCTTGAACCCCAAGTGGTGTCTCTCAGTTCCTGGACCCTTGGTGTGGTCCTTATGCTCTTTAATTTAAGCTTTTGGGTTCCTCACGGCTGGTAACAGGCACGCTTGCACCAGAACTGTGTCACCCACATGGAAATTCAGTTGCAGCCTCCGTCATCCCCTTTCTTTGCCCAGCAGCAATGTCAGTCCGCCAATATGAAGCTCCAGCCTGCCCATCTGTGACGCCTGGCCTGCTCTTCGCACCACGCTGAATGCTGTCTACGACTCTCTCCTTGCTCCAGGTGACCCTCTCCAGCGCCAATGGCAAACTTGGCACAAAACTTGAGAAGGTAAAACTTAATCAGGACTAATCTGTGACTGTATCCAACCTGTGCTCCATCGCGGTCAGCCCGGACATTTGACTCTGACACACTTGCTGATCTATGCTGTTAGGCTCTATTTTGCAGTTTATTCTTTAAAAATTCATAAGTCTCATTCTACTGATTACATTAATATTGTTTAGATTTTTTTATTAAAATTTGCTCGATTTTCTATCCTGGAGTAGGAATCGTTTTGTGTGGTGTTTTCAATGTTTTACTGTTTGAAGTGTCGCACAAATACTTTACACATTGCCTCTAGGTTAAGCCTGACTACTCTGTGCCAAGCTACCAGGGGGTTGAGCACAGATTAATTTGGTGTTAGCTTGTGTTTTACGCTGACTAGGATCGTGGTTGCTGGTTGACCTGGGCTCACACTCTAGCCAACCAACAACCCAAACTTAACAACTTGGTATACAAGCCATGCATGACTTCTTTATTAATATCTAATATCATTCAGATGCATTTTTACTCACATCATTTCGCAAAGCTTCAACAGAATGTTTTCATACAAAAACCATATCTAAATCTAACCTAGTTCTCTGCATTTTTGTCAGATATATGTCCACAAGGTGCTCCAGTGATGTCAGAGACTCCTTTAGAGTGACAAAAGAAATAACACTTTGCAATTCATTCATGAATCTTTCAAGCAAGCCATGAATTTATAGTGTATAAAGGCCGTGTATTCCTAGTTGGAATTAATCTCTTTGAAAGGACATATTTTGAACAGTATGTGACATGTTTGTGTATTCTTTTTCACTTAAAAGCTCCAACAAGTATTTTACTTGCACTTTGAAAATGGTGTTTTCTTATGTTTTGGCATAGTGACATTGAGATGCTCCCTCGGCAGGAAGCAGTTTGGTGCCTCACATCTCCCCAGGAGCAAAGCAAATGTGCCATAGGCAATAATGCAATCAAGGAAAATAGTCCCATCCCCCATTTTGTTTGTAGAAAACAGCGATAGTTGGTCTCCAATTGGTCCCTCACAACTCAAATGCCCTGAAAAAGTTGGGGTCAAATAGTGAATTTTAAAGCACCATTTTGACATAAATTTTCTCAAATGCTGTAGGCACTGAAAGGGCGTTCATTAAATATGTATATGTATAGATATATAAGTCGATTCATCATGTGTGTGAGACAGTGGATTATACGTTGGGCTGAATGACAGTCCACAACAAGTAATAATGGCACAATTCTTGTCAGGCCCAGTAAAGGTTTCAGTAACTTAAACCTAGCTCAACTCCTTGAAGCTATGGCACAGAGCAGACAGGCCTAACTTACGAAACTGTGTAAAGCATTTAGAAGTACTAAAATAGAAAGTCAAAAACACAATACAATAAACATCCAACTTATGAAATTTTATAAAAAATAAACAAGAACTGATCAACTGGAATCTTCAAGAAAATGGGCTTTTTGTAGCTTTTGTTTCCCTGGAGCTAAACAGCCAACTGACTCTTGGATTCCACGTTATTGCCCTGGGTACAAGTGAGAGCAGGTTCATCCCTAAGGGTTCTCCTCACTGGTCTCAACAGTAGGTGCAGTCCTCTTTCCCAGGTGTAACCTCACCCAGTTTGGCAGACATTCTTGTGTCCCTATTGCAGACAATCCCAGAGTGCCCAGGTGTCCCTAAATCCAACAAGGCGGAACATTCATTTCCTTGTTCAGAGCTCCTGAACCTCCTTCTCTGTGGTTACTCAAAAGCGCTTCTGATGATAGCTCCTCTAACACTGGAATTGGAGCCTTGAAGCCTGGGAAGACAAAAGGGATGCAGGTCTAGGCGCGTGCTACATATGCCAGTGACAGGGTTAGAATTCTTTGAAGATATGCAAGGGGATGGGGGCATGGCTAACCAGCCAAAGATGGCAGATATATAATCGCATCGCTACTGCCTGATTTATTCTCATATGCTATTGCTGATCTGACCCCCAAAACACACTACCTGCTGCTGTACTGCCCAGGGCTGCGCTACTGTGAGATGAGATGAGAATTAAATATCGTCTTTATTAACTGAATCGCCCATTGTGAACTCTACGTCAACCTCAGCTCGCAAATATGCAGTGAGACAGGCCCTGAAACAGAGGCCCGGGGATTGCTGATTGATAGGTCATAGGTAGCAGGGTTTCAACTCCCATCTGTTCCCTGCTTAACCTCTCATTGAAGGAGGGTCATCTTCCACTTGAGTGGAAGGCGGCACAAGTCATTCCAATTCGTAAAAACACAAAGGCCTCTATGGAAGATCTTTCGAACTTATGCCCAGTCTTCCTTCTACCTCTCCTGAGCAAACTCCTGGAAAAGTATATTAACAAACACCTGTCAGACCATGTCGAATCTTCAGGCAGCCTTGACGCATCGCAGTCAGGCTTTAGACCCAAGCATAGCACGGAGACAGCCCTGGTGGCTGTCACGGATAACATCAGGCTAGCATTAGATAGGGGTCAATCCACTCTCCTGGTGCTGTTAGATTTCTCAGCCGCATTCGACACAGTCGACCCCCAGATTCGGCTCAGGAGACTGGAGGAATCTAGAATTGGTGGAATGGCCTTGTGATGGATGACAAGCTTCCTTTCCAACCGCTCTCAGACAGTCAACCTGGGACCTTTTCGATCTAAAACTAGGGAACTGACCAAGGGAGTGCCCCAGGGCTCATGTTTGAGCCCCACACTGTTTAATATCTATGTCGCTCCCTTGGCCGATCTCCTGAGGACTTATGGGTTCACGCCAATATCATACGCGGATGACACCCAGCTTACCTTCTCATTTAACAAAACCACCCTCTCCTCTCAGTCTACCTTCTCCTCCGGCATGTCAGCAATCTCCCAATGGATGGGTAATCATTTTTTATAACTAAACGCCAGGAAGACCGAAATTATGCTCTTCGGAGAGGCTGCAATGCTGTGGTCACCAGAATGGTGGCCAGGAGAGCTGGATAGTTCCCCCGCTCCTAAGACAGTAGTAAAAAATCTAGGGGTTCGCATCGAGCAGGCCTTGAACATGAAAGAACACGTAACCCAAACTGTCGGATCCTGCTTCCATGTGCTTAGTCTGCTGAGACAAGTCTTCCATTTCCTTCCAGACTCCACACGCAAAACTCTTATTCAGGCTCTGGTATTGAGCAGACTGGACTACTGTAATGCTTTGCTGGTCTCAGCTAACGAGTCATCGCTGGACCGTCTACAGGTAGTCCAGAATACTGCGGCACGACTGGTACTAAATGCCCCTTACAGAACGGCCTCCCTTCCGCTTCTTCAACAGCTCCATTGGCTACCGGTGCGGAAACGTATAAGGTTCAAGGTTTGCAGCATCGTCCATAAGGCGGTATATGGTAACGGTCCAGTTTACCTCACGGTGAAATTTAACAGCTACAATCCGTCTAGGGATCTCCGCTCTGGCTCCAAATCTCTTCTGGTGGTTCCTCGGGTCAAGAAGTCAAGGACTGGCGGGAAACCTTTCTCGCATCTTGCTCCTCGCTTTTGGAATCAGCTTCCCACCTCGCTGAGGCACTGCCCGGACCACCGTCAGTTCAGAAAGTCTCTGAAAACTGCTCTGTTTTAGAATAACGGCTACGCCAGCCTTCTCCTGTATGTCCGCAAGCGCTGAGATACCCCTTCGGGGGTGATTCAGGCGCTATACAAACCCAATAAATAAATAAACAATAAATAAATAGCTGGCAGGCCAACATGTGGGCAGGAAACTCTTGATCAATCCCACAGATAGACGCAGCCACATTACAATGGGCAAGGGAGATTGCCCCAATAAAGAACACATGGCCGGAGGAGGTACATGCTGTAGGAGAGTAGGATCTGCCTCTTATGTTGCCCCCACTTTTTTTCTGATGTTTACACTGGTTTCTGGCTATAGTCTGGCTGGGACCCTGCCA